>CM038679.1:514074308-514419367 GCA_021605205.1 Aegilops longissima
TGACTCCCAGATGCAGAGGCCGGGGGTCATCATCCTCCTTTTTGAGAAAAACAGACGCGTGTGTGAGAGGACGAGTGCGTGCGTGCACCTCTTCTCTTCCTGTATAACGTACTACGAAACTCAGAGTACACGTTTTTGTGGGTGGCACGATGGTGCGTGCAAGAAGTCCCGAGAGATAGGTTTAATAATGCGTCTGAAAAAAGGACTAGCCTAGAGCTCGCCACGCGGCTATTCCTGTCGAACGCCCCATTAACCGTAAGATATGTATACGACGGTGCCAGTTATTGCACGTACACAACAATACTCCCTCCTTTCTGGTTTATGGTGAGTGGTGGAATATTTTTTTGTAGTTTGCAAAAGCACATAATTAATGCTCTTGTTTTCTCGAAAAATTATGTTTATCAATGCATTAATTGCAATGCATGCATGCATAAAGTACATGCATTGGTCAATTTTCTCTTAATACTTCCATGCAATGATTTAATGCACCTTGGAATCTGAACATGTGTTGGGGAACAACCAAATTGAGCCTTATAAAATGGAAAAACTAAAATTTTGAGATAAGCCCTATAAAACCGGAAAGGAGGGAGTAGAAAAAGAAGTACTCCATCCGGGAATAGTGCCGCACTTCGAAACTAGAACCGTCAATAAATTTTGAGCTTGCGTCTCATCACTTTCTAAATTACTCCACGCTATATTGAATTGCAAACCTGTTCACACCGATCACAATGCTACCTCTTGAGCACTGCGTTGGATTTCCCCGAAGAGGAGAGGATGATGCAGCAAAGTAGCGGAAGTATTTCCCTCAGTTTTGAGAACCAAGGTATCATTCCAAGAGGAGGCCACGACAAGTCCCTCGTACCTGCACAAAACAATAGCTCCTCGCAACCAACGCGATTAGGGGTTGTCAATCCTTCACGGTCACTTACTTAGAGTGAGATCTGATAGAGATGATAAATAATATTTTTGGTATTTTTGGTATAGAGATGCAAAGTGAAAAGTAAAAGGCAAAGTAAAAACAAAGCAAGTATTAAAGTGATGGAGATTGATATGATTAGAATAGACCCGGGGGCCATAGGTTTCACTAGTGGCTTCTCTCAAGAGCATAATTATTCTACGGTGGGTGAACAAATTACTGTTGAGCAATTGATGAATTGAGCATAGTTATGAGTATATCTAGGTATGATCATGTATATAGGCATCACGTCCGAGACAAGTAGACCGACTCCTGCTCGCATCTACTACTATTACTCCACTCATCAACCGCTATCCAAAGATGCATCTAGAGTATTAAGTTAAAAACAGAGTAACGCCTTAAGCAAGATGACATGATGTAGAGGAATAAATTCATGCAATATGATAAATACCCCATCTTGTTATCCTCGATGGCAACAATACAATACGTGCCTTGCAACCCTTTCATCACATCGGGTAAGGACACCGCAAGATCGAACCCAAAGCTAAGCACTTCTCCCATTGCAAGAACTACCAATCTAGTTGGCCAAACCAAACGGATAATTCGAAGAGACTTGCAAAGATAACCAATCATCCATCAAAGAATTCAGAGAAGATTCAAATATTATTCATAGATAATCAGGATCATAAACCCACAATTCATCGATCTCAACAAACACACCACAAAAAGAAGATTACATGGAATAGATCTCCCCGAGAGAGGGGGAGAACATTGTATTGAGATCCAAAAAGTGAGAAGAAGCCATCTAGCTACTAGCTATGGACCCGAAGGTCTGAAGTAAACTACTCACACTTCATCGGAGGGGCTATGGTGATGATGTAGAATCCCTCCGTGGTGGATGCCCTCTCCGGCGGAGCTCCGGAACAGGCCCCAAGACGGGATCTTGTGGATACAGGAAGTTGCGGCGGTGGAATTAGGTTTTTGGCTCCTGTCCTGATCGTTTGGGGGTACGTAGGTATATATAGGAGGAAGGAGTACGTCAGTGGAGCAACAAGGGGCCCATGAGGCAGGGGCGCGCCCTAGGGGGTGGGGTGGCGCCCCCACCCTCGTGACCGCCTCTTTTGTTCCTTGGAGTAGGGTCCAAGTCTCCTGGATCACGTTCGGTGAGAAAATCATGTTTCCGAAGGTTTCATTCCGTTTGGACTCCCTTTGATATTCTGTTTCTTCGAAACACTGAAATAGGCCAAAGAAAGTAAATCTTCTTAATTGTGGTATGAATATTCAGATCTGAAATATTCAAGACAAAAGTTCATATTGACATAAAAATAATAATACTTCAAGCATACTAACTAAGCAATTATGTCTTCTCAAAATAACATGGCCAAAGAAAGTTATCCCTACAAAATCATATAGTCTGGCTATGCTCCATCTTCCCCACACAAAATATTTAAATCATGCACAACCCCGATGACAAGCCAAGTAATTGTTTCATACTTTAACATTTTCAAAACTTTTTCAATCTTCCCGCAATACATGAGCGTGAGCCATGGATATAGCACTATATGTGGAATAGAATGGTGGTTGTGGAGAAGACAAAAAGAGGGAAGATAGTCTCACATCAACTAGGCGATCAACGGGCTATGGAGATGCCCATCAATAGATATCAATGTGAGTGAGTAGGGATTGCCATGCAACGGATGCACTAGAGCTATAAGTATATGAAAGCTCAACAAAAGAAACTAAGTGGGTGTGCATCCAACTCGCTTGCTCATGAAGACCTAGAGCATTTGAGGAAGCCCATCATTGGAATATACAAGCCAAGTTCTATAATGAAAAATTCCCACTAGTATATGAAAGTGACAAAATGAGAGACTCTTTATCATGAAGATCTTGGTGCTACTTTGAAGCACAAGTGTGGTAAAAGGATAGTAACAGTGTCCCTTCTCTCTTTTTCTCTCATTTTTTTATTTGGGCCTTTTTTTGGCCTCTTTTTTTTCATTTTTCATTTTTTTATTTTTCGTCCGGAGTCTCATCCCGACTTGTGGGGGAATCATGGTCTCCATCATCCTTTCCTCACTTGGGACAATGCTCTAAAAAATGATGATCATCACACTTTTATTTTTCTTACAACTCAACAATTACAACTCGATTCTTAGAACAAAGTATGACTCTATATGAATGCCTCCGGCGGTGTACCGGGATATGCAATGAAACAAGAGTGACATGTATGAAAGAATTATGAACGGTGGCTTTGCCACAAATACGATGTCAACTACATGAATGGAGCGTGTCAGAATAAACGGAACAGTGGAAAGTTGCATGGCAATATATCTCGGAATGGCTATGGAAATGCCATGATAGGTAGGTATGGTGGCTGTTTTGAGGAAGATATATGGTGGGTGTATGATACCGGCGAAAAAGTGTGCGGTATTAGAGAGGCTAGAAATGGTGGAAGGATGGGAAAAAGTGCGTATAATCCATGGACTCAACATTAGTCATAAAGAACTCATATACTTATTGCAAAAATCTAGAAGTTATCAAAGCAAAGTATTATGCGATGCTCCTAGGGGATAGATTGGTAGGAAAAGACCATCGCCGTCCCGACCGCCACTCATAAGGAAGACAATTAATAAATAAATCATGCTCCGAGTTCATCACGTAACGGTTCACCATATGTGCATGCTACGGGAATCACAAACTTCAACACAAGTATTCTTTAAATTCACAACTACTCAACTAGCATGACTTTAATATCACCATCTTTCATATCTCAAAACAATTATCAAGCATCAAACTTTTCTTAGTATTCAACGCACTCAAAAGAAAGTTTCACATATCTTGAATACCAAGTATATTAATATTAAGCAAATTACCATGCTATTAACGACTCTCAAAATAATCTAAGTGAAGCATGAGAGATCAATAGTTTCTTTAAAACAAATCCACCACCGTGCTCTAAAAGATCTAAGTAAAGCACTAGAGCAAAAATTATCACGCTCAAAAGATATAAGTGAAGCACTATGAGCAAAACTATCAAGCTCAAAAGATATAAGTGAAGCACATAGAGTATTCTATCAAATTCCAATTTATGTAAGGCTCTCTCAAAAGGTGTGTACAGTAAGGATGATTGTGGTAAACTAACAAGCAAAGACGCAAATAATACAAGACGCTCCAAGCAAAACACATATCGTGTGGTGAATAAAAATATAGCTCCAAGTAAATTACCGATGGAAGTAGATTTAAAGAGGGATGCCTTCCGGGGCATCCCCAAGCTTTGACTTTTTGGTGTCCTTGGATTATCTTGGGGGTGACATGGGCATCCCAAGCTTAGGCTCTTGCCGCTCCTTGTTCCATAATCCATCAAAAGAATTTACCCAAAACTTGAAAACTTCACAACACAAAACTCAATAGAAATCTCGTGAGCTCCGTTAGAGAAAGAAAACAAAAGACTACTTTAAGGTACTGTAATGAACTCATTATTTATTTATATTGGTGTTAAAACTACTGTATTCCAACTTCTCTATGGATAATGAACTATTTTACTAGCCATAGATTTATCAAAATAAGCAAACAACACACGAAAAACAGAATCTGTCAAAAACAGAACAGTCTGTAGTAATCTGTAACTAACGCAAACTTCTGGAACTCCAAAAATTCTACCAAAATTAGAAGACCTAGACAATTTGTTTATTGATCACAAGCAATTGGAATCAGTATTTTATCACGTTCTGGTGATTTTTAATAATTCGGGCACTGAGCGCAAAGTTTCTGGAAATTACAGCAAGATCAAATAACTATCATCCAAGAAGATCCAATAGGTCTAGCTTGGCACAAACACTAATTAAAACATAAAACCACATCTAAACAGAGGCTATATGGATTATTTATTCCTAAACAGAAGCAAAAGCAAAAAAACTAAAAATAAAATTGGGTTGCCTCCCAACAAGCGCTATCGTTTAACGCCCCTAGCTAGGCATAAAAGCAAGGATAGATCTAGGTATTGCCATCTTTGCTAGGCAATTCTTCAATGAGGCATCTACCTTCTTTAGAATTTTCTTTCTTTCTAGTAATTATCAAATTTTTAGGCAAAAGATAAAAAAAATTCATTCATAGCAAATGGTTCCTTAATGATGGCAAAAAGATTGGGATGAACACTTATAGATTTAACATCCGCAGTTTCCTTACTAGATGCTTCACCCTTATTCTTAGGAACATAAATAAACTTAGTATTTTTAGTAGACGAACTTGGAGTGTTTTTTATGGAAGAAAAAGCGGTTCCCAAGTTGGTAATGATACCCTCAAGTTTATCGATTCTAGTGGAATCTACATTTATTTTCTTATTAACTATGGGTTCCTTTTCTTTAATATTTTTCAAAGTCATTCCTACCTTAGATCCATATTGGGTAATTTTATTGTGGATCTTTTATCAAGATTTTCAATTGATTCAATGGTAGCAACTTTATTATCAATAATTTCAAGTCTTTGCATAACATGCTCCAAAGTTAACATAGTTCCATTAACCAAAAGAGGTGGTGAGCCAAATAAATCTATTAAAGCATTATAAGAATCAAAAGTATGGCTACCCAAGAAATTCCCTCCGGTAATGGTATCAAGGATATATCTATACCAAGGATTAGCACCTACATAAAAATTACAAAGAAGAACTGAAGTAGATTGCTTCCTAGTAGATCTATTTTGAGCATTGCAAATTCTATACCAAGCGTCTTTTACATTTTCTCCCTCCCTTTGCTTAAAATTTAGAACTTCATTCTCGGGAGATAACGGAGAAGATATGAGACTAGTCATGACGTCAAGCAAGCAAACTAACGCACGAGCAAACAAAAGGCAAGCGAGAAAAGGCAAACGGGAAAAGAGGAGGAGATTGGGAAAGAGAGGGCGAATAAAACGGCAAGGGTGAAGTGGGGGAGTGGAAAACGAGAGGCAAATGGCAAATAATGTAATGCGAGAGATAGGGATTGTGATGGGTACTTGGTATGGTGCTTGACTTGCTCTTGCGTGAGTCTCCCCGGCAACGGCGCCAGAAATTCTTCTTGCTACCTCTTGAGCACTGCGTTGGATTTCCCCGAAGAGGAGAGGATGATGCAGCAAAGTAGCGTAAGTATTTCCCTCAGTTTTTGAGAACCAAGGTATCAATCCAATAGGAAGCCACACACAAGTCCCTCGTACCTGCACAAAACAATAGCTCCTCGCAACCAACGCGATTAGGGGTTGTCAATCCCTTCACGGTCACTTACGAGAGTGAGATCTGATAGAGATGATAAATAATATTCTTGGTATTTTTGGTATAGAGATGCAAAGTGAAAAGTAAAAGGCAAAGTAAAAACAAAGCAAGTATTAAAGTGATGGAGATTGATATGATGAGAATAGACCCGGGGGCCATAGGTTTCACTAGTGGCTTCTCTCAAGAGCATAAGTATTCTACGGTGGGTGAACAAATTACTTTTGAGCAATTGACAGAATTGAGCATAGTTATGAGTATATCTAGGTATGATCATGTATATAGGCATCACGTCCGAGACAAGTAGACCGACTCCTGCCTGCATCTACTACTATTACTCCACTCATCGACCGCTATCCAGGATGCATCTAGAGTATTAAGTTAAAAACAGAGTAACGCCTTAAGCAAGATGACATGATGTAGAGGAATAAATTCAAGCAATATGATAAATACCCCATCTTGTTATCCTCGATGGCAACAATACAATACGTGCCTTGCAACCCTTTCTGTCACTGGGCAAGGACACCGCAAGATCGAACCCAAAGCTGAGCACTTCTCCCATTGCAAGAACTACCAATCTAGTTGGCCAAACCAAACGGATAATTCGAAGAGACTTGCAAAGATAACCAATCGTACATAAAAGAACTCAGAGAAGATTCAAATATTATTCATAGATAATCTGGATCATAAACCCACAATTCATCGTTCTCAACAAACACACTGCAAAAAGAATATTACATCGAATAGATCTCCTCGAGAGAGGGGGAGAACATTGTATTGAGATCCAAAAAGAGAGAAGAAGCCATCTAGTTACTAGCTATGGACCCGAAGGTCTGAAGTAAACTACTCACACTTCATCGGAGGGGCTATGGTGATGATGTAGAAGCCCTCCGTGGTGGATGCCCTCTCCGGCGGAGCTCCGGAACAGGCCCCAAGATGGGATCTCGTGGATACAGGAAGTTGCGGCGGTGGAATTAGGTTTTTGGCTCCTGTTCTGATCGTTTGGGGGTATGTAGGTATATATAGGAGGAAGGAGTACGTCGGTGGAGCAACAGGAGGCCCACGAGGCAGGGGGCGCCCCCCACCCTCTTGACCGCCTCTTTTGTTCCTTGGAGTAGGGTCCAAGTCTCCTGGATCACGTTCGGTGAGAAAATCACGTTCAAGGTTTCATTCCGTTTGGACTCCGCTTGATATTCCGTTTCTTCGAAACACTGAAATATGCAAAAAATAGCAATTCTGGGTTGGGCCTCCGGTTAATAGGTTAGTCCCAAAAATAATATAAAAGTGGAAAATAAAGCACAATATAGTCCAAAATAGTAAATAAAGTAGCATGGAGCAATAAAAAATTATAGATACGTTGGAGACGTATCACACAACCTAAACGGTTTCCCACTCAGGAGCGTATTAGTACCACTCTATATTGAATTCCAAACCTGTTCACACCGATCACAACCTAAACAGTTTCCCACTTAGGAGCGTATTAGTACTCGGTTATAAATACTAGTATGCCAAGATGACTGCACATTCCTCCTCAACTCCTCATCCACGAAAACAAACAAGTCATTCAGCATCCTTCCCTTGCGTCTGCATTGGCCAGCGTGAGTTCTGGGTCGAGAGATTGCCACCAGGGAGAGGCGAGCATGGACGCGGAAGCACGAGAGATGTCCCGCCGCCGCGAGAGCAGTGACATGTCCCGCCGCATGAAGTAGCAGCACAGAGGTCCCGCCGCCGCTGAAGTAGCACGGAGGTCCCGCGCGCGCCGCCGATGCAGCAGATTGGTCCGCAGCGCCGCTGAAGCAGCAGAGATGTCCCGCCGCCACGAATGCAGCGAGATGTCCCGCCGCCGCAGCGGCCTCGGGAAAATTCTCGTAGGCGGCGACGATCGTTATAGCGCATGCATGCGATCGTCCATAGCCGATGGATCAGATCTCTGCTTGGCGAGGTTGCGGGGACGACGTGAAAGCCTTGTTTGAACAGGCTACCAGCGTCATCCGGCAACTAAGGGAGGGCAATGAGAGGCTCCGGGCCGAGCGCAACCTGCTGAGGGAGAAGATCGTCCGAAGTGCAGACCAGCAGGAGGAGACTAGTGCCTTGTTGAAGAGGACCGGCGTCATCGTCAAGAAACTTATGGACGAGAATGACATGCTCCACAACGAGCGCCAAAGGCTGGTGTAGGAATCCGTGGATGTTCTCAAGCAGCGTCCTGAGGACACGAAAGAGCTCATCGCCGCTCACCGCGGAGACTAGTTCCCGCGGCCTGCAGCAACGCATCAAGAAAGTAGAGATCAGTGAGACAGATCCTTGTCTTCCTTCTTGTTTTGCCCTTGTGTATTTCGGGCGTAGACGCATGTGGCTTTTTTAATTATCTTTCTAATTATTAAGACAATTAATCGTCCTTATCTTTCTGTGGAAGATCAATGTTGCGAGGCTGGAATGAAGAAAACTCTTGCTGTGGCGACCCTGGCGTTGCTGTTCTTCTTGTTGCTGCTGGGCTTCCTTCAGTTTCCTGGTTTCTTTTGATGTAATAATCGGTTTAGGATGTGGATTGTGTCGTCGGTTCTAGCACGGATGTTTGGCCTTTGTTGGCCTCTTGGGATGTTGCGATTTCAATCTGGTAGCTTTTAGTCCTTCGTGTTAGGCTGGAGTTGTGCTGAACTTCTTGTGAATTGTGGTGGTTTTCAGTAATGAAAATCGGAAGGGGCAAGCCCTTCTTTGATAAAAAAAAATCGTCCTTATATATTCATCAGTCTTGCTATAAGTCGCAGTAGATGCTATATAGTTCCGTCGGATCTTACATCAAGATCTGTGCTTTCGGATTTTCTTTTTCTCTCTTAAATCTCAGTCGAGTGAGACATAGCCACGCCATTAAACAGAGGCTCGAGCACCATTAATGGAGACCTTGGGAGAGAGGTGGACGACAGATGGAGGTCAAAGGGCTCTCCTCCCGATAAGCACGCTCAGGGGTCTGATCGCACGCCTCTCGTACTCAAATAGCTACCCTGCACGACGCCTCCTAGCTAATAAAAAATGGGGACGCGTGGCGACACGTAAATGGTACTAGTAAGTAGAACACCCACGGTTTCAATAATACTTGTGTTTCCGATTGTAACGTGACAACACTTGTTCCAAAATGACTTTGTTGATTGTTAATGTGTGCGCCTTCGCAAATCGGACTGCAAATTTACCACATCATGTTGGTGCCATGTCATGGCACCAAGCCAAGTTTCATTATTTTCATGCGTGTTTTGGATTTACAGGAATTAAAAAACTAAGTTTCTCAATGTTTCCAACCCAGCCACGACGCCCAGAATTTTGAATTTCATTCCCATTTCTTGCATGGAACCTAGAAATTTACCCGAGGACAAAAATGTGATTTTTCAACCAACTTTGGTTCACTAGAATATGTGCTTGTATTTGAAATTTGAATTATGCACACAAAGGTGACACGTTCCCTCCCAGAACCACGAGCCTTCTTGAGAGAAGCTCCGATTTGCAAGAAGCATATACCAAAATTTGTTCCTATTCGGCCAATTTTTTTACCACGGCATGGTACTACCATGACATGACACCATGCCAAGTTTCATGATTTTAAAACCGAGTTTCTCAATGTTCTCGACCGAGCCACGAGCCATGGAGTAGAAATTCACCCGAGGACACAAATGTGATTTTTCAACCAACTTTGTTGCACGGGAGCACGTGCTTGTAGTTCAAATTTGAATTATGCACATTAAATGACCAAAAACTCAATTAATGTGTAAATAAGGCCAAACGAAGCCGGAATAATTACGAAATTTAACAGGGCACTCATGTAGTTCTATGTTGCCTTTGTAAATAAACTCAAGGGGGACAACGTATATCATTTCGCACTCAAAGGTGGCACATTCCCTCTCAGAACCACGAGCCTTCTTGAGAGAAGCTTCGGTTTGCAAGAAGCTTATACCAAAATCTGTTCCTATTCGGCCATTTTTTTACCACAACATGGTAGTACCATGACATGACATCCATGCCAAGTTTCATGATTTTCAGACATGTTTTGGATTCACAAGAATTTTAAAACCAAGTTTCTCAATGTTCTCGACCCAGCTACGATGCCTAGATGTTTTAATTTTATTCTCATTTCTTGCATGGGACCTAGAAATTCACCCGAGGACACAAATGTGATTTTTCAACCAACTTTGTTGCACGAGAGCATGTGCTTGTAGTTCAAATTTGACTTATGCACATTGAATGACCAGAAACTCAATTAATGTATAAAAAACGACAAACGAACCCGGAATAATTCCAAAATTTAACAGGGCACTAATGTAGTTCTATGTTGCCTTTGTTAAGAAACTCAAGGGGGGGGGCAGCGTATATCGTTTCACACTCAAAGGTGGCACGTTCCCTCTTAGAACCACGAGCTTCCAAATCGACCCAATTATTTACCACAGCATGTTAGTGCCATGACATGACATCATGCCAAGTTTCATGATTTCCAGCCGAGTTTTGGATTTACATGAATTTATAATCTAAGTTTCTCGATGTTCTCGGGCAGAGTCATGACGCCCAGATGTTTGAATTTCATTCTCATTTCTTCCATGGGACCTAGAAATTCAACCAAGGACACACATGTGATTTTTCAACCCACTTTGGTGCACCGGAGCATGTGCATGCAATTCATATTTAGATTATGCACATTAAAAGTCCAGAGACTCAATTAATGTATAAAAAGGCCAAATGAACCCGAAATAATTCCAAAATTTAACAGGGCACTCATATAGTTCTATGTTGCCTCTGTAAATAAAATCAGGGGAGGCAGCGATATCGTTTCACACACAAAGGTGACACGTTCCTCTCGAACCACAAGGCTTGTTGAGAGAATCTCCGGTTTTGCAAGAGGCTTATACCAAAACTTGTCCCAATTCAGCCAAAAATTATACGTATGAAAACAGGGTTTAGATTATCCCGAACATCTCGCTACCTAGACCATAATGTACTATGATTTGAATTCAACATAAAATGGATACAAATATTTGAATTGGATAGCGTATGGTACATGTAGTTCATAGTGAAATATGATTACTGCTATATGCATGTCTTTTGTTATCAAGATAATATTTAGATTATTGTATAACTTGACAACAATCGTATTCAAATAAGGAAAATTGATTCAAATTTATTCCATATGGTAGACGACAATATATATGTTCACATGGTGGATTAAAATGTTCATATATGATGGAAGATCAAAATGTACGACTACATCAATTATAAACCGCAAGGTCACCTAATGATATATTCAAATTCAACATAACGTGGATTCAAAAATTGAAATTCGAGATCATGGCATCTGTAATCATATAAAAGGGACATTACTCTTTCTTTGGTGGGAATTGATTTGTTTTTGTTGTTGTTGAGGGAAGTGCGAATCGATTTGGTACTGCAGGTAATCTTGTTCTCCGATTTTTTACATTTTCTTGTAGTTTTTCAATGGCATCTATAGCAATATAGTAAAAGGGACATGACTCTCTTGTGTCTTGTATGAATTGGTTTTTACACGTTAAGTTTGTTCTGCCGAACAAGGAATCCGCACCTTGTTATCCCAAAATTTTCAAGATCGAGTATCTTTTGTCTCACCCGCTTTGAAACTCCCGCTTCTTCAACCCGCTACCGCGCCTTTGTTATCCTGAAATTTGGACGCTACGAGAACTCCCTCCTCATCCAAATCGCTCCGCAGCCCGCAGACGCGAAATCCCCTTCTAACCCTCAGCCGGAAATGAAGCTCCATGTTGCGGTGTCAAAACCGGTGGGGGTACGCTGGTAACTTACCCTACATTTCGGACAAGCGCATCCTATCGTGGTTCTAAGCCTGACAGTAGAATGGGGGGTAGGTATGGAGAGGCAAGATCCTAGCTATGGAGTAGTTGTATACGCAAGATGTTTACGAGTTCAGGCCCTTCTCGAAGGAAGTAACAGCCCTACGTCTCGGAGCCCGGATGCGGTCGACTGTATTATGTGCGTATGAGTTACAGAGGTGCGAACCCTTGTCACTGAGGAGGGGGTGGCTTATATAAAGTTCGCCAGACCCCTCCGGCCCTCAGTTATGCAAGGTTAAAGGTACATTAAGATAGGGGGTTACTGGTAACGCCCACATAAAGTGCTATGATGACCATAAAAGCTACTTAATGACCGACCATTTGTGTGCAGACTGGCTTTGGATCTCCTGGTGGTCGAGTGGTTGGCCTCATGGTCGAGTGTCTTCCAGTTGGTCGAGTGGAACTCTCCCAGGTCGACTGAAAGGTAGTTTCTTCTAGATATGTCCTTGGGGAGGGTGTCTTGGACAGGTCCATGACCCTACCCTAGGTATATGACTTCATCATTAGCCCCCGAATGGATCGAGGTTTGAGTGGGGAAGGAGTTGAACATACTCCCGACTCATTCTTGTGCTGCAATTGTGTCTTGTCTTGGATCAAATGGACTTAAGTGACGGCATCAACTCCTTTTTCAGTCGCCTTGATCTATTCTTTGTATCCGTCGAGTGCGTTTTCCGTACTTGGCGATTTCCGAATGACAGGACGGAGGAAATCTTTTGTCTGACGATTTGCTCTGCGGCGCGCGGATTTAGCGGGATTTGAATCTTCGGGAAACGAGCGGGACGGAGAGAGAGCCGCAGTAATCGGACGGGATAAGGCAAGGACGCCTCGATCTCCGCGCCACCTTTTTTGCCACGTATCACGCGGGCGACTGTTGCGGGATTTGACAGGATCGTCTGGGCCTACCGGTCAGTCACTCGGAAGCAACTTCATATAAGGTCCAGGACTGGGGTTTTTTGAACAGTGCGTTCCCCTTTCCTCCTTCCTTCCTCAGATTCATCCGCCGCGCCTACCTTCACCTCCGAACTGCTGCTCCACGCGCATTCCGCCGGCGACAATGGTGAAAGAAAAGATGGCGGCTTTGGAACGGGCGAAGAAGGCGACGACGAAGGCGAAGGGGAGGGCGACCAGTCGGGGCGGATCCTCGTCACGGGCCGGTTTGCCGCAGGGCTGGATCCAGGGCGACTGGATTCGCTCGACCTTCCGCCAGAAAGATCTTGACAACCTGGCCAATGAAGGACTGATCCCTCATGGATCAGTGAGGCTTCCGGGGATGGAGTGGCAGCCGCAGCCTCGGGAGGGTGAGTGCGTCCTCTTAGCCACTCACGTCGACCGCGGGTTTTCTTTGCCGCCCCACCCTTTCTTTCGAGGATTTCTGAACTTCTTTGGGGCACAACTCCACCACTTCACACCCAACTCTATCGTATCTCGCCGCTTCGTGTCCTTGTGTGAGAATTTTTGGGTTGTCGGCCGCATTGGGGCCTCTTCAAACACATTTTCACCGTCGCCCCTGACGGTGAAAAAGGCCAATCCGAGTGACGAGAAACCCAAGTGATTCAGATGTGTGGGGGTCTTGGGGTCCAAATGAGAGGTAAGAGTGCTTTTCCAGCCATGGTCCTTCCTGAGTCGGTTCGAGGGTGGCAGTCGACCTGGTTCTACTGCCAAGACCAGCCGACGCCTTGAGCCGATCATTGGACTCCTCCTTTCTCCATGGATCGAGTGAGCAAGCCGTCCTCTCTCAAGGTGGTCCCGGAGGAGAAGGCTCAGTCAAGGTTTTGGTCGAGCGTGTAGTCCAGCTCATCCGTGACGGGTGATCGGTATGGATCTTCCGAGGTTTTTCTTCGACGCCGCATCTAGCCACTTCAAGATCGAGACCATCCGATGTGGATGTATTTCGCACCGATGGCACCACTCGGGTCCACCCGGAGGAGGTCGAGGATGCCACATCGAGAGATGGATGACCGCCATCACGGGAACAAAGATAACCCCGAGGAGCCGGAGGATCTCTCCACTCGACCAATCGTCACGAGCGGACAAGGTTCAATCCCGTATCTTTGACTCGACTCGCCACTCCGCCTTCTTTGCTTAAATCGGTCGATCGACTTTCATCTTGTTTGTCTTCTTCCAGGTCACCACTGAGATGTACTCGATGCCCAACGGGGCGCAAGAACCAGTTGAGGAGGAGGAAGGGAGCGGAGGTGAAAGCCAGGAGGAATGGCAGTCTGATGGTGGGGGGGACGAAGATGACGACAACTCCGACGAAGAGGAGGAGGAGGAAGAGGAGGAAGAAATCGACCCTCTTGCATGGAAAGGCAGTCCAAGCTCACCCATGACCCTGCGGTCGAGCGCGGCAAGGCTATCGCGCCTGTCGGGCAGTCGATGAAACGTCCTCGGACGACCTCTCCGGCACCGACTGAAAAAGCGCCGAAGCAACCCCGAGCGACGCCGTCGAAGCCGACAAAGGTTTTGCCCAAGATGAAGATGGCTATCCCCACTATTTCGGGTACAGAGAACTTGAGCTTTTTGTTCCGCGAACATACTTTTGGTCGACTTGTTGACCGATCAACTGATTTCTGAAATTGCAGCGCTGCCACCTCCGAGACCTCGCCAGAACGAAGACCAGGAGATGGAAGATGTCTGTTACCTCTAACCTTGGTATGATCGCTGTAATTTTGCTTTTGGTCGATTGGATTTCGTTTTAACTTTGAATCTTTCCTGTAGTCCCTCCTTATGTCATTGATCTCCCGATGATGATGATGAGGCACCGTTGAGGCGGAGGAGGACTAAGAAGGCACTGCCGCAGGATCGCTCAGTTGCATCGATGCTCGAGGCGCTGGTTCATGAGGGTGGCAACACCACTCATACTACGTGTCTTTCATTGTGCGTCACCGACGAGTATCCGCCTTCAACGCCGATCGCTGATCCGCCTCCCTTTTCGCCATGCACCACGCCCCGGAGGACCAAGTGGGTGCTGCTAAGGAGGCTATACGCCAAGCGGGCCTCATGATGGAGCAGATGAAGGTGGTCCGGAAGCCAGCCAAGCGGCCTATGATGCTAGCTCAGCTCTTGAGCAACGCCCAGTTAATTGATCACCACTTGTTCTGTTAGGATATGCTACTGAAAAACTCTTCTTTCAAGATCCTCGATCGTACACCCACCGGTATGTCGACTAAATTTTCGGACTGGTGGGGCACGCTGAGTGCACCCACTGGTGTAGTCCTCGAGACTATGGTGGATCTGCGGCAATCGATCGTAGTCTTTATACTTTGTATCTCTTTGATAACTTCTTCACTCGGTCCGGTCGGACCATGTCGAATGGAATCTTGAAACCGGTGGGGCATGCTGAGTGCACCCACCGGGTGTAGTCCCCGAGACTATGGTGGACTGTCGGCGATCGACCGTAGTCTCAAGAACTCCTTTTTTTGGTCGATCGATCGAACCGAAGTCGGTAGGACCCGGTGGGGGCACGCTAATGCACCCACTGGGTGTAGTCCCGAGACTACCGTCAATATTTTGATTCGCCGTAGTCTTAGAAACGCAATGATTTTTCTTAGTCACTCGAAAGTAACCTATCTGTGACATCTGTCGACTGATTCTTTGCAGAAATCTTGTGAGCTTGTGGCTCGATACACTGAATTGGAGAACAAACAGATCCAGCTCAACCTTGACTTGAAGCTTGCACAGGAGAACTTGCAAAAGGCGAGAGACGAAGCAAAAGGTATGGCTGGTGAGATCTTGACGACTGTTTTTATTTTTCTGTCCCTTCCTAATTCTGACCTCACTGTCATTTTGCAGACAAAATGGAGGAGGCTCTGAAGAAGAAGGATCATGACCTTGCCGAGGCGCAGCAGACGACTTTGAACAAAACCAAGCTCGTGGAAGAGAAGCTGTCTTCGGTCGGAAAACTTGAAGAGGAGAACGCCAATCTGAAAGCTGCTCTCGACGCGGCCAACAAGGAGGTTAGCCGACTGAAGAACGACAAGATAGCTCGAGCGACAAAGGTTGTGCGAATCAAGGGAAGAGGAATGATCTAGAGGCTTATCTGGGAGGGCTCGCCAAGAAGCTATTCCTCATGCTTGAAGGTAATTCCTCTTATCCGACTAACTTGTTATCACCGACTCATCATAGAACCATTAGCTTGAACTCAAGTTGTGTTTGCAGAATTCTGTCAGAACTTCGAGGAAGAGACTAGTCGAGTGGAGACAAGTCTGGACCCCATTAACTCCCCCGTGAAGGATGAAGCTGCCATGAATGTGCTACGACTGGAGTCTCGTGTTGCTGTTGTGGTGGACTACCTCGCTCGACTGAAGGTCGCGGTATCGCGGATCGACTCAACACTCTGGCCAGGCGAAACACTTCAAAATGACCTTGAGTCTTTAATGACTCGACTGAATGACGTTCAAAGTCGAGTGCAGGGATGGAAGAAGTCTTGTGCCAGATGTGGTGCTGACGTCGCTCTGTCCCTGGTCCGCGTTCACTGCAAGGAGGCCCGAGAGGAAAGGTTGGCGTCCATCAAAGTTGCCAATACCAAGAAGTACGACTTCCGATCTTTCATGGAGACTTTCATTGGTGCTGCCACCCGAATCGCTGATGGGATCGACCGACCAGTTAAATCACGCCTTCCATCCTCCACCGAGGAGTAAAAACTTCTATGATTCGTCTTAAATTTGCCTCGGAATGCCGAGTGATCCTCAGAATCGATAAACTTTAACAGACTTGAGGCCTGGGTACTTCGCATCCTTAGGATGTTATCCGAACTTTACTCATCGTCGAAATATGCTTTTGTTTGCCTTCGAGTAAACTTTGTTCTTCACTAGGATTATGCTTCAATGTTTGAGATGCAGCTCGAGGTGGAAAATCCAATCGACCTACACTTCGTTGTACTTGCAAAGCAGGAGAAGGTAACAATGACCTGCACCTTGTCGCCCTTGTTGATCGGGAGGAGCGACGTTGTACTTGTGGCGCAGCTCAATGAGAAGCTAACAATGACCTGCACCTCGTCGTCCTTATGGATCGGGATGAATTTCAGACTTAGGCGTAGTCTTGGACTGCAGCTAAGCCCCAGTGGGAGGATCTCTCCACTCGGTAGGATTTTCGGATACTTAGGCGAGTACTTGGACTGCAGCTAAGCCCCCGAGTGGGAGGTTTGCTCTCCACTCGGTAGGGTTTTTAAAACTTAGGCGAGCACTGGACTGCAGCTAAGCCTCCGAGTGGGAGGTTTGCTCTCCACTCGGTAGGATTTTCGGATACTTAGGCGAGTACTTGGACTGCAGCTAAGCCCCCGAGTGGGAGGTTTTCTCTCCACTCGATAGGATTTTCGGATACTTAGGCGAGTACTTGGACTGCAGCTAAGCCCCCGAGTGGGAGGTTTGCTCTCCACTCGGTAGGGTTTTTAAAACTTAGGCAAGTACTTGGACTGCAGCTAAGCCCCCGAGTGGGAGGTTTGCTCTCCACTCGGTAGGGTTTTTAAAACTTAGGCTGGTACTGGACTGCAGCTAAGCCCCCGAGTGGGAGGTTTGCTCTCCACTCGGTAGGATTTTTCAAACTTAGGCAAGTACTGGACTGCAGCTAAGCCTCCGGGGAGGATTCTGTGTCGTAACTCTGAAGGGAAAGGCAACAGTCAATCTGTACCTTGTCGTCCTTGCAAAGCACACATTGTATTAAATACTTAGGTGGGTACTTGGACTGCAGCTAAGCCCCCGAGTGGGAGGCTGGCTCCTCACTCGGTAGGATTTTCAAACTTAGGCGAGTACTTGGACTGCAGCTAAGCCCCGAGTGGGAGGCTGGCTCGCCACTCGGTAGGATTTTCAAACTTAGGCGAGTACTTGACTGCAGCTAAGCCCCGAGTGGGAGGCTGGCTCGCCACTCGGTAGGATTTTCAGATACTTAGGCTAAACGGATTCAGCTAAGCCCCGAGTGGGAGGCTGGCTCTCCACTCGGCAGGATTTTTTACAAACTTAGGCTAAACGGGTTGGCTAAGCCACCCACTGGGGAAATTTCTTATGTAAACGAAAAGTAATAACAATCACTGGGAGAATTATAACATTATTGTCTTTGATAAACAAACTACAGAGGTACTTTTATTACATCTCACCCGAGTGAGTTCTTAAGTGTAAAAGGGGCGTAGCAGCTCCGCATTCCAGGCTCGAGGTTCATCAATCTGGCGTTCGATGTTGTAGACATGATAAGCTCCATTGTGGAGAACTCTGGTGACGATGAAGGGACCTTCCCAAGTGGGAGCGAGCTTGTGTGGTTTCTGTTCATCCACTCGGAGGACCAAGTCCCCTTCTTGAAAGGCTCGGCTCTTCACATTTCTAGCATGGAATCAACGCAAGTCCTGCTGATAGATGGTCGAGCGGATTAGGGCCATCTCTCTCTCTCCTCTTCAAGGAGGTCGACTGCATCTTGCCGGGCTTGCTCGCTTCAACTTCAGTAGAGAGTTCGACTGGGCGCATTGAAGCAGGTCACTCGGCAGAACTACTTCAGCTCCATAGACCATAAAGAATGGAGTTCTCCCATTCGACCGATTAGGAGTGGTCCTCAATCCCCAAAGAACCGACGAAAGTTCGTCGACCCACGCTCCTGCTGCATGCTTGAGATCACGATCATCGAGGTTTCATCCTTTGAGAATTAGACCATTTGCTCGCTCGCTTGTCCATTCGACTCGGGGTGAGCAACTGAAGCATAGTCGACTCGCGTGCCCTGAGAGGCGCAAAAGGCTTTGAACTTGTCGGAATCGAAGTTTGACCCATTGTTAGTGATGATGCTGTGCGGAACTCCATATATGGATATCAACTCTCTGATGAAACTGATGGCAGTGCACACGTCAAGGTTCTTGATAGGTTTAGCTTCGATCCACTTCGTAAACTTGTCGACTGCCACAAGCAAATGAGTGAAACCGCCCTGCCAGTTCTCGATGGTCCAATCATATCCAACCCCCAAACAGCGAAAGGCCGACGAGGGAATGGTCTTCAATCCGAGGCGGGTTTGTGTGACATATTGAGTAGAACCGACATCCTTCACACTTGTCGACTATTTCCTTTGCCATTTCATTTGCTTTTGGCCGGTAAAATCCCGCCGGTATGCTTTAGCCATGATGGTCCGAGAGGACGATGGTGACCACAGGTCCCCGAGTGGATATCATCAAGAATTATCTGACCTTCTTCTGGCGTTATGAATTTCTGGCTGACTCCAGTCACGCTTTCTCTGAATAACTGTCCCTTGATCACAGCAAAGGCCTTGGATCGGCAGACGATCTGTCGAGCCTCTTCTTCGTTCTCCGGGAGCTCTTTCCTCAGAATATACGCGATGTACGGTATTGTCCAGTCGGGAGTGATGACCACGACTTCCATGATCAGGTCGACCACTGCTGGGACCTCAACTTCAGTCGGATCAGTGGCACTTTTTGGCTGTGGAGCTTCTTCAGTGAAAGGATCCTCTTGAATCGACGGTGTGTGGATGTGCTCCAAAAACACATCACTGGGAATGGCTTCCCTCTTGGACCCTATTTTCGCCAAAACATCAGCAGCTTGATTTTTCAGTCGGGGTATATGATGGAGCTCTAACCCCTCAAACTTCTTCTCTAGATTCCTCACTGCATTACAGTAACCAGTCATGGCTGGACTTCTGACGTCCCACTCCTCCATCACCTGATTAACCACTAGATCTGAGTCGCCATAAACCATGAGGCGACGGACGCCGAATGAAATGGCCATACGCAACCCATACAACAGTGCTTCGTATTCGCTTCATTGTTGGAAGGATCAAAGTGAATCTGGAGCACATATCTGAGCTTATCTACTCGGGGGGAAACCAATACAACCCAAAGACCGAACCATTCAGCATCTTGGAACCATCAAAGAACATAGTCCAAAGGTTCGAGTGAACTTGAGTCGGTAACTATTGTTCAATCCACTCGGCGATGAAATCTGCTATTGCTTGGGACTTGGTGGCTTTCTTTGCCTCAAACTTGATATCAAGGGGAAGAAGTTCAATCGCCCATTTCGCCACTCAACCAGTTGCGTCTCTGTTGTGCAAAATCTTTGATAATGGGGCGTCGCTGACGACTGTAATGGAATGATCAGAGAAGTAATGAGCAACCTTCTTCGCGGTCATATAAATCCCATACACAAGCTTCTGATAATGAGGGTATCTTTGCTTTGACGGGGTTAATACTTCAGAAAGATAATATACTGGGCGCTGAACTTTGAAGGCCTTTCCTTCCTCTTCGCGCTCGACCGTAAGTACTGTACTGACGACTTGTCCTGTGGCTGCAATGTAAAGCAGCAACGGCTCCTTGCTGATTGGGGCAGCAAGCACCGGCTGGGTGGAGAGCGGAGCTTTGAGCTCTGCAAACGCTGCATCAGCTTCAGGAGTCCACTCGAACTTATCTAACTTCTTCATCAGTCGGTAAAGAGGAAATGCCTTTTCACCGAGGCGATAGATAAATCAACTTAAAGCGGCCAAGCATCCAGTAAGCTTCTGGACATCATGCACACGCACAGGGCGTTTCATTCGGAGTATAGTGCCAACTTTTTCTGGTTTAGCATCGATTCCCCGTTCAGAAACGAGAAAACCGAGTAATTTTCCGCCAGGAACTCCGAATGTGCACTTTGATGGATTAAGCTTGAGATCATACCTCCTGAGATTGGCAAATGTTTCAGCAAGGTCAGTCAACAGGTCGGAACCTTTCTGTGACTTGACCACAATGGCATCCATGTATTCTTCCACATTCCGACTGATTTGAGTGAGTAAACACTTCTGAATCATCCTCATGAACGTGGCTCCGCATTCTTGAGGCCGAATGGCATGGTGACATAACAAGCACCGAATGGAGTGATGAAAGCTGTTTTGATCTCGCCGGGTCCATACAGACGGATCTGATGGTACCGGAATATGCGTCTAAGAAAGACAACCGCCACATCCCGCAATGAGTCGACTATTTGGTCGATGCGGGGAGAGAAAATGATCTTTCGGCAGGCCCGATTGATATGTTTGAAGTCGATGCACATGCGCAGTGAATTGTCCTTCTTAGGGACCATGACAACATTGGCGAGCCACTCGGAGTGGTAAATCTCTCGGATAAACTCTGCTGCTAAGAGCCGAGCCACCTCCTCGCCAATGGCCTTTCTCTTTTGGACGGCGGACCGTCGAAGATGTTCTTTGACAGGTTTAACTTTTGAGTCGACTCGTAGTCGATGCTCAGCCAGTCCCCTGGGAACACCCGGCATGTCAGCAGGCTTCCATGCAAAGATGTCCCAGTTCTCACGGAGGAACTGGATGAGCGTTTCTTCCTATTTGGAGTCGAGTTTTGTTGAGATGTGAGTCGGAGCAGCATTGGGATCAGTCGGATGAATATGAATCGGTTCTGTCTCCCCGGACGACTGAAATGCTGACTCCGTGGTGGGCTTCTTGGCTCGCAACAAATCACTCGAGTCTACAGTTTTCTGGTACTCTTGCAGCTCGACCACTGCCATCTGAGCATCAGCGATCTTAGAGCCTTTCTGGAAACACTCTTCTACTTTTTTACGATTGCCAGTGACAGTGATCACACCTTTGGGACCTGGCATCTTCAGTTTGAGGTACACATAACATGGTCGAGCCATGAAACGTGCATATGCCGGCCTCCCCAGGATAGCGTGATAAGCGCCTGAAATCCACGACCTCAAAGGTCAACTTTTCTCACGAAAATTCTTGTAGTCACCGAAACCACATCGAGAGCAATTTGGCCGAGTGACTCAGCCTTCTTTCCGTGAATGACTCCATGGAAGCTCATGTTGCTGGTGCTGAGTCTGGACATCGGAATGCCCATCCCTTTCAACGTCTCTGCATACAAAATGTTCAGGCCACTGCCACCATCCATCAAAACCTTAGTTAGTCGAGTGCCTTCGACGACTGGGTCGACCACCAACGCTTGCCTCCCAGGGGTGGCTATGTGCGTCGGGTGATCAGACTGGTCGAACGTGATGGTGGTCTGCGACCATTTCAGGTAACTGGATGTCGCCGGAGCGACCATATTCACTTCTCGGTTGATAACTTTCAATCGACTTTTGCTTTCAACGTCAGCAAAAATCATCATAGTGGAATTGACCTGGGGGTATCCACCGTCACTATCTTCCTTGTCCTCAACTTTCTCCAACTCCTTCTCCTTGTCCTTGAGCTGCTTCCCCTGGAACTGCTGAATCAAGAGCCGACACTGTTGAGTGGTATGCTTTGGGTAAATGAGTTTACCCTATTCATCTTTCTTCGTGTGAATGTGACATGGCAAGTCCAACACATCATTTCCATCTTGGTCTTTCACTTTCTTGGGGTTCCAAGGTCCTTGGGTTCCCCTTGAACTTTCCCCGAGTCACGGCCAAGGCTTCTCCAGAGCAGCTGGCTCGACTTTCCGCTTCGCTTTCGATCGGAGTTCCTCCACCGGTTTCATTAGCGGCTGACTTGTACTTGCCACTCCGAGCCGATCCTCTTCTTCACCATTGGCGCACTGGTGGCAATCTCCATCATTCGACTCGGGGTCATGTCTCCGTCCGATCAATTTCAGACTCAACTCTCTCGTTCTTAACTCCTTCCTTGAAGGCACAGATCGCTCGATGATCGATACATTCTCTCATGTGTGGTGAAAAGTGATCCATCTCTCGATGTAATCCTCGAGTTTCATTCGACTTCGCACACACGATCGCAACTCACAACCTCGCTGGTCGCTTGCAAGTTCCTTCAAATGTCCGACAAACACTCGGGCAAGATCTTCCCAAGTGTAAATGCTGCTTGGTGCTAACTCGATTCAGCCATGCTCTGGCCGATCCCTCTAACATAAGAGGCAGGTGTTTCATGGCCACTTCATCGTTGCCGCCGCCAATCTGGATAGCCACTCGGTAGTCCTCAAGCCAGGTATGCGGCTTGGACTCACCAGTGAACTTACTGACTCAGTCGCCAACCTGAAGTTGGGAGGAATCACCGCGACTCGATGGCTCGCTAAAACACTCGTCCCGAGACGTGTACTCTGCGGCTGATGGGTGCATTTGTCATGACCTTCACGGTTAGCTCGTTCTCGTCGACCAGATCTTGAACGATGACGGATCTCGCATCAAAGCCTGGTTCCACCGGGTCGACCGAATCCTTCGCCCAACACCTTGTGGTCAAGGTCGTCATCTTCTTTGCCGAGGCGATATGACCCACCCCTTGGGGAGGAGTGGGCACTCGACGCCGATCATCACAATCGAATCGGTCCTCATACTGATCACGCCGGCCTCCATGTCCCTCACGCCTCGGGGGAGATCTTGGGCTATGTGCCGACTGGACTATATTCACAGCGACGGATCTGCTGTGAATCCTGTTCCACGACTGTGATACAGCTGAATTTTGATCTCCTGCTGCCCGGAGCAAATCTCTGATCTGGAGTAAGCCCCTGCCAGCCTCCGACTAGGAAGGCTGAATGGACTCTGCTATACGGGCTGCAGCTGCTAGATTCTAAATGGGAGTTCGGTATACCTGAGTCGGTTGTGGAAAGAGTTGACGTCGAATGGACGACGGGACCCGTTGTTGCGCTCGTTCGTCGAGCACCCGCTGGAGATTTTCCAGTCGAGTGCGCTCAGCCAAGTTGGCCAAACGCGCATCTTCTAAGGCACGGGCCTCGGGAGTTTCTCCAACGATAGGAGTGTGAAGCGCATCCATGTTCCGGTGGCGGAGCTCCTCCCTCTGTAGCGAAGTGAGGGGCTCGGGTTGGTACTCTTCGTGAGCCTGCGCCGGCTCGCCTCCGCCAACGCCTCCGTCGGTTCGGGGGAAACCAGGAGGAATGCGTGGTCCGTCGACCATCAGAACCTCCGCCGCTAGATCGCTCTTTGTCGCTTTTCGGATGCGATCTGAGCGGCCGGTCGACGATCGAGCAGGCAGAGAGATTCGTCGGGCTCGATTGCCGCGACTTGGGGAGTGGACGACTGGCGGGCCACTGCGTGCCTCACCCACCGCTGAAGCCTCGATCGACCGGAGCGCTTGCGCCGGCGCGAGACCGGGAGGGAGGACGGCACAAGAGCCGACCGATACTGGGTCGACGGCTGCCGCAGAAGAGGACGCCGCGACGACGCGCGAAAAGTCGTCGCCTCGCGGACAGGTGCGTCAACGTCGAGTGGAGCCTCCTGCAACCAAGCGGAGTCGTCGGCGATAAACGTGAGCGCGCCGAGACGGATCTCGCGGCCCTCAACGGAAACTCCGCCTGAAACCATGATGAATGGGATTGGAAAAAATGCAACTTCTCCAACAAGTCGCTAAGACACCTGCCCCATGGTGGGCGCCAACTGTCGTGGTTCTAAGCCTGACAGTAGAATGGGGGGGTAGGTATGGAGAGGCAAGATCCTAGCTATGGAGTAGTTGTATACGCAAGATGTTTACGAGTTCAGGACCTTCTTGGAGGAAGTAACAGCCCTACGTCTCGGAGCCCGGAGGCGGTCGACTGTATTATGTGCGTATGAGTTACAGAGGTGCGAACCCTTGTCACTGAGGAGGGGGGTGGCTTATATAGAGTTCGCCAGACCCCTCCGACCCTCAGTTATGCAAGGTTAAAGGTACATTAAGATAGGGGGTTACTGGTAACGCCCACATAAAGTGCTATGATGACCATAAAAGCTACTTAATGACCAACCATTTGTGTGCAGACTGGCTTTGGATCTCCTGGTGGTCGAGTGGTTGGCTTCATGGTCGAGTGTCTTCCAGTTGGTCGAGTGGAACTCTCCCAGGTCGACTGAAAGGTAGTTTCTTCTAGAGATGTCCTTGGGGAGGGTGTCTTGGACAGGTCCATGACCCTATCCTAGGTATATGACTTCATCACGTCCCTAAGCTTGGCTCCCCCTCCCCCTTCGCCCCC
Source organism: Aegilops longissima (assembly GCA_021605205.1). Lineage (NCBI taxonomy): Eukaryota > Viridiplantae > Streptophyta > Magnoliopsida > Poales > Poaceae > Aegilops > Aegilops longissima. The sequence goes on from CM038679.1 coordinate 514,099,172, forward strand.
CCATTCGTACACCGAGGCCGCCAAAACCCGCGAAACCCCACGCTCCTCCGTCGGCCTCCCGACCGCCGCCCAGCCGGAGACTCTTCCCAGACTACGTCGTCCACCGCAACAGCTCGCCGTCCCTCATCCACCGCACCGGGTGAGGATCCGTTGTCGATCTCGTCGTCCCGCCGGATCAGCCGCCCCGTCCTCCACCTCCAAGGAGCTACCCCGACATTTGCCTCGTCTATCGCGCCACCTCAATTCCCACAGCGCCGTCTTGACCTTCCCCACCAGAAATGCAGCACCCTCACCAATTCCTCTGATGAAGCCGAGGCCAACTCGGCGCCACCAGGGAGGTTCTGCACTCACCGCTGCATTTTATCTTTTATTCGATCTCACGGGGCTGCCGGTGCTCGGTACCGAGCAGACATGGCGTCTCCATCAACGGCGCCGTCGCCAGCCACATCATCCACGACGTCTCTCCCCCATGTCGTTGCTTCCTCGGTAGCGACTTCCACAACGGCACTAGCTGCAGCAACTCCGGCTCTCGCTTTCGCTACCGCGGCTCGTTTGCTTGTTGGTCGCGCTGCTGCACCGCTCCTGCTTTCGCTCGTGCTGCTGCTCGCTCTTGCTCTCGCTATGCTGCTGCTGCTGCTGCACGACCTCCGCAGCTACAGGAGTTGCTGCTTTAGCACTCGCTTCATGGTGCTACTACACGACTTGCTCTCTCGCTAGTCGTTCCCTCGCTCGAGCGTCTGCTGATTTAGATCATCTGCTTCTCCGCTACTAGTGCTCGAACGCCCTAAACATCTATTGCAATGCTCGTTACTAGTTCAATTAGTTTCGACAGTAAAATTCAGTTTCGACTGTGAAGTTCATTTTCTTCAGTTAAGTTCAGAGTGAACAGTACTTACAGCATCTGTCGGAGCGGCCATGGCGCGGCTGATGCGTTTTACATCTAACACTTTTTGGTGATGTATTTTACATCACCTATTGCAGATGATATTAGGGTCCCACTTCAGATTAACGTTGTTTGTCTTGTCATGCTTTAGCCTCGTCGCCGTACACCTTAGTGGAGCTGCTCCAACGACGGAACCGTCCATCACAACGGAGCAGTACCCTCGGCGCCGTTTCCAGAGGCCTCGGATCTTCTTCCCCGCCTCCGACAGTCACACCAGCATCATCACCATCCTCCACGTCCGACCCAATGATGCTGAGGTCCACAAGTCTATGCCAAAGAGGTTCTACACTCGTCGCATCACTTTGTTTCTCCATTCCTCTGTTCTTCCAATTCATGTGAGCGAACACCGGGTTGGTGAAATCCTATGTTTCCAAATGCTCTGTTTTGCACGTGCATTTCTATCCTATTCCGTGTTTTTCCTGTCCCTGCGTTTATAGAATCCTCCAATTCTAAGGAGCCCTTACAGATTTACTTCATTTTCAGATTGGCGTTAAAGAAAACTACGTGTGTTATGTCCTGCTCCCTCTTGTGCCGTCATCCACCCCACGAGGTGCACCATCGACGAAGCGTTCATCGCAGCAGAGATCCCCCGCAAACTTTCTTTGGCCGCCTCAGATCATCTTCCCGTTGCTGCAAACCACGCCAACTGCATTACCATCATCGATCGAGCAGATGAACACGAGGACTACAGTTCGGAAGAGAGGTCGATCTTTCACGTTTTCTTCGTTATACATCGGTTATTATTACCGCTACTTTATCGCTCAATCTTGAGTTTTGAATTGCCCATGGGTCTCATATCGAGCCAAAGAACGAATAGTATCTTTCTACTATCTGGTTCATCTGGGGTCTTCTATGTGGTTCATGTTGGGTGGGCAACAAACAATAGATGATCCATTGTCTATCTTTTTAAACTGAAGCTACAATCTACCTGCTATCATTAGTTTTGGATCCATCCACTCGTTTGCTACCATCAGTCTTGATTTTTGCATGCACCCTTAGGCCTTACAAAATCTAACTAGTTTTTATTATGCATGTCGATATTGTACACAATCGTCATGAACATGTAGAGAAAAAGAAGACCGTTGTGTGCGAATATAATGTCATGCAGACGCTGCTCCATGGTGGGCTAAGTGCCCCCTCTCCTGCATTTCAGATTGTATTCCAGAGGAAGATAACTGTTGAGATGGAGATTCGAAGGAGCCGACCATGCTGTTTACTACCTGAGGTGTTTGCTCTAACCTGGCATGCTGATGTTGGTCATATCATGCATATGGCGCCATGCATTGCTTACATTATACATCTTATATGTCATCAGCTTAGTTTAGATTTTCTTTGTGTGAATGCCACCTGTTTCGTTTCTATATCATACTCCCACCATTCTTAAATATTTGTCTTTTTAGAGATTTCAACAAGTGACTACATACGGAACAAAATGAGTGAATCTACACTCTAAAATATGTCTATATACATCTGTATGTGGTAGTCCATTTGAAATCTCTAAAAAGACAAATATTTAAAACGGAGGGAGTATATGGGAATTATGCAATGCCATCTTCTTTAGCAGGGCATCATATCGTGAATCATGCAATGCCATCCTGTTTAGCTTGGTCATCGTATATGTGAATTGTATCGTGCCATATTTTTTCCATAATGTATTCCATTTGTCAACAATGTTTATACATTCATCTACTCTTCCTGTGCATCAGCCATTTGAGTCGGTCATGGGAAAATCTGGAGTGAAAACAAGGTCTTCGAGCGAGTCGGTGCTACTGTCGATGCAGATTTCTTGCTGGTTCTGATAGCTCCTCACAGGAGGATTGAGAGAGAGATGACGGTCGATAACCCCCCGAGGTGCTTGCTCTAACTTGGCTGGGTTATATTGCTCATATCATGCATATGTTGTCTTGCATTGCTATGCCATCCGCTTAGATTAGACATGCTTTGTGTGAATGCCTCTGTTTGCTTTCTATATCGATATGTGAATTATGCAATGCCATGTTTTTCAGCCAGTTATCATATATGTGAATTATGCACCGCCATGGAGCCGGGCATCATATATGTGAATTATCTCATGCCATCTTTTTTTCATTACGTATTCCATTTGTCGACAATCTATGTATATTGAACTACTCTTCATTTGTATCAGCCATTTGAGCGGTTATGGAAAAATCTGGAGTGAAAACAAGGTCTTGAGAGTGCAATGGTACTTGTTGAAGCATATATCCCGATGGTTCTGAGGAGCTCCTCGGAGGAGGATTCAGAGAGCAGATGACCAGTCCTATATCCCACCGAGGTGTATGCTCTAAGTTGCAATGTTTATATTTCTCATATGATGCATATGGTGTCTTGCATTGCTTAGTTTAGACATCATATGCACAATATTGAATTCTATCTGCTTAGTTTAGAGATCATACATGCGAGTGCCAGCTTCTTAGTATATGAATCAATTATCTCAATTATATCATGCCATCCTGTATACTTAGACAACATGTATGTGCATTATTTCATCCTAACCTATTTTAGAAAGACATCATATAGTTTTGTCATGTCATCCTGTTTAGGTACTCATCATATGTTGAATTATGCCATTATATCCTGTTAAGTTATCCATCATATATCTGAAACCGTGTCATGCTATCCTGTTTAGTTAGGCATCATATATGTGAAATTGTGTCATGCTGTCTTGTTTGGTTAGACAACATATATGTGAATTACCACATCTGTCTATCATACAATGTCTGTACGTTCAATTTCTTTTCTTGTTTATCAGCCATTTGAATTGGAGGGGGTGATGGCAGTATCTAAGGGAGCAAAAACCCGTTCTTCACAAAAGACAGTGCTACCCGTCGATGCAGATAGAACCATGGTTGTCTTGCCCACAAACTAGCCCCACCACACATAATCGAGACTCTTCCAGATTGCACACTTACACCGTTGGGCAGCGAACCAGCTACAACCCATCTAACCGCAACCCAGCCGGATAGTAACCCACTTATAGTTGACAAAGCACCATGTCCACCACAGTACCCCACACGAGCAGTTTATAAAGCTACTGCAGTGCCCAAAGCACGAAGACCACCACAGCTAACCCAAATTCCACGTTAAAGCGGAAGAGCAAGCTGTTCTTAGGTCGATTCCGTAGCTATGGTCCATACTCCTTTGCTGTTGCATCACTGTATTTACTCATACCAACTACTTTCAAATTTGAAGGATCCAATTGAAACTCCAATGGCGCAACAGGTATGTTTTAAACCTATTTCTTTAACTGGATTGCTGTTCTAACTTCTTGCTCTATGTTGATTTTAGTTTAAGTTGTATAAAAAGTTATGTTCTCATGTGAGGCACATTACAAGTGCTGCCAATGATGTGTAGTTTCTCACACTTATATTCTGTCTATGCTGCTGTCTCTTAAAAATATATGAGTTGAACTGCGTCTGTATCTTGATTAGGAACATAAACTAGAATGATATGGACAATATAGTGACCATAGTACATAGATATATGTTTGTTTCATGCTGTTATCCTATCCACCTTACTACTGAACAGGTTTACCAAAATGAGTTTGGTATACTACAAGCTAAACCTGTGATGTGTCTGCTTGTTTCTCTTGTAGTATGCAAAAAGAATATTGGAGAAGAGCACCCCGCTATGCAATGGTAGAGAAAGTAATGCAAATAAGGTTCAAGATAGTGAGACAACCCTGTTGGTCTCCAAGAAAGGTGATAAAAGCGATCTTGTAGACGGTGAGAAAACCCCGATCCTGCGTTGATGTAGTGTTCGAGTTCTTGGCGATCACCGCTGGCACAAGCTCTTTGAACTCGCTGCTGAATCACTTCGCTTCTTCAGTCTTAGCTACAAGTGAAAGGCATCATCGGTGTTTGCGGCAAGAAGTCAAGGATCGAGGAAGTCCTGCAGAATTCAGATCGTACTTTCTTGTGCAACGACAAGTTACTGGAGGATTTAAGCGCCAAACAAGAGAAAGTTAATAAGCTTGCTAAGCATCTTGCCGACATTATGGGTACCGAGGATATTGTTTATTGAACTCTTCAAGTGGTTTCAGTTCGGACTTGTTACTGCTGCGGCGTTTATATGTCTTTGTGTTCCCTATATTTGCACTGGTGGCGAACTTTTATGCCCAGTGGATGTAATATGTGTAATAGCCGTGATAGGCTAGCATAAGTTGCTTGCTAATTTATTTCCTTGTTGTCTTGTTTATTTGTTTGCTTGTAGTCAGTGCAGTTCTTTTTCTGCGGTTTGCTAGTGGCTGCAATAACCTATTTTTTAAAACTAGGCCACAATAACCATGGGCTAATATTTACTATAGTGACACTGGGCCTCCTACGGGCCGTAGAAACAGTGGGCTTTCTACGGGCCATAGAAACAGTAGGCCTTCTACGGGCCATAGAAACATTGGGCCTTCTACCGGCCGTATAAACAATGGGCCTTCTACGGGCCGTATCATCAATGGGCCTTATACGGGCCGTATGATCGATTGGCCAAACATGGGCCAATAACAGGCCACATTATGGCCATAAACGGGCTAGAGTTGGAATTGTCCGTTCATGGGCCGACCATAACGGGCCATCGTTAATAGGCCGTATTTGATGACGCTATGGAAACGACCCAACGTATTAACGGACCACAAAGCGGGCCGGCAGTAACCACGGGCTGAATTTGGCCCACAAGCGTAAAATAGCGAAGAACGGGCCGTAAGTAAGCGAATCTTGCAAATGAGCCCAAGAATAAATGGGCTCGAGAAGGCCGAAAGATAACATGGGCTGGAAACGCCCAACGGAATAGCGGGCCGTTAATGGGTATAAAGTGATACTTTGTTCATTACGGGCCGGTTTCACCACGGGCCGTTAATGGGTGTAAAGTGATACCTTTGTTCATTGCGGGCGATTTCACCACGGGCCGTTAATAGGCCAAGAGTTACATAGGGCCTCATATGGGCGAAGACGTCATGGGCCATACATGGGCGAAGTGAAAATGGGCTGGAATCATATTGGATGGCCCGGATAGCGCTCTTGGGCCTAATTCGGATAGGGCGAACGGGCCTTGGGTTAGCGGGCTGTAAATGGGCTATATGCGAGCAGGCAGTTAACGGGCTTTCCATGGGCCGCCCGCCACCTTTGACCAAGCCAAGCGGGCGGCCTTTTCACGTGAATGGGCCTCTGTTGGGCTGTGCCGCGTGTCGACGTATCATAGGCGCCTTCGTCCAATGAGTGGATGACATTTGTCCCAATGATGAGCCGACGCGTGTTTCCTCCGACCAATGATGATTTTACGTGGAAAATCCCCATTGGTCGGGGCTATTAACGGGTTATCGGATCCAAAACCGACCCGATAGCTTAACGGCGTTCCATTACGGTGGATGCCACGTGTCGGTCACCCTTGACGAAAGCACTTACGGACGCGATTTATCGTCATGGAAGTGGACACTTCCGTGATGATAATTTTGGTAATGTCATGGAACACTTCTACGACAAACACGGTATGACTATCTTGATTCTGTCATAAAATCGTCATGGATGTACATGCATGACAAAAAACGCGACCTACTGTGACAAACACGTACCATCACGAAAGTGTATTTTTTTTGTAGTGATAGACTACTGAGGATTTCGGAAGATCGAATGGCATTTCAAAGAATTTTGCGAAACACCTGAACAACAGGGATGAACGAATCCCCAATAAGGGTGAGGAATTATTCATACATGTATTCATGATGAAAAGGAGCTGCAAGGCAGTAAGCACAAAGGATTCTCGGAACAGCGGGAAGTAGTTCAAGGTATCATGTACTAACAAGAGTAATCGAGAATGAAGGTATGGATGGAAAGTATAAGTAGCTATCCATAGGGATGTCTCGGTGGTAGTGAATTTACAAAGGCAGTGGCCACAAGTGTCTCGGTAAAACATCGAATAGCATCTTCGGAAACTTCTGGTGCAGCAGGCGATCATCTATAATAAGGGGCTCTCCGGGTGGAAGTAGTTACGAGAACCTAAAGTCAGAGTAAGTAAAATCGTTTAACCCGAATAGAAGAGATGTCAGAGTCCTAGAGTGTAGGTCGAGAAATAAAAGATCCTAATACCACCCAATGGCGACATGGGCCCATGGGCCACATAGCCATGTTAGTAAATGTTTTGTAAAGTCTAGACTCGACTTCGACCAAGGAGTGTGGAAGGGGGATTCCTACAGGCAGTCGGCTCTGATACCAACTTGTGACGCCCCCGATTCAATCATACACTAATCATACTGCATAAGCGTGTGCGATCAAGATCGAGGACACACGGAAGATATCACAACACAACTCTAAAAATAAAATAAGTCATACAAGCATCATAATACAAGCCGGGGCCTCGAGGGCTCGAATACAAGTGCTCGATCATAGACAAGTCAGCGGAAGCAACAATATCTGATACGGACATAAGTTAAACAAGTTTGCCTTAAGAAGGCTAGCACAAACTGGGATACAGATCGAAAGAGGCGCAGGCCTCCTGCCTGGGATCCTCCTAACTACTCCTGGTCGTCGTCAGCGGGCTGCACGTAGTAGTAGGCACCTCCAGTGTAGTAGGAGTCGTCGTCGACGGTGGCGTCTGGCTCCTGGGCTCCGGCATCTGGTTGTGACAACCAGGTAGAAGGGAAAGGGGGAAAAGGAGGGAGAAAAGCAACCGTGAGTACTCATTCAAAGTACTCGCAAGCAAGGAGCTACACTACATATGCATGGGTGTATCTGTAAAGGGCCATATCGATGGACTGAACTGCAGAATGCCAGAATAAGAGGGGGATAGCTAATCCCGTCGAAGACTACGCTTCAGGCCACCTCCATCTTGCAGCATGTAGAAGAGAGTAGATGGTAAGTTCACCAAGTAGCATCGTATAGCATAATCCTACCCGGCGATCCCCTCCTCATCGCCATGTTAGAGAGCGATCACCGGGTTGTATCTGGCACTTGGAAGGGTGTGTTTTATTAAGTAGCCGGTTCTAGTTGTCATAAGGTCAAGGTACAACTCCAAGTCGTCCTGTTACCGAAGATCACGGCTATTCGAATAGATAAACTTCCCTGCATGGGTGCACCACATAACCCAACACGCTTGATCCCATTTGGCCGGACGCACTTTTCTGGGTCATGCCCGGCCTCGGAAGGTCAACACGTCGCATCCCCACCTAGGCCAACAGAGAGGTCAGCACGCCGGTCTAAACCTAAGCGCACAGGGGTCTGGGCCCATCGCCCTTAGCACACCTGCACATTGCGAAGCGCGGAAGCGAACTAGCCCCTTAATACAAGAGCAGGCTTACGTTCCAATCCGGTAGCCGCTCGATCGCCGACGTCACGAAGGCTTGGTGATACCACGACGCCGAGTGCCCATATCTTTCCCACGTAGTTGGTTAGTGCGTATAGACCAAATGGCCAGACTCAGATCAAATACCAAGATCCCGTTAAGCGTGTTAATGATGAAACCGCGGACACCGACCAGGGCCAGGCCCACCACTCACCTAGGCGGTCTCAACCTGCCCTGTCGCTCCGCCACAAAGATCCACTCGCGGGTACTCCTACGAGCCGACCCGACTTTAGCCACCACAGGTATCATGTAAAGTATATAAGTATATACCCGTGATCACCTCCCGAGTGATCACGACCCGATAGTATAGCAAAGCAGACGGACAAGAATGTAGGGCCACAGATGGAATACTAGCATCCTAAACTAAGCATGTAGGATTGCAGGTAAAGGTAAGAACAGTAGTAGCAAGGACAGGCTATGCATCAGGGTAGGATTAACGGAAAACAGTAACATGCTACACTACTCTAATGCAAGCAGTATAGATAAGAATAGGCGATATCTGGTGATCAAGGGGCGGGGGGCTTGCCTGATTGCTCTGGCAAGGAGGGGTCGTCAACACCGTAGTCGTACTGGGTAGCAGCAGCGTCGGTCTCGGAGTCTAGCGAGAGAAGAGGGGGAATAAACAATAAATATAATGCAAACAACAGCATGACAATGCATGACATGGCAATGAGCGTTCCTAGGGGTGCCCTAACGCGGTAGTAGGTGATACTGATGAAAGGGGGAATCATCCGGGAAAGTATCCCCGGTGTTTCGCGTTTCCGGACAGATGAACAGGAGGTGAAATGTTGCAGGTTCACTATGCTAGGGACGCGTGGCGGATGAACGGGTTGCGTATCCGGATTCGTCTCGTCGTTCTGAGCAACTTTCATGTAGAAAGTATTTTCATCTGAGCTACGGTTTATTTTATATTAATTTTAAAAGATTTAAATCATTTTTAGGATTTATTTAATTAATTTAATCCAACATTATCCAGAACAGTGTTTGCTGACGTCATCATGATGTCAGCATGACATTAGCAGTCAACAGAGGTGTTGACTGGGTCACTGACGTGTGGGTCCCACTGGTCATTGACTGTTTAGCCTAATAGTTTAACTAATCTATTTACGGTTTAATTAAACTAACTAGTTAATTAGGTTAATTAAATATGATTAATTAACTTAATTAATTAATTAATTATTTTAATTATTATTTATTTATTTTATTCTTTTTATTCTTTTTTTAAACGTTCCAGGGGCTGGGCCCCACTTGTCATAGGCCAAGGGCGTCTTGAGTTAGCGCGTTGGCTAAGGCGCGATTCTGGCGCCTTGTCGGCGCCGCAGACAGTGGGGACTCGGCGGCGGCCCGCGAGGGCGCATGGCATGGCGAGGCGATCGCCGATGGCCGGAGCTGGAGGGACGAGAGGAGCGTCGAAGCGAGGCGGCGCATGGGGTGCAGCGTCTGCGGAGCGGGCGGCGGTTGCGGACGGGCGAATCTGATCGCGGCACCGGCGAGCGGGCGAGCCGGCAGCTGGTGGTACTTCTGACGGCAGCGTCTTGGCGTGATGGCGAGGGGAGCAGGTGTCGCCATTGGCCGGGAGGACGGCGAAGCACGGGGCGGAGAGAGCGGGCAGTGGAGGCGAAGCAAGGTGAGGCGGGCGATGTGCACGCGAGGGCGCTGAGGTAAAGTGCGGTGGCGGCGCGCGAGTGCGGGGGACGCGCGCGACGCGCTCTTGGCGTGGAGCTGCGGGACGAGGGAGCAGCGGGGGAGAGGGCGCGGCCACGGCGGAGCGTGCGCGCGACATGGCAGAGAGAGGAGGGAGGGGGGAAGCTCACGGGGGGTTCGTAGGGTTCGTGGCAATGGTGGTTGGGGAGGACGACGGCGATGACCCGACGGAGAGGAGGCAGACCATCGGGGAGGAGGCGCCGGCGAGGCAGCCGTGGCGGCGGAGAGGTGGCCAGGCAACCAGGGCGTCGAGCGGCGGGGTCGATCCCACGAGGGAGAGGCGCGGGAGATCCGGGGATGGCAGCGGGCACCAGGGCGCCGACGAGGTGCGACGAGGTGGCATGCGGCATCGGCGGGGTCGGGGGCGCAGTTGCCCCGATCCCGATCCAGACGGGGAAGGAGAGGAGCGAGGCGTGGGGGAGTGGGGGGGAGTGAGCGGTCGTGGGGGGTTAGGGTTTGGCTGCGGGTGGGGTTATCCGGTAGGGGTGGGCAGTGGGCGCATGGGTTGCCAGTGGGCTGTTGGCCCGATTAATTGGGGTGTCCTTTTCTTTCTATCTTTATTTTGTTTTGTCTTTCTCTTTTCTTATTTTTATTTGCTATTTTTGCTTTCTTTTAGTTTCCTTTTATTTCAGTTTTAGTAAATTACCAAAGTGGCACCTAAATAGATTTTACAAATTATGCCCTTTGTCACAATAGTTTAATACTTATAACAATTTAGTTTTGAAAATGTTTATTATTTCTAAAACATTTAAATAATTATATTTGCTACTATTTTATTCATTTTAGAGCATTTAAACATTTTATAAAAGTGTGGTTTCTTCACCATAATTACCTATTCATTATTTGGCTCACTTCGAACATTTTAGTTTTAATACTTGAAAACTTTTATTGTTTGCTTGATTTTGAATTTGAATTCGAACCGGTTTCGAACTAACGCGAGATTAGCAACAGTAATCGAAGTGACGTGGCATCATTAGCAGAGGTTTACTGTAGCTTAAATATACGGGCGTCACAATATTGAAAGTGGGAGCTATTAGCTAGAGTAGCTTCGTGCAGAGCATTGTAAACATAGAAATTTGCATAATACATACGGATCTGAATGTGACAGACCCGTTGACTAAAATTTTCTCACAAGCAAAACATGATCACACCTTAGTACTCTTTGGGTATTAATCACATAGCGATGTGAACTAGATTACTGACTCTAGTAAACCCTTTGGGTGTTGGTCACATATCGATGTGAACTATGGGTCTTAACCACATAAAGATGTGAACCATAGATGTTAAATCACATGGCGATTTGAACTAGATTATTGACTCTAGTGCAAGTGGGAGACTGAAGGAAATATGCCCTAGAGGCAATAATAAAGTTATTATTTATTTCCTTATATCATGATAAATGTTTATTATTCCTGCTAGAATTGTATTAACTGGAAACATGATACATGTGTGAATACATAGACAAACAGAGTGTCACTAGTATGCCTCTACTTGACTAGCTCGTTGATCAAAGATGGTTATGTTTCCTAGCCATAGACAAAGAGTTGTCATTTGATTAATGGGATCACATCATTAGGAGAATGATGTGATTCACTTGACCCATTCTGTTAGCTTAGCACTCGATCGTTTAGTATGTTGCTATTGCTTTCTTCATGACTTATACATGTTCCTATGACTATGAGATTATGCAACTCCCGTTTACCGGAGGAACACTTTGTGTGCTACTAAGCGTCACAGCGAATGGCGAGTGATTATAAAGGTGCTCTCTGGTGTCTCGAAGGTACTTGTTGGGTTGGCGTATTTGAGATTAGGATTTGTCACTTGATTGTCGGAGAGGTATCTCCGGCCCTCTCGGTAATGCACATCACTTAAGCCTTGCAAGCATTGCAACTAATGAGTTAGTTGCGGGATGATGTATTACGAACGAATAAAGAGACTTACCGTAGCGAGATTGAACTAGGTATTGAGATACCGACGATCGAATCTCGGGCAAGTAACATACCGATGACAAAGGAACAACGTATGTTGTTATGCGGTCTCGACCGATAAAGATCTTCGTAGAATATGTAGGAGCCAATATGAGCATTCAGGTTCCGCTATTGGTTATTGACCGGAGACGTGTCTCGGTCATGTCTACATAGTTCTCGAACCCGTAGGGTCCGCACGCTTAACGTTTCGATGATAGTTATATTATGAGTTTATATGTTTTGATGTACCGAAGGTTGTTCGGAGTCCCGGATGTGATCACGGACATGACGAGGAGTCTCGAAATGGCCGAGACATGAAGATTGATATATTCGAAGCCTATATTTGGATATCGGAAGTGTTCCGGATTAAATCGGGATTTTACCGGAGTACCGGGAGGTTATCGGAACCCCCCGGGGGCTTAATGGGCAATAGTGGGCCTTGTGGAGAAGAGGAGAGGCGGCCAGGGCAGGGCCGCGCGCCCCTCCCCTAGTTCGAATAGGACAAGGAGAAGGGGGCGGCGCCCCCCCTTTCCTTCCTCTATCCCTCCTCTTTCCCCCTCCACTCCTAGTCCAACAAGGAAAAGGGAGGGAGTCCTACTCCCGGTAGGAGTAGGACTCCTCCTGGCGCGCGCCCTCTTGGCCGGCCGCACCTCCCCCCTTGCTCCTTTATATACGGGGGCTAGGGGGCACCCTAGAAACAACAATTGATCGTTTGATCTTTTAGCCGTGTGCGGTGCCCCCCTCCACCATAGTCCACCTCGATAATACTGTAGCGGTGCTTAGGCGAAGCCCTGCGTCGGTAGAACATCATCATCGTCACCACGCCGTCGTGTTGATGAAACTCTCCCTCAACACTCGGCTGGATCGGAGTTCGAGGGACGTCATCGGGCTGAACGTGTGCTGAACTCGAGGTGCCGTGCGCTCGGTACTTGATCGGTCGGATCGTGAAATACGTACGACTACATCAACCGCTTTGTGCTAGCGCTTCCGCTTTCGGTCTACGAGGGTACATGGACAACACTCTCCCCTCTCGTTGCTATGCATCACCATGATCTTGCGTGTGCGTAGGAATTTTTTTGTAATTCCTACGTAACCCAACAGATGAATCAATAGATTGATCGGAAATGATAACTTTGAGGTGGTTTGCTACCTACAACAATTTTATATTATGTTCTCCGCTATTGACAAGAACTTTGGAGTGATTCTTTGTCGCACGTTGAGAGATGATTATATGATTCAATTATGTTAACACTGTCGAGAGATTGCACTAGTGAAAGTATGAACCCTAGGCCTTGTTTCTAAGCATTGCAATACCGTTTGTGCTCACTTTTGTTACTTTCTACCTTATTGTTTTTATTATTTTAGATTACAAAAACCTATATCTACTATCCATACTACACTTGTATCACCATCTCTTCACCGAACTAGTGCACCTATACAATTTACCATCGTATTGGGTGTGTTGGAGACACAAGAGATTGCTTGTATTTGATTGCAGGGGTTGTTAGAGAGAGACCATCTTCATCCTACACCTCCCACGGATTGATAAACCTTAGCTCATCCACCTGAGGAAAAATTGCTGCTGTCCTACAAAACTCTGTGCTTGGAGGCCCAACCGAGTCTACAAGAATAAAAGTTGCGTAGTAGGCATCAGCCGTCGGTATGCAAAAGAAGCAGTTGTGGGCGATTCCTATGGCCAATCTTTCCGACGCCCGCAGGCTGTTCGACGGAACACCAAACCCGATGCCGATGCATGATGGCCCGGACTTCGACAAGTTCATGGAGAACATCATCTACGAGGGCCATGGCCAAGCCTTCCACCCCGAGGGCCATGGCCAAGCCTTCAATCCCAACGAGACCCAAAGCCAAGACGAATGCGGCCAAGATGATGGTGCCGAGCACATTGGCGGCCACGACAACCAAGAAGAGACCGTCGGCCAAGGCGAGTCATTGCACGAAGACATCTATTGCGAAGACGAAGAAGAGGGCGTCGACATTGAGGAGGATCCATTGTTTATCGATTATCTCACCCTAAGAGCCAATGCACAAAAGAGGAAGCAAAGCATTTGCAAGGGATCATACACCAAAGATGAGGACATTGGCGGCCACGACAACCAAGAAGAGACCGTCGGCCAAGGCGAGTCATTGCACGAAGACATCTATTGCGAAGACGAAGAAGAGGGCGTCGACATTGAGGAGGATCCATTGTTTATCGATTATCTCACCCTAAGAGCCAATGCACAAAAGAGGAAGCAAAGCATTTGCAAGGGATCATACACCAAAGATGAGGACAAGTTGATTTGTGAGAGTTGGAAGGAAATAGGGCAAGATCCCAAGACCCGCACCGAGCAAAAAGGTGTTGTTTTTTGGGGGAGAGTTCATGCGGTCTTTCAAGAACATAGGAAGTTTCGACCCGACAAGTTTGCGAGCACCCGTGACATCAACTCAATCCAAAAGAGGTGGGGGTTTATCCAACGAGAATGCTAGAAATTTTGTGCCATGCTTGAGAGCGTTGAAGCCAGTCCCGTGAGTGACCTAGGTGTGGGCGACTTGGTATGAACTTCTTCTCTTTGTTCCTATGTCATGTTCATGTTTGTTGCATCTTGTGTCCTTCACTATTACATTGTGGCCTTCACTTTTATCGTGTAGGCATTCCAAACTTTGGAAACCTTCAAGGCCCAACATGCGAACAAATTATTCGCCCTCACCCATTGTTGGACGCTCATCAAAGATTGTCTCAAATTCAAAGATCAATATGCCGCTCTAAAGAAGAATGGAGGGCCGACGACCGTCGTTGGGCATGAAGATGGATTGAAGCGGCCGAGGGGCAATACCAACTCGAAGGTGGATGAGAAGCGTGATGCGGCATTTTTCGCCTTGCAAAAAACTTTGCAAGGCATGATGACCCAAAAGGAAGCAAGGGACAAGAGGAAGGGCAAGAAAAAGAACAAATGAAGGCCTACATAGAGCTACAAACGAAGAAGCTCGAGATGGAGGAGGCCGTCAAAAGGAGGAAGCTCGAGATCAAGAAGGCCGTCCAAATGAAGAAGCTTGAGATTGAGGCCACCAATGCAAACACCAAAGTAAAAGAGGTGGCACAAGCTTTAAGTACTGTGGACTTGAGCAAGATGTCCCCGACAAAAAAAATTGGTTCAAGAAGAAGCAAAAGGAGATGCTCGAGCAAGATGATTGAGCCACGGCTAAGAGCAATGTCATTTTGTATACTGCCTTGTGTGCCGGCATGAACTAGTGTGCCGTGAGACATGAACTATGGCCGTCTTTTATGCGCTGGCAAGTGTGCTGGCCGCTGGCTTTGTTTGCCGGCGTGAAACTATAGGGGTGATCATTTTGTAGGCTGGTATGTGTGCGGTGTGCCGGCCGCTGACGCTTTGGCCGGCATGAACTTGGCCACGGGTCTAAATTTAAGTTTTCATTTCCTTTGCAAAAATTTTAGGCGGCCGAATGAAATACGTCCGTCAGTTTGACGCACGGCTAGCATAAATATAAAAACGGCTGCACATCACCCCTTTTGACCTACTCAAATGAACAGAATCCGGACAATTCGGACGTTCGTTTGAGGTTGCCCGTTGGAGTTGGCTATCCACAAACCATGAAAAAGCATATCACCTGCAGTGCGTTGCGGCTTTAAGAGGCTCTTAATTAAAGTTTTAATCAAGCCCAATTAGCTGCACCCAGTTAAAGAAGATGCAGTGATGATTCCTGCCAAAAAGAGATACCGTGATGATTTCCTCGCGTGTGAAGGCATGAGGGAAGATCCCAAGCTCAAAGAGAGAGAGAGATCAGTGTGCTTACTTTTGTGAAATGAAAGCGCCGCTGAAACTTTCTTTTGCAGTATTCAATTGCGGGCAACCCAGCTTTACTGCACTGATCATGGATGCAATCTGCTTTGCGAGAGGGGGGCTCTCCCACTTACCATTGCTGGCTAGCTGCATAGCTTCCAACGGATAATGCTACGTACTTTAGCCAGAAAAGATGCTGATAAAGATGGCATGGCGTACAAAAAAGTTGAGAAAATGTTGTGGTATTTCCCCAACCAATTCAACAACGACAACTTTGAGCTGGGCCCGAGAGGATCCTGCCGGTCCCAGATCGCACAGCAAGGTTAAACCGGACTTTGGGTGCTGGTCTTGCTGCCGAGTCGGACCAAAAACCGGACGTTGGAGAAAAAAAATTCAACTGTCGATGGTCAGAGCTAGGTTATCGAACCCATGAGCGGTTTTTTTTAAACATATAAAGGCAAAATAATTTCCGAAAAACGCACAGTTTAAAGTAAGAAACAATAAGAAGGAAAATAAGTCAGGTTTAATGTTTTACCTGCAGCATATACTTGCGTTTGTGATCCTATCTAGTTATTCAACATGACTGGTAGACACCGTTATATGTATGTAATCAACGTGCTGTTGATGCGAGGTGCGTTCGAATAACTCCAACCACGACAGCGTCATCCCGATGTCGTTACTTTTGTGGCGGCGTGTTCTTGCAGCTATACCTTCCAACCAATAGCCAGGTTGGCAACATTGAGGTGTGTGTGCTCTTGAAGAAATTGCTGAGCTCGTATCTCAAGCAACCACGACGGCTCTTCCCAACATCATAAAACCCTCTGGATGTGTGGTCTTGAAGAGGCATATCTACTTGACGTGGTTCAGGGTGAATAGTCAATGACAACGGAGTCCGTGGAGATCACCCCTCTTCATGAAGGCATTGTTTGTAAGCCCTTGCACTTGCCATTGGCGTGGGTCCTTGGTCTCCGCTGGCGGTGAAAATGGGTCTGATGGTGGCGTCGTGCTACCGTCCATTCACCCTCTGTCCTTCATGGGGTGCCTTTGATGTTGATTCTTCGTCACTACTCATCCTCGAATCCCTCCCATGGTGGTGGAAGTGTTGTGATGACTTTCATGGTCTCGCCGCTATCTCGGTTGATCTTTGCCCTTCGGTGACCAGGATGCTTGCCCCACCTTGCAAAATGTTTCGGTTGTCTGGCAGAGCTTCCATTCAAGGTTCGTTATCATTGGTAGTCCCATGACTTGCACTACTCTTGTATCATGCTCATGTAGTGGAGCTTGTGGTCAATGATAGTCGTTGATAGCATCTGCTCATTTATAGCACACTGGGGATACTTGCGTTTGTGATCCTATCTAGTTATTCAACATGACTGGTAGACACCGTTATATGTATGTAATCAACGTGCTGTTGATGTGAGGTGCGTTCGAATAACTCCAACCACGACAGCGTCATCCCGATGTCGTTAGCTCTGTGGCGGCGTGTTCTTGCAGCTATACCTTCCAACCAATGGCCAGGTTGGCAACATTGAGGTGTGTGTGTGCTCTTGAAGAAATTGTTGAGCTCGTATCTCAAGCAACCACGACGGCTCTCCCCAACATCATAAAACCCTCTGGATGTGTGGTCTTGAAGAGGCATATCTACTTGACGTGGTTCAGGGTGAATAGTCAATGACGACGGAGTCCGTGGAGATCACCCCCCTTCATGAAGGCATTGTTTGTAAGCCCTTGCACTTGCCATTGGCGTGGGTCCTTGGTCTCTGCTGGCGGTGAAAATGGGTCTGATGGTGGCGTCATGCTACCGTCCATTCACCCTCTGTCCTTTATGGGGTGCCTTTGATGTTGATTCTTCGTCACTACTCATCCTCGAATCCCTCCCATGGTGATGGAAGTGTTGTGATGACTTTCATGGTCTCGCCGCTATCTCGGTTGATCTTTGCCCTTCGGTGACCAGGATGCTTGCCCCACCTTGCAAAATGTTTCGGTTGTCCCTGTGGCAGAGCTTCCATTCAAGGTTCGTTATCATTGGTAGTCCCATGACTTGCACTACTCTTGTATCATGCTCATGTAGTGGAGCTTGTGGTCAATGATAGTCGTTGATAGCATCTGCTCATTTATAGCACACTGGGGATACCGACACCTACTCGGTGTTCTGGAAATTTGCAAAGTCTTGGTATTGTAATACCCTTCATCGGTGCACTTCATTCGTGGTGATGATCGGTGTGTACGCCAACTGGGTTGTGCTTTGTCGTTGCCACCCACTTCCCTCTTTTCCTTTCTGCCCCCATGTTGTAATCTCTTGATTCCTCATTGTTTGTTTGTCATGACTATGGCATGTGTCAGATGGTCGACGAGGCTTCGTTGTTTGTGTGGTTTTTCAGCCTGGTTTTCCTCATAAATAGGGTCCCTCTGTTTCAATCTGGTCTCCCTTGTAAATTGGATCTATCTATTTTTTGAAATGATGTGAATTCAGGTGGAGAGCCCTCTCCCCGGCCTGACAGATTCAAAAAGAATAAGAAATCCTTCTGTTACTTCATCAGATATTTATGTCCTACGATGCATTACTAGATTATCATACACTTGCTAGGACAAACCAGATGTACCAGGCAGTTTACTTTGTGCAAAGAATATATATATGGCCATATTCATTTACACGTAAGTTTTACAAGAGATGATCTGTGCTCTTAGGTCAACAGTGCCCTCACTGTGCTCAGAAGCCCTGGATTTGGTTTCGACTATTGTGTTACATCCACTAACCAATTGGCTGAAAAGCTGACATCCTAAAGATTGTGGCATATAACTTGGTTACTCAATAATATAAGCACCAACGCAATGCAGAGTCAGCTACTAACTTCTACATTGGAAAGAACACGCTATGTGACATATATTGAGAACTTTCAACAAGAAAATATCACCTTTGCCCACTGAGGGACAGTCATTTTCAGACATCAAAAGAGTGTGCATGTACATCCATACATATTTACCAAAAAAGGAGAGGAAACATAATACAACACAAAACAATCATATCATTCCTGACGGACACATCGTCACCAAGTATTCAGCATCATCCTTAGATCAGATTCCTCACCTTACCGTCGTTAGCTCGTAACGAAAAAATCTTCAGTCATCATCATCCTTGAACTCCCTGGTTAGTCAACCAAATAAAGAGACCATCAGACATCTCCTTTGTTCAAGCTACATCCATTTATTCGGAATGTCGCAACTTGGCCAAAATGTTTGGGCATAAGAAACGGGTATATTCAATACTCTTGTTATCAAGGGCATAAAAGGCAAGGTCCCGGCATGACAGGTTCCTATACAATATGAAAAACACTATGGGCCAGCTGTGGCTAAGCAATTTTGTCATCTCTACATGAAAGATCCACATTATGACGGCTTCAAGTAATTTTTATGTGTTAAGCATGCTTTCATTTTGGTAATTCAATAGTACCACTCTGAAGTTGTTAAATAAATTAGCATGGTGTTATTCCACAGACAAACATATATGAAAACATTAGAGAACAACCCATTACCTGCGATCAAGATAGCGTGGCTGAATGCCACTACCTTGGCATGTGGTGCATGTCAATGAGCCAATGCCATCGCAGTTGACACACTTTGATACTTCAGATTCACCATTGCCAATTACTACAGTAACAGTCCCTGCTCCGGTGCAAAACCTGCATACCTCTGGAAAATCAACGATTTCTTTTCAACATTCTGATCTACTAGATGCTGACACAGAGAAAAAGGAAAAGAATAATGTGTGCGGCATGCACCATGAAGTCATCATTTGATTTTGCTATGGCTAATCATCCTCTTTTGATTTAAGAGAATAGTCTAATTAAGTTGTTGAAACTCACAAAGAGAACTTTTGATTCTTTTTTATCTAAGGATTCCATTTAAGATATAGCTATTTCAGACAGGAGAAGGCTTGTCATTTGACATCATACTCTTTTAACATCATCAGCTTCGTTGCTTAACGCCTTGTGCAATCAAACAAATAGTCGAAGAAATAAATTCCTTTATTAAGTTTAATGACTGAATTCTCCCAACGCCACCCGGTTCTATTGCCACATCAAATTAAGAACTAGCTGGAAAGTGGAAACACCGTGTGGTCGAGGAAGAGAAGGTTGTGTTATATATAAAGCACTACAGATTATTCTACCTGACATGGAAGATGCCACATATGGTTGAACCAAGTTACTATTGGATATACTTTTTTGCAAAAAATAAATTAATTTTTTCTTCAAGAAACAGGCCACAGCCCAATTCCATTTCAGTGAGTGAAACAGTGAATACATCAGTTCAATTATTCAGTTATAACATAGGTGCAAAACAAAAATTATTCAGTTAACATCCACCTTATAAGGCATGAAAGACCTAGATGCAACGCCCAACATCTAGAAAGGTAATTTCCAGCTAAAACAAGACTACCAAACATGGAGAGCAAATATAATGCAAGTGTGAAACCAACCAAAATGCAAGCTAAACTAACCGGTTGTTACATCTTATATAGAAATTTCCTATCACACTACGCTTCCAAATTCCAGCAGTTCGTCTCATTTTACGTGTAGTGTACCGTGGCATTGGAACAAACATATTAAAATTTTGAAGAGTGGAGCAAATTAGGACATCAATCGAAGGGATTAATCACATACGCGCGCCGGAGCCGCTGCAGGGGAAGCACGGCTGGTTGTTGTCTCTCTTTGCCTGCATTGGAGAAATCCAAAATCACATTTTGCATCAATGCAGGGGTACAGTTTAGGCCCTTTCAGTTTCAGTCAACATATTTCTAAAATGCTGCTCCTAATCTTACTTCAGCAAACTTAATTGTCCAAATACCATTCTTGCTTAAAAAAACTTACGGAATTGTCAATTTGATTCTCGTAGAAAATCGGGATGCCTATCCCGGCGGCGACGCTGACGACGCCGACAGTTATGGCCACAACCTGAAGCCACCAAGAAACCGCTCGTTAAAACTCGGCAGGAAATCAAGTGGTAACCTCCACAGAACGGGCGTCGTAGCCTTTTTGGGCGCACCGTGTTCTGGTCGAACTCGATGGCCTGGATACGTGGGTACCGCGCGCCGGCTCTCCGCCGCCGCGGGAGCGCCGCCATGGTGGTGGGCGAGCATGGCGTGGAGGAGAGGAAGGAGTACTGGGTGGTGGTGAGTCGGGAGGAGGTGGTGGCCATGGCCATGGACGCGTCGCCCGTTGGACGCTGCTGCTTCAGATGCCTGGGCAAGCACGCACGGTGATCACGGGTAACCGCAGCAGGACACAACGCCACACTCCTCACCTCTTGCGGGCACCGGTGGCCACGGCTTGGTCTTTTCGGATATGGGCATTATCCATTCTGGAAGTTTGCGAGCCTCACAAATCTCTACCCTTGGACTGGAAGCAGACCAGCTGGGTCGCTGATCAATCTACTGAATTGGACCGAGCTGGTAATGTGACCATCCAACGGTGAAGAGTGCTCGTCAGAAAATATGGCACATGGTGGCCAGCTCGATTAGTTTCAGTTTTGACAAACAACAGAAAGATCAATGCACAGCTGTATAATTGGGGCATTAAACTGGTAGTACGTGGGTTCCTTTGGTGTGCCGGAGCACAGGCCTCCGGCGAACAATGCACGGTAGTGTGGGACTCAGTTTGCACCCCGAAGTGGGCAGGTGGCCTCGGCATTCCGAACTTGAAGTGGCTTGATATAGCAATGCAGGCCAGATGGCCGTGGCTACAACGTACCGACCCTACAAGGCCATGGGCGGAGTTTCAAATCAACGTGCCCGAGGAATCAAAGCAACTTTTTAGGGCGACGGCTCGCTGCACAATTGGTGATGGGAACAATGCTCTATTCTGGGAGGACAGATGGTTGAATGGCCGAAGGGTACAAGAGGTGGCGCTGAACATATATGCCCGTACCAAATCCCGGGTGCGCTCTAGCTGCACTGTTAGCCAGGCATTAACGGACGGCGGTTGGCCTACCGGTGTTGGGTCGGAATTGACAGCCCCAATGTTGCAGGAATACCTAAACTTGTGGACTGAGACAACGTGGGTGCAGCTGAATCCGGATGTACGCGACTCCATTGTGTGGTCCTGGGAGAAGGACGGGTGCTGCTTGACGAGGACATCATACGCAGCAAGATTGTGGGGCAGAGAGGTGGCCCAGATGGCCGAGTTCACTTGGAGATCCAAGGCCCCACTTCGATGCTATTCAAAATGGAGTCCATATTGATTAGCTAGCGGCCTTGGCCAAAGTGAGTGTCTTTTTTTGAATGGTCAACCGTGGGTGGATCCCCACCTGAATATATTGTATCGAATTTTCCTAGAAGCCACGCGGCTCCATACAAGATAGGTTCAAGTGAACCAAAGTACACATGGAAACCAAGAGAGGAGACACAACTAAAACACACACAAACACACACACACACACACACACACACACACACACAGGCGAACCCCAGAAGACCCGCCAAGGAAGGGCACATAGGGAGAAGAAGGCCTTTGGACAACACCAAGCCGTGTTGTTGCCAGGCCCCGATAAGCCCAATCACCAACAATTTGAAGCCATAATCACCACCACCACCGACCGCCATCATTAATCTCATCAGCACAACCAACTGACAAGTGCTATTTTTACACTCATCACATCAGAGATTAAACCCGTTTATTTCACAAAAACTAAGATATACACTTCGATATTGCTACTAATGACTAATGAATGCAAAGGATTATGCAAACCTATCTTTTATTTAGTTTCCATAGGAAATGAGGCTAAACATGGACAAAATCAAGCACATACATGGAAAGGAGTAAAGAGGAGAGGAGAGCCAAGGTGGGAGGCACGGGAAGACTCCAGAGCACAAGAAAGCGCCTCATACGAGCGAATGCGCTCGTTTGAGCTGCCAACAACGCCCCTGATCTAACCCGATAAACATCGTGAAGGGACCACACCAAAGAGAGAGAGAGAGAGAGAGAGAGAGAGAGAGAGAGAGAGAGAGAGAGAGAACATCACCGAAACCTCCATCTTCGTCATCCACAGCAGCCCTAGCCGCCGCCATTTCCCATCTCCATAGCTAGAACCATCACCATAACACTCATCCAAATTAGCCATACTTTGTAATTGTGCATCGCATCCGACAACTATTGTAACACATATTATCAATCAATCAACCTTCTTGATGTGTTCTACAATGGTTTGTTCTTGCGATCAGATCGCCATGTGTGAGTAGTTTGGTAAGGTCATGGGTTGAGGCATAGCCCCGCAGCCCTATGTATTTTTTGGAGGGACCAATGGAATTATTATGATGTCTTGTACGTGTGAAATAAAATTGCTTCATGGATATTGTCGGAAATATGCCCTAGAGGCAATAGTATTGTATTACTATATTTCTCTATTTATAATTAAGAGTTTATATTCTATGCTATGACTGCTATGACCCTGGAATATGCGATTCAGTGGAAAACTCGTATGCACGCGTGGAATGATAAACAGTAAAATAATATTCCTAGTCTCGCCTCTAAGACTAGCTCAAGTGTTGTTTGTGATCACAGTTTTCGGATCTTGAGACATCGTTAAGTGTAATGATGGTCTCAAAACAACTTTGAGAGTATGACGTTTGAAGAACGATCATATTGAATCGACCCAAACTTGTTTATTATACTTTGAGATAATATCGTCAGAAGTCAATTGTTATAACTGAAGGAAATATGCCCTAGAGGCAATAATAAAGTTATTATTTATTTCCTTATTTCATGATAAATGTTTATTATTCATGCTAGAATTGTATTAACCGGAAACATAATACATGTATGAATACATAGACAAACAGAGTGTCACTAGTATGCCTCTACTTAACTAGCTCGTTAATCGAATATGGTTGAGTTTCCTAGCCATGGGCATGAGTTGTCATTTGATTAACGGGATCACATCATTAGGAGAATGATGTGATTGACTTGAACCATTCCGTTAGCTTAGCACTTGATCGTTTAGTATGTTGCTATTGCTTTCTTCATGACTTATACATGTTCCTATAACTATGAGATTATGCAACCCCGTTTCGGAGGAACACTTCGTGTGCTACCAAAGCGTGACAACGTGGCGGGTGATTATAAAGGTGCTCTCTGGTGTCTCGAAGGTACTTGTTGGGTTGGCGTATTTCGAGATTAGGATTTGTCACTCCGATTGTCGGAGAGGTATCTCTAGGCCCACTCGGTAATGCACATCACTATAAGCCTTGCAAGCATTGTAACTAATGAGTTAGTTACGGGATGATGTATTACAGAATGAGTAAAGAGACTTGCCAGTAACGAGATTGAACTAGGTATTGAGATACCGACGATCGAATCTTGGGCAAGTAACATATCGATGACAAAGGGAACAACGTATGTTGTTATGCGGTTTGACCGATAAAGATCTTCGTAGAATATGTGGGAGCTAATATGAGCATCCAGGTTCCGCTATTGGTTATTGGCCGGAGACGTGTCTCGGTCATGTCTACATAGTTCTCGAACCCGTAGGGTCCTTGCAACAAAGTTTGGTGGCGATTGTATTAAGTTTATGTGATTTGATGTACCGAAGGTAGTTCGGAGTCCCGGATGAGATCGGGGACATGATGAGGAGTCTCGAAATGGTCGAGACGTAAAGATCGATATATTGGACGACTTTATTCGGACATCGGAAAGGTTCCGAGTGATTCGGGTATTTTCGGAGAACCGGGGAGTTACGGGAATTCACCGGGAGAAGTATTGGGCCTTATTGGGCCATACAGGAATAGAGGAGAGATGCCAAAAGGAAGGAGGCGCCCCCCCCCCTCTGGTCCGAATTGGACAAGGGGTGCAGCCCCTTTTCCTTCTCCCTCTCCCCCTCTTTCCTTCTCTCCTACTCCGGAAAGGAAAGGGGAATCCTACTAGGACTTGGGAGTCCTAGTAGGACTCCCCACACTTGGCGTGCCCCCTCTAGGGCCGGCCTCTCCCTTGCTCCTTTATATACGAGGGCGGGGGGGCACCCCAGAGACACAACAATTGATCTCTTGATCTCTTAGCCGTGTGCGGTGCCCCCTCCACTATAATCCACCTCGATAATATCGTAGCGGTGCTTAGGCGAAGCCCTGCGTCGGTAGAACATCATCATCGTCACCATGCCGTCGTGCTGACGGAACTCTCCCTCAAAGCTTGGCTGGATCGGAGTTCGAGGGACGTCATCGAGCTGAATGCGTTCGGTACTTGATCGGTCGGATCATGAAGACGTACAACTACATCAACCGCGTTGTGCTAACGCTTCCGCTTTCGGTCTACGAGGGTACATGGACAACACTCTTCCCTCTCGTTGCTTTGCATCACCATGATCCTTTGTGTGCGCAGGATTTTTTTTTGAAATTACTATGTTCCCCAACAGTGGCATCCGAGCCTGGTTTTATGCGTAGATGTTATGTGCACGAGTAGAACACAAGTGAGTTGTGGGCGATACAAGTCATCTTGCTTACCGACATGTCACACTTTGGTTGGCGGTATTGTTGGATGAAGCAGCGGACCGACATTACGCGACGCTTCTGCGAGACTGGTTCTACCGACGTGCTTTGCACACGGTGGCTGGCGGTGTCGGTTTCTCCAACTTTAGTTGAACCGAGTGTGGCTACGCCCGGTCCTTGAGAAGGTTAAAACAGCACTAACTTGACGAACTATCATTGTGGTTTTGATGCGTAGGTAAGAACGGTTCTTGCTCAGCCCGTAGCAGCCACATAAAACTTGCAACAACAAAGTAGAGGACATCTAACTTGTTTTTGCAGGGCATGTTGTGATGTGATATGGTCAAGACATGATGCTATATTTTATTGTATGAGATGATCATGTTTTGTAACCGAGTTATCAGCAACTGGTAGGAGCCATATGGTTGTCGCTTCATTGTATGCAATGCAATCGCCCTGTAATTGCTTTACTTTATCACTAAGCGGTAGCGATAGTCGTAGAAGCAATAATTGGCGAGATGACAACGATGCTACGATGGAGATCAAGGTGT
This sequence comes from Aegilops longissima, assembly GCA_021605205.1. Taxonomy (NCBI): domain Eukaryota; kingdom Viridiplantae; phylum Streptophyta; class Magnoliopsida; order Poales; family Poaceae; genus Aegilops; species Aegilops longissima. The sequence goes on from CM038679.1 coordinate 514,124,950, forward strand.
CGCGCCGGTGACGATGGTGATCATGACGGTGCTTCGGAGATGGAGATCACAAGCACAAGATGATGATGGCCATATCATATCACTTATATTGATTGCATGTAATGTTTATCTTTTATGCATCTTATTTTGCTTAGATCGACGGTAGCATTATAAGATGATCTCTCACTAAATTTCAAGGTATAAGTGTTCTCCCTGAGTATGCACCGTTGCGAAAGTTCTTCGTGCCGAGACACCACGTTTTGATCGGGTGTGATAGGCTCTACGTTCAAATACAACGGGTGCAAAATAGTTGCACACGCGGAATACTCAGGTTAAACTTGACGAGCCTAGCATATGCAGATATGGCCTGGGAACACTGAGACCGAAAGGTCGAGCGTGAATCATATAGTAGATATGATCAACATAGTGATGTTCACCATTGAAAACTACTACATGTCACGTGATGATCGGACATGATTTAGTTGATTTGGATCACGTGATCACTTGGATGATTAGAGGGATGTCTATCTAAGTGGGAGTTCTTAAATAATATGATTAATTGAACTTTAATTTATCTTGAACTTAGTCCTGGTAGTATTAGCATATCTATGTTGTAGATCAATAGCTCGCGATGTTGCTCCCCGTTTAATTTTTATATGTTCCTAGAGAAAACTAAGTTGAAAGAGGTTAGTAGCAATGATGCGGATTGGATCCGTGATCGAGGTTTATCCTCATTGCTGCACTGAAGAATATGTCCTTGATGCACGCTAGGTAGCGGACCTATTGCGGGGAGCGATCTGAGGGCGTTATGAGCGTTTTGACAAAAGCTCGGTATGATGACTACTTGATAGTTAAGTGCACCATGCTTTACGGCTTAGAACCGGGACTTCAAAAATGTTTTGAATGCCACGGAGCATATAAGATGTTCCAAGAGTTGAAATTGGTATTTCATACTCATGCCCGTGTCAAGAGGTATGAGACCTCTGACAGTACTTTGCCTACAAGATAGAGGAGAACAGCTCAACCAGTGAGCATGTGCTCAGATTGTCTGGGTACTACAATTGCTTTAATCAAGTGGGAGTTAATCTTCCAGATAAGATAGTAATTGACAGAATTCTCTAGTCACTATCACCAAGTTATTAGAACTTCGTGATGAACTATAATATGCAAGGGATGACAAAAGTAATTTCCGAGCTCTTCGCGATGCTGAAATCGACGAAGGTAGAAATCAAGAAAGAGCATCAAGTGTTGATGCTTAACAAGACCACTAGTTTTAAGTAAAGGGGCAAAGGGAAGAAAAGGGAACTTCAAAGAAGAACGACAAGCAAGTTGCTGCCCAAGTGAAGAAGCCCAAATCTGGACCTAAGCCTGAGACTAAGTGCTTCTACTGCAAAGGGATTGGTCACTGGAAGCGGAACTACCCCAAGTATTTGGCGGATTAGAAAGGATGGAAAAGTAAACAAAGGTATATTTGATATACATGTTATTGATGTGTACTTTACTAGTGTTCATAGCAACCCCTCAGTATTTGATACTAGTACAGTTGCTAAGATTTGTAACTCGAAACAGGAGTTGCAGAATGAACAGAGACTAGTTAAGGGTGAAGTGACGATGTGTGTTGGAAGTGGTTCCAAGATTGATATGATCATCATCGCACACTCCCTATACTTTCGGGATTAATGTTGAAATAAGTGTTATTTGGTGTTTGCGTTGAGCATGAATATGATTTGATCATGTTTATTGCAATACAGTTATTCATCTAAGTTAGAGAACAATTGTTGTTCTGTTTACATGAATAAGACCTTCTATGGTCATACACACCAACGAAAATGGTTTGTTGAATCTCGATCGTAGTGATACACATATTCATAATATTGAAGCCAAAAGATGCAAAGTTAATAATGATAGTGCACCTTATTTGTGGCACTGCCATTTAGGTCATATTGGTGTAAAGCGCATGAAGAAACGCCATGCTGATGGGATTTTTGAATCACTTGATTATGAATCAGTTGATGCTTGAGAACCATGCCTCATGGGCAAGATGACTAAGACTCCGTTCTCCGGAACAATGGAGCGAGCAACAGATTTGTTGGAAATCATACATACTGATGCATGTGGTCCGATGAATATTGAGGCTCGCGGCGGGTATCGTTATTTTCTGACTTTCACAGATGATTTGAGCAGATATGGGTATATCTACTTGATGAAACATAAAGTCTGAAACATTTGAAAAGTTCATATAATTTCAGAGTGAAGTGGAAAATCATCGTAACAAGAAAATAAAGTTTCTACGATCTGATCGTGGAGGAGAATATTTGAGTTACGAGTTTGGTATTCATTTGAAACAACGCGGAATAGTTTCGCAACTCACACCACCTGGAACACCACAACGTAATGGTGTGTCCGGACATCATAGCTGTACATTATTAGAATTAGTGCAATCTATGATGTTTCTTACCGATCTACCACTATCATTTTGGGGTTATGCATTAGAGACAACTGCATTCACGTTAAAAAGGGCACCATCTAAATCTGTTGAGACGACACCGTATGAACTGTGGTTTGGCAAGAAACCAAAGTTGTCATTTCTTAAAGTTTGGGGTTGCGATGCTTATGTGAAAAAGTTTCATCCTGATAAGCTCAAACCCAAATCGGAGAAATGTGTCTTCATAGGATACCCCAAGGAGACAGTTGGGTACACCTTCTATCACAGATCCGAAGGCAAGACATTCGTTGCTAAGAATGGATCCTTTCTAGAGAAGGAGTTTCTATCGAAAGAAGTGAGTGGGAGGAAAGTAGAACTTGATGAGGTAACTGTACCTGCTCCCTTATTGGAAAGTAGTTCATCGCAGAAATCTGTTCTTGTGACTCCTACACCAATTAGTGAGGAAGTTAATGATGATGATCATGAAACTTCAGATCAAGTTACTACAGAACTTCGTAGATCAACCAGAGTGAGATCCGCACCAGAGTGGTACGGTAATCCTGTTCTAAAGGTCATGTTACTTGACCATGACGAACCTACGAACTATGAGGAAGCGATGATGAGCCCAGATTCTGCGAAATGGCTTGAGGCCATGAAATCTGAGATGGGATCCATGTATGACAAAGTATGGACTTTGATTGACTTGCCCAATGATCGGCGAGCCATTGAGATTAAATGGATTTTCAAGAGGAAGACGGATGCTGATAGTAGTGTTACTATTTACAAAGCTCGAATTGTCGCAAAAGGTTTTCGACAAGTTCAAGGTGTTGACTACGATAAGAGTTTCTCACTCGTATCTATGCTTCAGTCTGTCCGAATCATGTTAGCAATTGCCGCATTTTATGAAATCTGGCAAATGGATAAACAAAACTAGATTCCTTAATGGATTTATTAAAGAAGAGTTGTATATGATGCAACCAGAAGGTTTTGTCAATCCTAAAGGTGCTAACAAAATATGCAAGCTCCAGCGATCCATCTATGGACTGGTGCAAGCATCTCGGAGTTGGAATATACGCTTTGATAAGTTGATCAAAGCATATAGTTTTATCTGAGACTTGCGGTGAAGCTTTGTATTTACAAGAAAGTGAGTGGGAGCACTACAGCATTTCGATAAGTACATCTGAATGACATATTGTTGATCGGAAATAATTGTAGAATTATTCTACAAAGCATAAAGGAGTGTTTGAAAGGAGTTTTTCAAAGAAAGACCTCGGTGAAGCTGCTTACATATTGAGCATCAAGATCTATAGAGATAGATTAAGACGCTTGATAAGTTTTTTCAATGAGTACATACCTTGACAAGATTTTGAAATAGTTCAAATTGGAACAGTTAAAGAAAGAGTTCTTGCCTGTGTTACAAGGTGTGAAATTGAGTAAGACTCAAAGCCCGACCGCGGCAGAAGATAGAAAGAGAATGAAAGTCACTCCCTATGCCTCAGCCATAGGTTCTATAAAGTATGCCATGCTGTGAACCAGATCTATTGTATACCCTACACTGATTTTGGCAAGGGAGTACAATAGTGATCTAGGAGTAGATCACTGGACAACGGTCAAAATTATTCTTAGTGGAATAAGGATATGTTTCTCGATTATGGAGGTGAAAAAAAGGTTCATCGTAAAGGGTTACGTCGATGCAAGTTTTGACACTGATCCAGATGACTCTAAATCTCAATCTGGATGCATATTGAAAGTGGGAGCAATTAGCTAGAGTAGCTCCGTGCAGAGCATTGTTGACATAGAAATTTGCAAAATACATACGCATCTGAATGTGGAAGACCCGTTGACTAAACTTCTCTCACAAGCAAAAAATGATCACACCTTAGTACTCTTTGGGTGTTAATCACATAGCGATATGAACTAGATTATTGACTCTAGTAAACCCTTTGGGTGTTGGTCACATGACGATGTGAACTATGGGTGTTAATCACATGGTGATGTAAACTATTGGTGTTAAATCACATGGCGATGTGAACTAGATTATTGACTCTAGTGCAAGTGGGAGACTGAAGGAAATATGCCCTAGAGGCAATAATAAATTTATTATTTATTTCCTTATTTCAGGATAAATGTTTATTATTCATGCTAGAATTGTATTAACCGGAACATAATACATGTGTGAATACATAGACAAACAGAGTGTCACTAGTATGCCTCTACTTAACTAGCTCGTTAATCGAAGATGGTTGAGTTTCCTAGCCATGGACATGAGTTGTCATTTGATTGACGGGATCACATCATTAGGAGAATGATGTGATTGACTTGACCCATTCCCTTAGCTTAGCACTTGATCGTTTAGTATGTTGCTATTGCTTTCTTCATGACTTATACATGTTCCTATGACTATGAAATTATGCAACTCCCGTTTACCGGAGGAACACTTTGTGTGCTACCAAACGTCAAAACGTAACTGGGTGATTATAAAGGTTCTCTACAGGTGTCTCCGAAGGTACTTGTTGGGTTGGCGTATTTCGAGATTAGGATTTGTCACTCCGATTGTCGGAGAGGTATCTCTGGGCCCACTCGGTAATGCACATCACTATAAGCCTTGCAAGCATTGTAACTAATGAGTTAGTTATGGGATGATGTATTATGGAACGAGTAAAGAGACTTGCCGATGCGATATTGAACTAGGTATTGAGATACCGACGATCGAATCTCGGGCAAGTAACATACCGATGACAAAGGAACAACGTATGTTGTTATGCGGTTCGACCGATAAAGATCTTCGTAGAATATGTAGGAGCCAATATGAGCATCCAGGTTCCGCTATTGGTTATTGGCGGGAGACGTGTCTCGGTCATGTCTACATAGTTCTCGAACCCGTAGGGTCCGCACGCTTAAAGTTTCGGTGACGATTGTATTATGAGTTTATGTGATTTGATGTACCGAAGGTAGTTTGAGTCCCGGATGAGACCGGGGACACGATGAGGAGTCTCGAAATGGTCCAGACGTAAAGATCGATATATTGGACGACTATATTCGGACATCGGAAAGGTTCCGAGTGATTCGGGTATTTTCGGAGAACCGGGGAGTTACGGGAATTCAACGGGAGAAGTATTGGGCCTTATTGGGCCATACAGGAATAGAGGAGAGAGGCCAAAAGGAAGGAGGCGCGCGCCCCCCTCTGGTCCGAATTGGACAAGGGGTGCAACCCCATTTTCCTTCTCCCTCTCCCCCTCTTTCCTTCTCTCCTACTCCAGAAAGGAAAGGGGAATCCTACTAGGACTTGAGAGTCCTAGTAGGACTCCCCACACTTGGCGTGCCCCCTCTTGGGCCGGCCTCTCCCTTGCTCCTTTATATACGGGGGCTGGGGGGCACTCCAGAGACACAACAATTGATCTCTTGATCGCTTAGCCGTGTGCGGTGCCCCCTCCACTATAATCCACCTTGATAATATCATAGCGGTGCTTAGGCGAAGCCCCGCGTTGGTAGAACATCATCATCGTCACCACGCCGTCGTGCTGACGTAACTCTCCCTCAAAGCTCGGCTGGATCGGAGTTCGAGGGACGTCATCGAGCTGAATGTGTGCTGAACTCGGAGGTGCCGTGCGTTCGGTACTTGATCGGTCGGATCGTGAAGACGTACGACTACATCAACCGCATTGTGCTAACGCTTCCGCTTTCGGTCTACGAGGCTACATGGACAACACTCTCCCCTCTCGTTGCTTTGCATCACCATGATCCTGTGTGTGCGTAGGATTTTTTTTTGAAATTACTACGTTCCCCAACAATAACATAGAGTGTTAATGTAACGCCCCGGATCCGATGCGCCAGGTGTCCGCCAGTTATTCGCCGTCGTTGCCATGTCATGTGCTTGCGTGTTGCACTTTGCCATGTCATCATCTGCATTTCATATCATGTCGTCATGTGCATTTCATTTTGCATACGTGTTCGTCTCATGCATCCGAGCATTTTTCCCGTTGTCCGTTTTCCAATCCGGCGCTCCTATGTCTCCCAGCGCCCCCTTTTACCTCTTTTCGTGTGCGGGTGTTAAACGGTCTCGGAATGGACCGAGGTTTGACAAGCGGCCTTGGTATAGCACCGGTAGACCGCTGTCAAGTTTCAGATCATTTGGAGGTCGTTTGATACTCCAACAGTTAGCAGGGTAACCGCAAAGCCTATTTTGTGTGCAGCCCAACACCCTTCAAAGTGGCCCAAAACCCATCTAACTCCCTCCATGCTCTCGGTCGTTCGATCACGATCGCGTGGTAAAACCGCACCTCATTTGGAGTCTCCTAGCTCCCTCTACCTATAAATATGTGCCTCCCCAAATTGCGGTCAATCCCCGAAACCCTAAAACCTCCTCGCGCCGCGGACATGTCCGCCGACGGCGGACACGTCCGCCGCCGCGCCGCGCTTAATCGAACACGCCACATGGCGGCTCCGCCCGCCGCCGCCATGAGGCCCGCCGCCCAAGCCAAGCCCCCACCGCTCCATCCGGGCGCGCCCGAAACCCTCATCGCGCCGCCGCCTCCTCTTCTTGCGGCCGCCCCCGCCCATTCATGACCCTTGACCGCCGCCGCCGCGCCGGCGCCCGCCCGGCGCCGCCCTTGCCGTCGCCGCCCGGCCGCATGGCCAGATCCGGTCGGGCGGACGGATCCGGCCGACCCAGCGCCGGGCTCCTCTCCGGCCTCCTCCCTCATGGCGCCTCAGATCCGGCGAGCTCTCCGGCGTCCTTGAAATCCGTGCCTAGGATGACTTCCCCCCCCCTCTCTGAGATTTCCTCTAAGTCCCGAATCTGTGATATTTTCATGCATTTTCGTTGCATCATAACTCTGTGCATGTAGCTCTGTTTTGTGCGTATAATATGTCGAATTGTTCGCCTCAATGAGTAGATCATTTCATCTCATTGCGTCATTTTCATTTGAGCTCATCTTGATGCCCGAAATGCTGTTAGAAGAGTGCTATGTGATGTTAGTTTCGCATTTCTTAACAGAACATGCACTTTTGTCATTTTTGCCATGATTGATGTGTGCACCCTATGATCTTGAGTCCTACATGTGTTTTGTAATATGCCATGCCATATTTACAGGGGTGTATGCCATGTATTTTTGTGATCGATGTGGTGACTAGCACAAGCATGCAGACTAGGCTTCATGATGTTGCTGATTCCAGCCCCTGTTCTGCTGATATTTTTATGCCATGTTAACTTGACGCTACCGAGAGTTCCATGCTTATTTTGAGATACTTCAGTAAGGATGTTTTGTTGTACATGTCTTACTCTATCCATCCATTCCCTTGTTTGCAATTATGGAGTGCCATAGCTTGAGTCAATCGAGCTCTACTTTTGCTATAAAATGTTTCCTGGCAGGTTGTTTACATGTTATTCAATTTTGCCAAGGTTGTTGTAGTTGATCCTTGCTTGCTATGATGTTGTTCTTGCCATGTATAGCTTCTATGCCATGTCTTCTTACTGTTGGTTGCCTTGCCATGCCATGTATTGCTCTGTGGTGAGTGGTTCAAGCTCACCAACATGCCTACTTATTGTTGTTCCTGCCATGTATGAATCTGTAATATAACTTGCCATGTTTACATGGGTGCCATCATATCTTCTGATCCTTTTTGGCTCATGGTCAGTAAAGGACTTTTGTTCTATGCATTTAGTAGAGTCAGGCCATGCCTTTGTTTTCCATGATAAGTTCCTGTAGCATGTTGTTTGATAGCTCTAAACATTGCAACCTGATGTTATTTCTGCTTAAGTCTGAACTGTTATTATTTGCAATCCTGCCATGTGTGTTTGAGCATGTTCTAGTGATTTCTGGAGATAGCTCATAGTTCATGTTTTGTAATGCTTTACCTGTACATCATGCCCATGCCTTTTGTTTTCACGTTGAGATGCTGTAGCATAGTGTTTTGATGCTTGCAATATGCCTAGTTGCTGTTTTGGACAGATTGTTGTTATGACTTGTATAGTGTGTATGTGTTGAACCGTTGCTCCGTTTTGAGTGTGCTCTATATGAAACTTGCTTGATTTTGCATGTAGCTTCATATTATCATGTTGCATCCTTGTTTTGAGGTGTTTGCTTGATGTTTGGGTGCATTTTGCATCAATGCCATGTTTATCTTGTTTTGCTCATATCTTCTAGGCCGTAGCTCCGAATCTAATGAACCTTATATGTAACTGGACTAGAATTTCGTGTAGATTATCGTGGTGCATCTTAACTTGCTGTTTAACAACTTGAACATAAGGGTTATTCAGATCTGGACCAATTTCGAAATTTACATATGAGGACTTACCGGAATTGTTATATGTTGCTTCCGGCCTCATTTAAACTTGCCTTGATGTGTTGCTCTTGTTTGCATCATCTCTTGCCATGAGTAGCTTCATGTAGCTTTGTCATGCATCATGCTTGGTTGTGCATCATGTCTTGTCTATGTGTGGTGTGTTTACTATGTTGTGTGCTTCTTCTTGTTAGTTCCCATTTCGTTGCGATCGTGAGGATTCGTTCGTCTACGCTTGGTTGGGCTTCATCCGTTCGTCTTCTTCATGGACTCGTTCTTCTTCCTTGCGGGATTTCAGGCAAGATGACCGCTACCTATTACCTGTTTATCAAGCCATCCCAAATTGCCATGTCAGCCTCTAACCTTTGTCACCCTTCCTAGCAAACCGTTGTTTGGCTATGTTACCGCTTTGCTCAGCCCCTCTTATAGCGTTGTTAGTTGCAGGTGAAGATGAAGTTTGTTCCTTGTTGGAACATGGAGATGTTGTTCCTTGTTGGAACATGTTTACTTGTTGGGATATCACAATATATCTTATATTATTAATGCATCTATATACTTGGTAAAGGGTGGAAGGCTCGCCCTTATGCCTGGTGTTTTGTTCCACTCTTGCCGCCCTAGTTTTCGTCATATCGGTATTATGTTTCCGGATTTTGTGTCCCTAACGCAGTCGGGTGATTTATGGGACCCCCTTGACAGTTCGCTTTGAATAAGACTCCTCCAGCAAGGCCCAACATTGGTTTTACCATTTGCCTCACCTATGCCCTTTTTCCCTTGGGTTTCAGGAGCCCGAGGGTCATCTTTATTTTAGCCCCCCGGGCCAGTTCTCCTTCGAGTGCTGGTCCAAACCGGCGATGTCCGCGCCCCTCGGGCAATCAGGGTTTATGCCAACCCGACGTCTTGCTCATCCGGTGTGCCACGAGAACGAGTGCGTGCGACTCCTATCGGGATTTGTCGGCACATCCGGCGGCTTTGCTGGTCTTGTTTTATTCTTTGTCGAAATGTCTTGTAGCCGGATTCCGAGACTGATCGGGTCTTCCGGGAGAAGGAATATCCTTCGTTGATCGCGAGAGCTTATCATGGGCTAAGTTGGGACACCCTGCAGGTATAAACTTTCGAGAGCCGTGCCGCGGTTATGTGGCGATGGGAATTTGCTAATGTCGGTTGTAGTAAACTTGAAGCAAACTCTTCTAAAATACACCAACCGTGTGTGTAGCCGTGAGTGTCTCTTTTCGGGGTTGATCGAGAGGAGAACACGGTTTCTGGGTTATGTTTGACGTAAGTAGGAGTTCAGGATCAGTTCTTGATCATTACTAGTTGACGACCGTTCCTTTGTTTCTCTTCTCGCTCTCATTTGCGTATGTTAGCCACCATATATGCTTAGTCGCTGCTGCAACCTCACCACTTTACCCTTCCTTTCCCTTTAAGCTTTGCTAGTCTTGATACCCATGGTAATGGGATTCTTTGAGTCCTCGTGGATCACAGATTACTACACCACCGATTGCAGGTTCAGGTTTGCGATGATCACGGCGTGAGGCGATGTTTGCTTGTATTGGAGTTCTTACGCTTCTTCGATCAGGGGATAGGTTCTAGGTCGGCAGCCTGGGCTAGCAGGGTGGATGTCGTTTGAGCTTCTGTTTATGTTTCATCCGTAGTCGGATGTTGATCTCTTGTATATGATGTTGATGTAATCTTGTGGCATTTGTGCCTTATGTATGTATCCCTATGTATTATGTAATGTTGATGTAATGATATCCATCTTGCAAAAGCGTTTCAATATGCGGGTCTATCCTTGGTGGGACCGTCGAGTTCCTTTTGGATAGGGTCGCATATTGGGCGTGACAGTTAATTTGTGATTTAGTTCCTTACACCATGAGTATCGTAGTCACTTCTTACCATAATATGAACTTTGGGGTTGCTCAAACGTCATCTGTAACACGGTGATCATAACGACAACTTACAGGTTCATCGCAAAGTTTGACAAGGGACCAGATAGCTTGAGAGTGGAGTTTGCTCCTCCGACGATGGAGAGATATTCTTAGGGCCCTCTCAGTGTGACGATATTCATCATCGTCTGTCCATACACAGGTGCCTATGTCAACGAGAAAGAAGAACAAAACCAGTAACGAGGAGACTGGTATAGTGGGCATGTGTGTGCCTCAAGAGAATACCAATATATCTCACCTCGGGTTTTGTGAAGTATCATGAAGCAAAGGGAACATCACAAGATAACCAAAGGTTCACTCTAATGTCTTTCGTGTATTCGTAGTGATCGATATGGACGTCCGTGGTTCCCCTATCGGTCATTGAACGAAGGGGTTTCCTTCATGCCTATGTTTTATCGAACCTACGGGGTCACAAGCTTAAGGTAATAATGATTTTCTGAGTGTTAGTAGGAAGGGAATAATGAGAGTATATTTGTGGAATTATTTCATTAAAATTCGGAATAGTTTTGAGAGGAACCAGAAGTGCTCCGGGGTTAACGGAAGGGTTTCAGATTTTATCGGGCAATACCGGGTATTTTTGATAAATAATATATAGGTCAAAAATGTTTTCGATGATGTTAATTTAATAATAAAAGGCTGTAGTAATTTTTAGGAGGCTTTTATATTTATTTTGATATCAACGGGCCTTAAGAGGCCAAGTGGTGGAAGGAGAATTGAGCCACATAGGCCCAATATAGGAGGTGGCGCCTCCTTTCTCTTTAGGGAAGGCCGAATTGGACTAGGGGAGGGAGTCCTCCCTCCCCCTAGGGATGGAGCAAGGGGGAGGACTACTCCCCTTGTGTGGTGCCCCCTCTCAACCTATATATAATAGAGGCTTTTACATCTTTTTAACACACAAGTTTTGGAGCCCCCTCTAGTTCTCTAGTTCTAGTTCTAGTTGGTCCTAGTTGATCAATTAGAGCTTGACCTAGATCCTCTAATACTCATAATTATAAGCCCAATGTGGTTGTACTCTCCTCCCTCTAATTCTTCGGTAACGATTAGCGCTGGACGGTGAAGTGCTGCCATATTGTGAAGACCATACGCGTGCAACTCATAGAGAGGTCGTGCTTTCGTCCTTCCATTCGATGGACTCTTTGTGAGCAGTTTGCGGGATCGTTCATCTATGGTTTGAGGGACTCCAAGTACAATCTACACCAACTCGTCTACTTTCTATGGCGATACTCTCCAACGTATCCATAATATTTTTATTGTTCCATGCTATTATAGTATCTTGGATGTTTTATATGCAATTATATATCACTTCTTAGGACTAACCTACTGACCTAATGCCAAGTACCAATTGTAGTTTTTTTGTCTATTTTTTGGTTTTCCAGGAAATTAGTACCAAACAAAGTCCAAATGCTACGAAACTTTGTGACGATTTTTTCTGGACAAGAGAGACCCTAGAAGCTTTGGGAGGATACCAGAAGGCAAACAAGGAGACGACAAGGCAACAGGGCACGCCCAGGGGGGTAGGCGTGCCTGTGCCTTGTGGGCCCCTTGTGGCTCCATATGACCTAATTCCACCTCTGTAAATTATCTAAAATCGGGAAACCAACAGAGAGCCACCCAAAATACTTTTCTACCGCTGCAAGTTTCTATTCTTCCGTGATCCCAACTGGAGGCCTTGTACTCTACCGGAGGGGAAATTGATCACGGAGGCCTTCTACATCAACCTTGCCGCCCTTTCGGTGACGTGTGAGTAGTTTATCACAGACCTACGGGTCCATAGCTAGTAGCTAGATGGCTTCTTCTCTCTCTCTTTGATCTTCAATACAATTTTCTCCTTGGTGTACTTGGAGATCTATTCGATGTAATCTTCTTTTGCGGTGTGTTTGTTGGGATCCAATGAATTGTGGGTTTATGACCAGATTATTCATGAATATTAATTGAGTCTTCTTTGAATTCTTTTATGCATGATTCTTATAGCTTTGTATTTATCTTCGATATATCCGTTTGGCTTGGCCAACTAGATTGATTTATCTTCCAATGGGAGAGGTGTTTTGTAATGGGTTCAATCTTGCGGTGCTCTATATCCCAGTGAAAAAGTAGGGGACAAGACACGTATTTGTATTGTTGCCATTAAGGGGAAAATGACGATGACAGTGTCCTGGACTAGGGGGTACCAATCTGGTCAACCCATAGTCCTTGGGCTAGGCCTGTAGGCCCTCATTCTCATTAAGGTGGACTCCGAAAGCTACACGCCAGATCAAGATTACGCCTGCCAAAGACTTGACATACACTCCAAGCCAACTCATGCCGCATCCATACGCGTCCCTAGATACCGACCATGTAACCCTAGGGCCCCCACCTGGCGTGTATATAAGCCGAGGGGTTTAGCCCGTATAGGAGACCGAATCACAATCATATTCACCTAGCCCTAGGGTTAGAACACAAATTACGATCTTGAGGTACATCAATGGCCCTAGAAGCTTCGGGAGGAGACCCTAGAAGCTTCGGGAGGAGACCAGAAGGCAAACAAGGAGATGGCAAGGCAACAGGGCACACCCTGATGCCTATATAAATGATCATTGCCTTAAATATTGTCATAACTATGCACTTTTCTATCAATTGCCCAACAATAATTTGTTTACCCACCGTATGCTTTTTGTTTGAGAGAGAAGCCTCTAATGAAAACTATGGACCTGGGGTCTACTTTTATCATATATAAAATCCAAAAATACCTTGCTGCAATTTTATTACCGTTATTTTATTTTGTCTATCTATCACTACGAGATCTGATCCTTGCAAATAACCGCCGAGTGGATTGACAACCCCCTTGATCGCGTTGGGTGCAAGTATTTGCTTTGTGTGTGTAGGTGCTATTAATGAGGTTTCGCGTGGTTCTCCTACTCGATTGATAACCTTGGTTCTTAACTGAGGTAAATACTTATCTCTATTATACTGCTTCATCCTCTCCTGTTCGAGGAAATCCCAACGCAGCTCACAAGTAGCAGCTGCTACTCGGAGTCGGTAATGATCAAATCCAAACCGTTGATGCATCTTCATATTGTTCTAGGGTAATCGTATGGCAATTTTTTTTGTTTTCTACTATGTTTTCCAATAGTGGTATTAGAGCAGTTCTATGAGTAGATGCAGGTTCGGTCTAGATCACATGTGGATGTGAGGGTTTGATGTGCTTGCTATGCTTCTCTCGAGTATTGCTTCAGTTCAGTTCATTAATGACATGATGAAGTTCTCTACAAAGTTCGGATAATCGACCGGCTCTGGCTGGCGACGATCTACTAATAGTTCTTTAGGCTTCATCATAGTCAAAAATAGTGAACTGTCGCAAACACGAGAGGGCAATGAAGATGTTCGATTTTCTAGGGGGTCACGCGTATTGACAAAGTTTAGTGTGGGGCTAGAGATTTTTAATTAAGTTTCTTCCCTCACACACCCCGAAAGTTAATCTAGCAACAAGAATTATCACCTTAATGGTGGATGTAGGTAGCAAGTGTTATCCCAAAATCCTAGAAGCCACATAATTAAAATTTGACAAACTTATTAGAGGACACCTAACTTGGTTTTGGAGGATGCATGTGATGTGGTATAGCCTTCGCCGTGATATAAGTTTATTTTTGAGATGGTTATATGATGTAACGTTAAGTGGCATGTGCATCATAGTACGACATGATGGTTGAGCTAAGGGATTTGTCGGATTTTGGGTTCCAGCAAAACCCTTGAGGTTCGAACATTGGGGTGCACACGAAGATCTCTCCCCCTCTAGCTCACGCCCTCACCGCGATCTCAAGGCTCTAGCGCGTCGAACTCACAGAACAAAGGGACACAAGATTTATACTAGTTCGGGCCACCGATGTGGTGTAATACCCTACTCCAGTGTGGTGTGGTGGATTGCCTCTTGGGCTGTGGATGAACGGTTACAAGGGAAGAACAACCTCCTGAGGAGAGGTGCTCTTGTGCTTGGTGAATTTGTGTGGTTGGGGATGATCCGAATGATCCGTCCCCTTCCTATGGTGGTGGCTAGTCCTATTTATAGAGGCCCTGGTCCTCTTCCCAAATGTTTAGGCGGGAAGGGATCCCATAATAGCCAAATTCGAAGGAAGACAACTAGTACAAGTTATCCTGACTAAAGGTGGTCTTCGCCTGCCAAAGGCTCTGGTGGTGACGCCGTCTTGGGCTCCACGGTGACCTCTGTCCTGCCGTCCTGCTAGTCTTGGTCTCGTTGCACTGATATGGAAACCTTTGCCTGATGCCTCGGGACTCCTCGCATGCGCTTGCCTCTTTAGCACCAAAGAGGAAACGAGAACACTTGTCTTGTGGGCGCCCTTTGCCCCGGTCGTCATGGCTTGCGTCACAGGAACCTCGCGAGGTGCCCCTTGCCTTGATCTCTCCACCCCTCGCGAGCCAGCCTGGTGAGGCCGCCCCCGAGGAGGTCTTGCACCGTCTGCCTCGCGAGGCTTGGCCCCTCGCGAGGGTCTTGAGTGTTGGCTGGTGAAGATGGGTCGTACAGGGTCGCTGGTGGAGCCACGCCACGGGCCGCAGGCAGGCAAGTTTGGGGACCCCCGTCCCCAGGACACCGACAGTAGCCCCCGGGCCCAAGGCGCGCTCGGACTTGGCTTCGAGGTGAAGCCAAGGGGAAAGTGTGGAGCGTCACGGGCCCCAACAGCCTGTGGCCCCGTCTGGCGCGTGGAGATTGATTGGATGTGGGCGTCTCCGCTTCCCCACGTTGCCTCGGCAACTGCCCGACTTGACGAGTCCCTGCTGCATGCACAGAGAAATCATCATTACCTAAGATTGTGGGGATTGCCGGATGGCCTTCTCCCGCTATAAATGAGGAGGGGGCGGAGCCCCCGTCGCTCATCTCTTCCTGCTCCGCTCGCTTCTTCTCCCTTGCTTCATTGCTAGTAGCGACACTCATGGCGCCTGCGAAGAGGTTCTCGGCCGCAGGTGTCGTTCAGGAGAGATGCTGGGCTCTAGATATGCGAGTGAGATACCCGCCCTCGGTCATGACCTTGGTTGAAGAAGGAATCTATGTTCTTGGAAGCAAAGAAAGAACTCCGCTATTCCGACCTGGGGAAGGCGCGCCAGGAGGGGCCCGGCTCACCGCCGCCCAAGAGGGGGAACGACCGCCCCCGCAAGCTCACCGCGTCCCCTGCCGTGGCCCCTCGCGGCCGTGGCGGCGCCTCCTCGCGTGGTGGGAGTCGCCCAGGTCGTAGCAGCCCCGTCTATGAAGGGAGGCGCGCCATGGTCGTGTGGCCTCCCCGACCGTGCTTCCACTCGGCGGAGGTGCTGACGGAGTTCTTCATGGGTCGCGGTCGTGGTCTCCGTTGCAGGCAACGCAGCCCTGGCCCGCGGCTGGTAGACGTTTGCCCGCGCACATGGCCTGGGCCGGCGGTGCACCCTCCACTTCAAGTACGATGGCAACGCGACCCTCTATGTGAGGGTGTTCGGGGAAGATGGTCGCCGCGTCGGGTGCTGCCCTGAGGACAACGTCAGTGGTGAGTGTTGGGGAACGTAGTAATTTCAAAAAATTCCTACGCACACACAGGATCATGGTGATGCATAGCAACGAGAGGGGAGAGTGTTGTCCACGTACCCTCGTAGACTGAAAGCGGAAGCGTTAGCACAACGCGGTTGATGTAGTCGTACGTTTTCACGATCCGACCGATCAAGTACCGAACGCACGACAAAGAGATCAATGATCAATTGTTGTGTCTATGGGGTGCCCCCTTGAAAGGATCGATATGGTTGACTAGAGGGGGGGGGGTGAATAGGCAACTAACAATTTTTAAGCTTTTCTTAGCCAAATTAAACTTTGCAATAATAAAGGTTGTCTAGATGTGCAACTAGGTGAACAACCTATATGATGCAACAACACTAGCACACGAGCAAGCAAGGATAAGAACAACAAATAAGCTAGCACAAGTAAAGGAAAAGATAACCAAGAGTGGAGCCGGTGGAGACGAGGATGTGTTACGAAGTTCCTTCCTTTTGAGGAAATACGTCTCCGTTAGGCGGTGTGGAGGCACAATGCTCCCCAAGAAGCCACTAGGGCCACCGTATTCTCCTCACGCCCTCACACAATGCGAGATGCCGTGATTCCACTATTGGTGCCCTTGAAGGCGGCG
This sequence comes from Aegilops longissima, assembly GCA_021605205.1. NCBI lineage: Eukaryota > Viridiplantae > Streptophyta > Magnoliopsida > Poales > Poaceae > Aegilops > Aegilops longissima. The sequence continues at coordinate 514,141,713 of CM038679.1, forward strand.
ATCGAACCTTTACAAGCAAGGTTGGGGCAAACTCCACAACAACCGGAGGCTCCCAACAACAACAACAAACCCACGAGCTTCACCACAATGGAGTATGGCTTGAGGTGATCTCAACCGTCTAGGGTGCTCAACACCCAAGAGTAACAAGATCCGCAAGGGATAGGTGGGGAATCAAATATCTCTTGGTGGAAGTGTAGATCTAGGCCTTCTCAACCAATCCCGAGCAAATCAACAAGTTTGATTGGCTAGGGAGAGAGATCGGGCGAAAATGGAGCTTTGAGCAGCTATGGAGCTTGGGGGGAAAGAGGTGAGTCAACAAGGAAGAAGATGACCCCTTTATATAGTGGGGTAACACATCCAACCGTTACCCCACTAAACAGCCCCGCACAGAGCGGTACTACCGCTAAGTCAGGGCGGTACTACCGCTAAGAGCGGTACTACCGCTCCATACCTAGCGGTACTACCGCTCTACCACAGAGCGGCACTACCGCGGGAGCAGAGCGGTACTACCGCTTGGAGCGGTACTACCGCTGCTACTGCCGCCCCTAGTGCCGCAAAACCCGACACGAGAAAACACCGTCTCGAATCGAGGCGGTAGTAGGCGCGGTACTACTGAGGTAGTAGTCGAAGCTCATGAGCGGTACTACCGCTCATTGAGCGATACTATCATTGGGAGCGGTACTACCGCTCGGCTGAGCGGTACTACCGCTTGAGGGCTTCGCGGTACTACCGCTGAGATCGCGGTACTATCACCGCATGTAGTAAACGAAGCGGAAGAGAGAGGGCAGCTCGAGATGCAAAGGGAAGGCGGCGGGTGTGAAAAGGATGTGTGCGTGATGATTCCACCTAGCCTTACCAGCGGATCCCCTCTTAATAATGCGGGACTCCTCTGAAACTAGTCCACCAACAACGAACCGTAGGAGCTACACCGTCTTGAATAAAAACACCAAGGGGATGAAATCGTCTCGTGCCAATGGATGATCTTCGAAAGAACTTAACGCACACGATTAGTCCATAAAAGCATTGTCATCAATCACCAAAACCACTAGGGAATAAATATGCCCTTACAATCTCCCCCTTTTGGTGGATTGATGACAATACGGATTTGCAAAAACATGATATATGGAAAGCATACAAACCGACGGTCCTAACATGTAGTTGGGCTCCCCCTCGATGTGTGCTATTTAAATAAGTGCTTTGGACTGCACATCACACATACTTGGATCAAAGCTCCCCCTACATTTTAGAGACCAATAATCTAAGCATGAAGCATGAGAGCAGCATAGAAGATATAACAAGACAGGCATGCAACTCATGAGCTAGATAGACATAGATAATGATATTGAAGGGGAAGGGCAGCATATGTCTCACACCATATGACTCGAAATTGCGAAACTTAGGTCTCACGGACAAACCAACCAAAGCAAGCCAACTAAAACATGAATAAGACAAGACACACGAACGAAAGAGACACACACGCAAATCCTAAGCTCTCTCCCCTTTGGCATCGAGACACCAAAAGGAGAGGGGCGCTACACGACCCTGTGTGAGAGCAAGCGAGAACACACGATCGAGCCCAGCAGAATCATCGGCACCACCGTCGTCGATCTGGAAGTGCTCGGTCTCGAGAATCGGTCCATGGGCGTCTCTGCTGAATCCACTCCTCCTCCTCGAAGCTGGTCCTCAGATCCACTCACGGGCCAGTAGCGCTAACCGAGCGCGATGAGCTCCTTGTGGCGACCTCGGGCCTTCTTCTCGCCACGTGAGCCATGTCTTGACCGTGAGACTCCATGCGAAGAGCTTCTTGACCTTGGCCTTGAGCTTCGGGCCCAAGATGGCTCAGTCCCAGAGGGCACGAAGTCATCATCTTCATCCTCAGCCTCAGTCTCCTCTTCAGCCTCCATAGCAGCAGCAGATGGCGGAACACCAGTCTTAGGGGCTTGAGTGCCCAGTTCTCCTTCTTCCTCGGGCGCTTGACATCGTGAGAGACCAAATCGCCAAGCTCCGGTGCCTCCTTGGGATAGACATGCTCCCGGGCCTTCTCAATGAGCAGCATAATGAATGGAGCATAAATTGGGCATTTGCGCTCGGAGATGGCGTAAACTAGCTCAGACCACATAACATGAGAGATATCCAAGGTCTCTCGGTGCTCTGCCCTTCTCCGTGACGAGAAGATAAGCATGTCCACAAGATAAGAGTGAACCTGGTCCAGATTCGATGCGAGGAAAAGAGTCTCTCTGAAGATACGGTGAAGGATATCCGGATAGGCGGGTAGCTCATAGGTCTCCTTCTTTGTGTCGGGGTTGATCTTGAGTGCAGAGGGCCCAGAGCTTGCTTGTGAGTGGCGATGGCTCGAAGGTGGGGGAAGCCGACAACAGACTCAAGTCCAAGGTCTTCCACTCCAATCAACTGCATGAAAGCTTTCCACTTGGTCGATGACAACTTGCCATTTGTCATCCAGTCGAGTCCTGTCATCATCAGTCCCAAGGTGAACCGTGGCATAGAACTGGGCCACAGCATCAGCATTGAAGTCCTTGTTGAATTGCATGATCCGGAGAATGTTCAGCTGAGTGCACATCTCAAGAGCTTCACCAAAGTAGTCAGGATCACTCTTCATATGCTCAATGTCGATGGAGTGAACTTTGACATAGAGATTCTTCTTGGCCTTGAGAACATCAAAATAGATAGCAAACTGAAACTTGTTCCAGAATGGACGGTTGACCAAAGTGGGATCTTGGGCGACCTCATACGGGTTGCGACGGCGCCTTGCCCGAACTCCTTGGGTGGCATTTCGCAGAGTTTTCCCGGCTTTGGCTTGACCGCAGTCTTCTTCTCGCATTTGGGGAGGAGGTGGAGCACTCGAAGATCCTTGGCGGAGCTCGGTGGTGCGGTGGCGCTTGGGCGTGCTGCACGACCAGGGGTTGACACGGCGAGCTTGAGGCTCAGGAACCTCATCACCGGCATCCATGGCAAGAGGACGGGGTGGGGATCGACTCCACCGAAGGGAATGGAGAAAGACGGCCCGGAGAGGGAGATCCGCCGGAGCCCTCCCGCGGCGCCGGTTGCTGGAGAGAGACAGGTGAGGGGGCGAGTGAATGGGTATGGGGGAGAAGAAACTCCCCCTGCCCCCGAAATAACCCCCGCCCACGCGTCCCAGCGGTAGTACCGCGCTGGAGAGCGGTAGTACCGCTTGGAGCGGTAGTACCGCTTACCAGCAGCGGTAGTACCGCCAGGAGCGGTAGTACTGCTTACCAGCAGCGGTAGTACCGCCAGCAACCAAAAGAGATGACTTCTAGGCAGACAAGATGAAGAAAAACACACCGAAGGAACAGAAAGACGACGACAATATAGAGACCATCGAAAACAAAACACACGAACCATGAACCGGAACCCACTCCTTCAAAGCAAACAACACAAAAGGGAGCAAGCTCAGGCCTCTCTCGAGAGAGGGCGGTGGCCGAAGCCACCTATGTTTGAGTCAATTGGTATGGCACCGCGAAGAATTATCCTTGGGTCCATGACCAAAACTCCTCTTTGAAGCACAAGCGCCATCAACAATGGCTAAAGTGAAAGAGTTGATCGTTTTATGCATAAAGGGGGGAGGGAGAGTTCATTAATAGAACAACACTCCCCCTATGTCCATGCCTACACCTAAACTAGACATTACATTAAGTGTGGTGGGAGTTGCACGGGTTCAAGCCACATTGCTCAAATCAATGATATTTAGCTCATGCCTTAACTCGTGAAATCTTGCTTCATCCAAGGGCTTCGTGAAGATATCTGCAAGGTTATCGTGAGTGTTGACATACTTGAGCTCGATCTCTCCTCGCCTAATGTGATCCGGATGAAATGATACCGAATCTCAATGTGCTTCGTCTTGAAGTGTTGCACCGGGTTGAGAGAAATCTTGATGGCACTTTCATTATCACACCAAAGAGGCACTTTGTCACAATTGACACCGTACTCCTTTAAAGTTTGCCTCATCCATAAGAGTTGAGCACAACAACTACCTGCCGCCACATACTCCGCCTCGGTGGACGAGAGAGACACACAACTCTGCTTTTTGGAAGACCAACTTACCAAAGAGCAACCAAGAAATTGGCACCCTCCGGAAGTGGACTTCCTATCCACTTTGTCTCCCGCCCAATCGAATCAAGTAAATCCTTCAAGCTTGAAGTTTGCTCCTCTTGGGTACCATAAGCCAAAGTTTGGGGTATGAGCCAAATATCGAAAGATTCGCTTGAGCGCCACATAGTGACTTTCCTTGGTGCGGCTTGAAACCGTGCACACATACCCACACTCAACATGATATCCGGTCTAGATGCACAAAGGTAAAGCAGAGATCCAATCATGGAGCGATATACCTTTTGATCCACCGCTTTACCATTGGGATCAATGTCAAGTTGGCACTTAGTAGGCATTGGTGTAGTAGCCGGCTTGACATCACTTAGCTTGAATCTTTTAAGCATGTCTTGAGTGTATTTGGCTTGGTTGATGAAGGTTCCTTCTCTTCTTTGTTTGATGTCGAAACCAAGGAAGAACTTCAACTCTCCCATCGAAGACATCTTGAACTTGGAGGTCATGAGAGCGGCAAATTCCTCATTGAAAGCCCTTTTCTTAGGCTTCCAACCACATTCTCCATGAGATGTCCTTTGGTTGTGAGTTTGGAAGCAATCTTGGCGGCACGACGCTCTAATTCCTCCTCGGAGGTGAGATGAGGAGGGGTCACTTGATCATCTTGGCGTCGTCTTGAGCATGAACTTCATCTTGAGCATGCTCGGGGGAGAGAACTTGACCTTGGGCATCATTTGAGGTGATATCATCGTCTTGAGCACGATCTTGCCCTTGGTCTTGTTCTAGAGGTTGAGGGCCTTCACTTTGCTCTTTGAGCGTGTGGGCCTTGGGTTGGTGATGGCTCCACTTGAGTGGAGCATTGTCCTTCTCCTTCGCCACAAGGGGTTCCTCAATGGGTAGGATGTAGCCAACTCCCATTCTTCTTATGGCTTGAGGAGGAATTTCATCACCTACATCACAAGTGCCACTGCTCCACTTGGGAGCCGTTATTCTCATCAAACTCCACGTTACACGTCTCCTCAATAAGTCCCGTGGATTTATTGAGGACACGATAAGCATGAGAGTTTGTAGCATAACCAACAAATATGCCCTCATGAGCTCTAGTTTCAAATTTAGACAAGCGAACACCTTTCTTGAGAATGAAACACTTACACGAACACCGGAAGTACTTAAGGTTGGGCTTGTTGCGGTGAGTATCTCATAAGGAGTCTTGTTCAAGCCTTTGCGGAGATAAAGCCGATTGGATGCATGACAAGCGGTGTTGATGGCTTCGGCCCAAAAGTTGTATGGAGACTTGAACTCCGCCATCATGGTCCTCACCGCATCCATCAACGTCCGGTTCTTTCTCTCCGCCACACCATTTTGTTGAGGGGTATATGGTGCAGAATATTGATGCTTGATTCCCTCATCACTAAGAAACTCATCCAAGGTGTAGTTCTTGAACTCAGTGCCGTTGTCACTTCTTATAGTCAAGATCTTTGCATTATGTTGACGTTGAGCTTCATTTGCAAAGTCGATGACGGTTTGTTGGGTCTCACTCTTCCTCTTGAAGAAATATACCCAAGTGTATCTTGAATAGTCATCCACGATCACCAAGCAATACTTTCTTCCTCCAAGACTATCAAATGAAGGTGGCCCAAAGAGATCCATGTGAAGGAGCTCCAAGGGTCTCTTTGAGTATATGACAGTTGTGGGAGGGTGAGCCTTCTCATGAAGCTTTCCTTCAATACAAGCCTTTGCAAGCACGGTCTTTGGCAAAGCTAACATTTGTTAGTCCACGAACATGGTCCCCTTGAGAAGACTTTGCAAAGATCTCATATTGACATGGGCTAGAGCGGCGATGCCAAAGCCATCCCGTCAACTTTAGCCATTAGGCATGTCGCGGTCTTAGTGGGTCGCTCCGAAAAGTTAATCACATAGAGACCGTTTTCGACATGCCCAACAAAGGCCACTTTAAGAGTCTTGCTCCACAAGAGGGCCACGGTATCAATGTCAAAGAAAGTAGCAAAACCCATGACTGCAAGTTGATGAACGGAAAGCAAATTGTATGCAAGGGACTCAACAAGCATGACTTTCTCGATCGTAAGATCATGAGAAATGACAACCTTGCCGAGACCCAATACCTTAGAATGTGATGCATCACCCCACTCGACATCGGTGGGCATAGATGGAATCTCTTGCACGTCCACCACCATGTCCTTGCTTCCGGTCATATGATTTGTTGCTCCACTATCAAGCAACCATGATCCCCCACCGGAAGCAAACCCCTACAAGAGATCAATGCTTGGTTTTAGGTACCCATTTGGTAATGGGTCCTTTGATGTTAGTAACGAGAGTCTTAGGAACCCAAATAGACCATTCAATGAACTCATAAGAAGAACCAACAAATTTAGCATAAACATGCCCATCATTAGCACGGCACAACACATAAGAGGGGTTAAAGTGCATGGCTATGTTCGTGGGAATGATGTTGTCCTTCTTGACATTGCCACCCTTGGCACGGTTCTTCTTTTTCTTGGAAGCACCCTCTCCTCCTTCACAAAAGTTTGCTTGAGAGGGGAGGTTGCTTGGTCTTGTCATTCTTCTTCTTGCTCTTGGGCTTGGCGCGAACCCAATCCCTCCTTGGCCACAACTTCCTTTTGATTACTCAAAAGATCGTTAAGGTTCTTCTTGCCTTGAATGCATGAGACAAGGCCCTTTTCAAGTTGCTCCTTCAACTTAGCATTCTCCTCAAGAAGATGCACATGCTCACAACAAGGGTTAGTAGCATTTGCATTATCAATCAATATCATATGAGGAAAGGTGGCTTTCTCCTTGGTTAGCTTTACTTGGAGTTGATCATGAGACTCTTTGAGACTAGCATGAGCCCCCTTCAAGACTTTGTGAGCCTTGTCAAGAGTGTCAAAGTCCTCGTTGAGTCTAGCAAGATCAACTCCGAGCTTTGCCTTCTCGGAACTAAGCACACGAGACACAACAAGAGTATGATCAAGGTCTTTCTTTAATTTAGCGTGATCATCATTGTGTGACTCCTCAAGAGCCAAACGAAGGCCACGCTCTTCCTCAAGAGCATTGGAAAGATCCGAAATCTCATCGGCATAGTCACGACTATGCCCTTCCATCTTAGAGATGGTTTCTTCATGAGTCTCGATCATGACATTGGCCTCACCAAGTTGTTCCAAGAGAGCAACGAAGTGCATCTTGGATTTGCCCTTGAGTTTACTCATAAAGATCTCAAATTCATTTTCCTCTACATTAGTCCCCTCATGTTCATCAATGCAATCCGTTAAAGAGGAATGATGGATGATGGTAGTTTTGATGTTGGGGGTTACCTTGTTGGTGGCTTTAGCCATGAGGCACTTAGCGGTGATGTTTTCATTGGGTGAACCGAAAAGAGACACCGAGGAGTCATTGCAATGGCCACGGAGGCCATGGCACCGGTTCACCATCCTCATCATCATCATCATCCTCATTGTACTCTTCTTGAACCACCAAGGCTTTGTGAGGAGACTTCTTTGGAAAGTTGCTCTTGTTGGGGAAAGACTTGACCTTGTCCTTACGGATGAGCTTGCCACCATTGTCTTCCCTCTTCTCATATGGGCATTCCGCAACAAAGTGACTCACATTGCCACAATTGAAACACGTCCTCACACGTTGCTTGCCCTTAGAGCCACTTGAATTGCTCTTGTTGAAGTTGGGTCTTGAGTTCTTCTTGCTCCAAAATTGTCTTGAAGCAAGGGCCATGTGTTCATGATAATCATACTTAGTATCTTGAGGTTGCTCTCTTCTTCTTCCTCCTCTCCATCTTCTTCAACACAAATCTTGGCCTTTAAGGCGAGGTTGGGCTTCTTTGCTCTTTGAGAGCGAAGCACCGCATTGTCGGCGGTCTTGTCCAATATGCTCATAGCCACAAACTCGTCCAACATATCACTTGAGGACAAGGTGTGGAAGTCCGTCGTTGACGGATAACGGAGGACATGGCTTTGTGGTATGGCATCATCGCCTTGAGAAATTTGCGCTTGATCCAGCTTGTCATCGGTGTCCTTACTTCCATGATCCCGGAGGAGGCGGCAAGCTTGGTTACTCTCCGATAGAGCTCACGAGGTTCTTCTTCTTCCTTCATTGCAAACTCATCGGCCGTCTTGGACCACTTCATAATTGGAGCGTTGAATGCTTGCGCTTCCTCGATACATGGACACCACCTTGAGCCAAGCATCTTTGGCACGGATGTAGGGCCGAAGATGAGGGAGATCTTCGGGAAGGATTGCTTCTTGGATGATGAAGAGAGCGTTCTCATTGAATTGATGGTCCACGACCTCTCTTGGAGAAAAGTTGCTCGGATCATGCGGATAGAAACCTTCTTCAATGATTCTCCAAAGGTTAGTGTTCACATGATTTAAATGACGCTTAAAACGATAAACCCAAGAATCAAAATCCTCCTTTTTATCAACCTTAGGTGGTGGACCGGCATGATTCAAATGAGTGGAAGGAATCGGCCCACCATACGGAGGAGGTTGCACATGGGCAAAGATGCGGTGCCATTCTTACCACTAGGCGAGGGGCTTTCTCATTCGTAGCTTCCCCCTTATCGGAGTTAGCATCCGCTCCCGTGTTGGTGGGATCACCCACTTTCACGGGTGCGGTGGAAAGTTTAAGCCCTTCTAGGAAATCCTTAAACATGTCCTTGACCTCGCTCGTCATGGAGGTTTTCAATGTGTCCAACGCCACATTGAATTCCTCACGAGATCGAGTACTCCCATCTCCGTAGATGATGTCGGATTCAAGACCGAGTGCTCCCCACATCATCTACGACATCAACTCATACTCTTGGACGGTAAAGTCCTTAAAAGAGACGAGGCTCGATACCAATTGAAAGGATCGATATGGTTGACTAGAGGGGGTGAATAGGCAACTAACAATTTTAAGCTTTTCTTAGCCAAATTAAACTTTGCAATAATAAAGGTTGTCTAGATGTGCAACTAGGTGAACAACCTATATGATGCAACAACACTAGCACACGAGCAAGCAAGGATAAGAACAACAAATAAGCTAGCACAAGTAAAGGGAAAAGATAACCAAGAGTGGAGCCGGTGGAGCGAGGATGTGTTACCAAGTTCCTTCCTTTTGAGGGAAATACGTCTCCGTTAGGCGGTGTGGAGGCACAATGCTCCCCAAGAAGCCACTAGGGCCACCGTATTCTCCTCACGCCCTCACACAATGCGAGATGCCGTGATTCCACTATTGGTGCCCTTGAAGGCGGCGACCGAACCTTTACAAGCAAGGTTGGGGCAAACTCCACAACAACCGAAGGCTCCCAACAACAACAACAAACCCACGAAGCTTCACCACAATGGAGTATGGCTTCGAGGTGACCTCAACCGTCTAGGGTGCTCAACACCCAAGAGTAACAAGATCCGCAAGGGATAGGTGGGGGGAATCAAATATCTCTTGGTGGAAGTGTAGATCTAGGCCTTCTCAACCAATCCCGAGCAAATCAACAAGTTTGATTGGCTAGGGAGAGATCGGCGAAAATGGAGCTTTGAGCAGCAATGGAGCTTGGGGGGAAAGAGGTGAGTCAACAAGGAAGAAGATGACCCCTTTATATAGTGGGGTAACACATCCAACCGTTACCCCACTAAACAGCCCCGCACAGAGCGGTACTATCGCTAAGTCAGGGCGGTACTACCTCCATACCTAGCGGTACTACCGCTCTACCTGAAGCAGCACTACTGGCGGGAGCAGGCGGTACTACCGCTTGAGCGGTACTACCGCTGCTATCGCCGCCCTAGTGCCGCAAAACCCGACACGAGAAAACACCGTCTCGAATCGAGGCGGTAGTAGGCGCGGTACTACTGAGGTAGTAGTCGAAGCCCGCGAGCGGTACTACCGCTGGGAGCGGTACTACCGCTCGGCTGAGCGGTACTACCGCTTGAGGGCTTCGGCGGTACTACCGCTGTAGATCGCGGTACTACCGCTGGCACAGGGCGAAACCGAAGCGGAAGAGAGAGGGGCAGCTCCAGAGATGCAAAGGGAAGACGACGGGTGTGAAAAGGATGTGTGCGTGATGATTCCACCCTAGCCTTACCAACGCGGATCCCCTCTTAATAGTACGGGACTCCTACGAAACTAGTCCACCAACAACGAACCGCAGGAGCTACACCGTCTTGAATAAAAACACCAAGGGGATGAAATCGTCTCGTGCCAATGGATGATCTTCTGAAAGAACTTAACGCACACGATTAGTCCGCAAAAGCATTGTCATCAATCACCAAAACCACTAGGGAATAAATATGCCCTTACAATCTCCCCCTTTTTGGTGGATTGATGACAATACGGGATTTGCAAAAACATGATATATGGAAAGCATACAAACCGACGGTCCTAACATGTAGTTGGGCTCCCCCTCGATGTGTGCTATTTAAATAAGTGCTTTGGACTGCACATCACACATACTTGGATCAAAGCTCCCCCTACATTTTAGAGACCAATAATCTAAGCATGAAGCATGAGAGCAGCATAGAAGATATAACAAGACAGGCATGCAACTCATGAGCTAGATAGACATAGATAATGATACTGAAGGGGAAGGGCAGCATATGTCTCACACCATATGACTCGAAATTGCGAAACTTAGGTCTCACGGACAAACCAACCAAAGCAAGCCAACTAAAACATGAATAAGACAAGACACACGAACGAAAGAGACACACACGCAAATCCCTAAGCTCTCTCCCCTTTGGCATCGAGACACCAAAAGGAGAGGGAGCGCTGCTCACGACCCCTGTGAGAGCAAGCGAGAACACGCGATCGAGCCCAGCAGAATCATCGGCACCACCGTCGTCGATGCCGAAGTGCTCGGTCTCGAGAATCGGTCCATGGGCGATCTTGCTGAATCCACTCCTCCTCCTCGATAAGCTGGTCCTCAGATCCACTCGGGACAGTAGCGCCTAACCGACGATGAGCTCCTTGTGGCGACCTCGGGCCTTCTTCTACGCCACGTGAGCCATGTCTCGACCGTGAGACTCCATGCGGAAGAGCTTCTTGACCTTGGCCTTGAGCTTCGGGCCCAAGATGGCTCTGTCCCGGAGGGCACGAAGTCATCATCTTCATCCTCAGCCTCAGTCTCCTCTTCACCTCCATAGCAGCAGCAGATGACGGAACACCAGTCTTAGGGGCTTGAGTGCCCCAGTTCTCCTTCTTCCTCAGACGCTTGACATCGTGAGAGACCAAATCGCCAAGCTCCAGTGCCTCCTTGGGATAGACATGCTCCCAGGCCTTCTCAATGAGCAGCATAATGAATGGAGCATAAATTGGGCATTTGCGCTCGGAGATGGCAGAAACTAGCTCAGACCACATAACATGAGAGATATCCAAGGTCTCTCCGGTGCTCTGCCCCTTCTCCCGCTGACAGAAGATAAGCATGTCCACAAGATAAGAGTGAACCTGGTCCAGATTCCCGATGCGAGGGAAAAGAGTCTCTCTGAAGATACGGTGAAGGATATCCAGATAGGCGGGTAGCTCATAGGTCTCCTTCTTTGTGTCGGGGTTGATCTTGAGTGCGAGAGGGCCTGAGCTTACTTGTGAGTGGCGATGGCTCGAAGGTGGGGCGAAGTCGACAGCAGACTCAAGTCAAGGTCTTCCACTCCAATCAACTGCATGAAAGCTTTCCACTTGGTGTGACAACTTGCCATTTGTCATCCGGTCGAGTCCTGTCATCATCAGTCCCAAGGTGAACCGTGGCATAGAAGCTGGGCCTGACATCAGCATTGAAGTCCTTGTTGAATTGCATGATCCGGAGAATGTTCAGCTGAGTGCACATCTCAAGAGCTTCACCAAAGTAGTCGGGATCACTCTTCATATGCTCAATGTCGATGGAGTGAACTTTGACATAGAGATTCTTCTTGGCCTTGAGAACATCAAAATAGATAGCAAACTGAAACTTGTTCAGAATGGACGGTTGACCAAAGTGGGATCTTGGGCGACCTCATACGGGTTCTTGACGGCGCCTTGCCCGAACTCCTTGGGTGGCATTTCGGCAGAGTTTTCCCGGCTTTGGCTTGACCGCAGTCTTCTTCTGCATTTGGGGAGGAGGTGGAGCACTCGAAGATCCTTCGGCAGGCTCAGTGGTGCGGTAGCGCTTGGACGTAGCACGACCGGGGTTGACACGGCGAGCTTGAGGCTCAGGAACCTCATCACCGGCATCCATGGCAAGAGGACGGGGTGGGGATCGACTCCACCGAAGGGAATGGAGAAAGACGGCCCAGAGAGGGAGATCCGCAAGGGATAGGTGGGGGGAATCAAATATCTCTTGGTGGAAGTGTAGATCTAGGCCTTCTCAACCAATCCCGAGCAAATCAACAAGTTTGATTGGCTAGGGAGAGAGATCGGCGAAAATGGAGCTTTGAGCAGCAATGGAGCTTGGGGGAAAGAGGTGAGTCAACAAGGAAGAAGATGACCCTTTATATAGTGGGGTAACACATCCAACCGTTACCCCACTAAACAGCCCCCATGAGCGGTACTACCGCTAAGTCGGCGGTACTACCGCTAAGAGCGGTACTACCGCTCCATACCTAGCGGTACTACCGCTCTACCACAGAGCGGCACTACTGGGAGGAGAGGCGGTACTACCGCTTGAGCGGTACTACCGCTGCTATCTGCCGCCCTAGTGCCGCAAAACCCGACGAGAAAACACCGTCTCGAATCGAGGCGGTAGTAGGCGCGGTACTACTGAGGTAGTAGTCGAAGCCCGCGAGCGGTACTACCGCTCATCGGAGCGGTACTACCGCTGGGAGCGGTACTACCGCTTGAGGGCTTCGGCGGTACTACCGCTGTAGATCGTGGTACTACCGCTGGCACAGGCGAAACTGAAGCGGAAGAGAGAGGGGCAGCTCCAAAGATGCAAAGGGAAGACGACGGGTGTGGAAAGGATGTGTGCGTGATGATTCCACCCTAGCCTTACCAACGCGGATCCCCTCTTAATAGTACGGGACTCCTACGAAACTAGTCCACCAACAACGAACCGCAGGAGCTACACCGTCTTGAATAAAAACACCAAGGGGATGAAATCGTCTCGTGCCAATGGATGATCTTCTGAAAGAACTTAACGCACACGATTAGTCCGCAAAAGCATTGTCATCAATCACCAAAACCACTAGGGAATAAATATGCCCTTACACCCCTCCTCTGTATATAAAGGGGGGGAGGAGGAGAGGGCCGGCCAAGGGGGTGGTGCGCCCTAGGAGGGGGAAACCTACTCCAAGTAGGTTTGCCCCTCCCTTTTCTAGTCCAAGAAGGAGGGGGAAGGAAGGAGTGGGAGAGGGAAGGCAAGGGGGGGGCGCCCTTCCTTGTCCTATTCGGACTCAAGGGGAGGGGGCGCGCCTCTTGCCCTGGCCGGCCCCTCTCTCTCTCCAATAGGGCCCAACAAGGCCCATTAGTTCCCGAGGGGGGGGGGGTTCCGGTAACCCCCGGTACTCCGATAAATGTTTGAAACCTTCCGGAACCTTTTCAGTGTCCAAACATAGTCGTCCAATATATCGATCTCTACGTCTCGACTATTTCGAGACTCCTCGTCATGTCCGTGATCACATCCGGGACTCCGAACAACCTTCGGTACATAAAAACACATAAACTCATAATATAACCGTCATCGAACTTTAAGCGTGCGGACCCTACGGGTTCGAGAACTATGTAGACATGACCGAGACAAGTCTCCGGTCAATAACCAATAGAGGAACCCGGATGCTCATATTGGCTCCCACATATTCTACAAAGATCTTTATCGGTCAAACCGCATAACAACATACGTTGTTCCCTTTGTCATCGGTATGTTACTTGCCCGAGATTCTATCATCGGTATCTCAATACCTAGTTCAATCTCGTTACCAGAAAGTCTCTTTACTCGTTCCGTAATACATCATCCCGTAACTAACTCATTAGTTGCAATGCTTGCAAGGCTTATAGTGATGTGCATTACTTAGTGGGCCCGGAGATACCTCTCCGACAATCGGAGTGACAAATCCTAATCTCAAAATATGCCAACCCAACAAATACCTTCGGAGACACCTGTAGAGCACCTTTATAATCACCCAGTTACGTTGTGACGTTTGGTAGCACACAAAGTGTTCCTCCGGTAAACGGGAGTTGCATAATCTCATAGTCATAGGAACATGTATAAGTCATGAAGAAAGCAATAGCAAAATACTAAACGATTGAGTGGTAAGCTAACGGAATGGGCCAAGTCAATCACATCATTCTCCTAATGATGTGATCCGTTAATCAAATGACAACCCATGTCAATGGCTAGGAAACATAACCATCTTGGATCAAAGAGCTAGTCAAGTAGAGGCATACTAGCGACACTCTGTTTGTCTATGTATTCACACAAGTATTATGTTTCCGGTTAATACAATTCTAGCATGAATAATAGACATTTATCATGATATAAGGAAATAAATAATAACTTTATTATTGCCTCTAGGGCATATTTCCTTCAGTCTCCCACTTGCACTAGAGTCAATAATCTAGTTCACATCGCCATGTGATTTAAGATCAACGGTTCACTTCTTTATGTGGTTAACACCCATAGTTCACATCGACATGTGACCAACACCCAAAGGGTTTACTAGAGTCAGTAATCTAGTTCACATCGCTATGTGATTAACACCCAAAGAGTACTAAGGTGTGATCATGTTTTGCTTGTGAGATAATTTTAGTCAACGGGTCTGTCATATTCAGATCCGTAAGTATTTTGCAAATTTCTATGTTTACAATGCTCTGCATGGAGCTACTCTAGCTAATAGCTCCCACTTTCAATATGTATCTAGATCGAGACTTAGAGTCATCTAGATCGCTGTCAAAGCTTGCATTGACATAACCGTTTACGATGAACCTTTTGTCACCTCCATAATCGAGAAACATATCCTTAGTCCACTAAGGATAATCTCTACCGCTGTTCAGCGATCTACTCCTAGATCACTATTGTACTCCTTTGCCAAACTTAGTGTAGGGTATACAATAGATCTGGTACAGAGCATGGCATACTTTATAGAACCTATGGCTGAGGCATAGGGAACGACTTTCATTCTCTTTCTATCTTCTGTCGTGGTCGGGCTTTGAGTCTTACTCAATTTCACACCTTGTAACATAGGCAAGAACTCTTTCTTTGACTGTTCCATTTTGAACTACTTCAAAATATTGTCAAGGTATGTACTCATTGAAAAAACTTATCAAGCGTCTTGATCTATCTCTATAGAACTTGATGCTCAATATGTAAGCAGCTTCACCGAGGTCTTTCTTTAAAAAACTCCTTTCAAACACTCCTTTATGCTTTGCATAATAATTCTACATTAATTTCGATCAACAATATGTCATTCACATATACTTATCAGAAATGCTGTAGTGCTCCCACTCACTTTCTTGAAATACAGGCTTCACCTCAAGTTTGTATAAAAGTATATGCTTTGATCAATTTATCAAAGCATATATTCCAATTCCGAGATGCTTGCTCTAGTCCATAGATGGATCGCTGGAGCTTGCATATTTTGTTAGCATCTTTAGGATTGAAAAAACCTTCTTGTTGCATCATATACAACTCTTCTTTAATAAATCCATTAAGGAATGCAGTTTTGTTTATCCATTTGCCAGATTTCATAAAATGCGGCAATTGCTAACATGATTCGGACAAACTTAAGCATAGATACAAATGAGAAACTCTCATCGTAGTCAACACCTTGAACTTGTCAAAAACCTTTTTGCGACAATTCTAGCTTTGTAGATAGTAACGCTACTATCAGCGTCCGTCTTCCTTTTGAAGATCCATTTATTTTCTATGGCTTGCCGATCATCGAGCAAGTCAACCAAAGTCCACACTTTGTTCTCATACATGGATCCCATCTCAGATTTCATGGCCTCAATCCATTTCGTGGAATCTGGGCTCATCATCGCTTCCTCATAGTTCGTAGGTTCATCTTGGTCAAGTAACATGACCTCCAGAATAGGATTACCGTGCCACTCTGGTGCGGATCTTACTCTGGTTAACCTACAAGGTTCGGTAGTAACTTGATCTGAAGTTATATGATCATCATCATTAGCTTCCTCACTAATTGGTGTAGGAGTCACAGGAACAGATTTCTGTGGTGAACTACTTTCCAATAAGGGAGCAGGTACAGTTACCTCATCAAGTTCTACTTTCCTCCCACTCACTTCTTTCGAGAGAAACTCCTTCTTTAAAAGGATCAATTTTCAGCAACCAAAATCTTGCCTTCGGATCTGTGATAGAAGGTGTACCCAACAGTATCCTTTGGGTATCCTATGAAGACACATTTCTCCGATTTGTGTTTGAGCTTATCAGGATGAAACTTTTTCTTATAAGCATCGCAACCCCAAACTTTAAGAAACGACAACTTTGGTTTCTTGCCAAACCATAGTTCATACGGTGTTGTCTCAATGGATTTAGATGGTGCCCTTTTTAACATGAATGCAGTTGTCTCTAATGCATAACCCCAAAACTATAGTGGTAAATCGGTAAGAGACATCATAGATTGCACTATATCCAATAAAGTACGGTTATGACGTTCAGACACACCATTATGCTGTGGAGTTCCAGGTGGCTCAAATTTGTGAAACTATTCCACATTGTTTTAATTGAAGACCAAACTTGTAACTCAAATATTTGTCTCCGCGATCAGATCGTAGAAACTTTATTTTCTTGTCACGATGATTTTCCACTTCACTCTGAAATTCTTTGAACTTTTCAAATGTTTCAGACTTATGTCTCATCAAGTAGATATACCCATATCTGCTCAAATCATCTATGAAGATCAGGAAATAACGATACCCGCCGCGAGCCTCAACACTCATCGGACCGCATACATCAGTATGTATTATTTCCAATAAGTCAGTTGCTCGCTCCATTGTTCCGGAGAACAAAGTCTTAGTCATCTTGCCCATGAGGCATGGTTCGCAAGCATCAAGTGATTCATAATCAAGTGATTCCAAAAACCCATCAGCATGGAGTTTCTTCATGCGCTTTACCAATATGACCTAAACGGCAAGTGCCACAAATAAGTTGCACTATCATTATTAACTTTGCATCTTTTAGCTTCAATATTATGAATATGTGTATCACTACAATCGAGATCCAATAAACCATTTTCATTGGGTGTATGACCATAGAAGGTTTTATTCATGTAAACAGAACAACAATTATTCTCTAATTTAAATGAATAACCGTATTGCAATAAACATGATCAAATCATATTCATGCTCAACGCAAACACCAAATAACATTTATTTAGGTTCAACACTAATCCCGAAAGTATAGGGAGTGTGGGATGATGATCATATCGATCTTGGAACTGCTTCCAACACACATCGTCACTTCACTCTTAACTAGTTTCTGTTCATTCTGCAACTCCTGTTTCGAGTTACTACTCTTAGCAAATGAACTAGTATCAAATACCGCTGGGTTGCTATAAACACTAGTAAAGTAAACATCAATAACATGTATATCAAATATACCTTTGTTCATTTTTCCATCCTTCTTATCCGCCAAATACTTGGGGCAGTTCCGCTTCCAGTGACCTGTCCCTTTATAGTAGAAGCACTTAGTCTCAGGCTTAGGACCAAACTTGGGCTTCTTCACTTGAGCAGCAACTTGCTTGCGTTCTTCTTGAAGTTCCCCTTCTTCCCTTTGCCCTTTTCTTGAAACTAGTGGTCTTGTCAACCATCAACACTTAATGTTTTTCTTGATTTCTACCTTCATCGATTTCAGCCTCACGAGGAGCTTGGGAATCGTTTCCGTTATCCCTTGCATATTATAGTTCATCACGAAGTTCTACTAACTTGGTGATGGTGACTAGAGAATTCTGTCAATCACTATCTTATCTGGAAGATTAATGTAACGCCCCAAGACCGGAGCTTCAGTTGCCTTCCAGGGTTTCCGAGTTTTGTCGTGTGATTTGTTTTGTGTGTGCATTCATCATGTCATCTCTTGCATTGCATCATGTCATCATGCCATCATGCCATTCAATTTTTGCAACTCGACTAAATAAAATCG
This sequence comes from Aegilops longissima, assembly GCA_021605205.1. Lineage (NCBI taxonomy): Eukaryota > Viridiplantae > Streptophyta > Magnoliopsida > Poales > Poaceae > Aegilops > Aegilops longissima. Next base: position 514,159,840 of record CM038679.1, read on the forward strand.
TATGGATCTTCGGTCCATTTAAATCGAGGGATTCACATGGTGACTTCTCTTTATAACATATACTCCCAATATTATTAGGGAGCTATAATAAATATCCCATTAATTTGGAATTCACCTTAACACACTTGCAAATTCCCATGCCCTTTCTACTTCAAGTTTGGTCCCCAAACTTTGCCAACATTGCTTTTCCTTTTATTGTGGCTCCTCTAAAATTCTCAACATTTTGGGCCTTCCAAACTTCCACTTCCTATTCACCCATTTGAATTAAATTCAAATGTTTTTGAATCTAAAACTTGCATCCATGCCCACTCCTATTTTCTTGGATTAAACTCATTTTTCTCGAGTCTGAGAAAATAACCCCTGTGCCCAAACTCTTTCTCTAATCTTTTCTTTTCTTCCCTTTCCTTTCTTTTCTCTGTTTTAAGAGAAGAGAGGAGAGAGGAGCCAGCCCAGCCGGTCCCTGGCCATTCTTCTCCTCCACCAGGCCGGCCTAGCCTCCCGCGGCCCAAGGCCCAGCAGCCCCGCTGTAACCCTAGGCCCCAAGGCCCAGCCTCCCCTCGATCCATCTCTCTCCCTCTCGTCCCTGCCCGCCGCCACACACGCACGCCCGCTGCCAGGAAGGGCAACGCCCGATCCCATCTCCTTCCTCTCGCTCGAGCCTCCCTCCTCTCGATCCCCTTCTCTCCCTCATCGCCCGACCCCATCTCTCTCCGTGCTTGGCCCGGCCCCCTCACCTCCTCGCGCTCGCCCGTCCGCCTCGGGCCGGCCTCCACCCCATCTCCTCACTGCGCCTCAACTCTCCTCCTCGCGCCGGCAGCAGCAGCAGCTGCTGCACCTCCCGCCCGCCGGCCTCTGCTTCTCCTCTCCTCCGCGACGCTCCCGCCGGAGCCCCGCAGGTCCGCGTCGTCGCCTCCCCATGGCGCCGCGCCCGGCCTCCTGCGTCCGCCCTCGGCTCCTCTGCCTTGGTCCCGCCTCTGCCTCGACCCCGCATCCTCGCCTCAGGCGACCCTCGCCGCTCCCTACGCCCGGTACTCCCTCCGGCCGCCAAGCATCATCAACTCCGGCGCCCCCTGCCTCGCGTCGCCCTCCGTCGTCACGCGCCGCCCCTGCCCGGATTCGTTGGCCCCTGCCATGGCCGTGTAGCCCAGCGAGCCCCTACTCCTTCCCTTGCTGCCGTGCTGGCCTCATCGCCCCTCTCGTTGCTGCCAAGACTCGGCAACCAGGGAAGCCCGAGGACGCCTTCGTGGATTTCGCCAAGATCCTCTCCGAACAAACGCACGACCACACGGTGATGCGCCAAGTACCCCCTCGGATAGGCCAAGGTCGACTATGTGGATGCGACAAGTACCCCGACGATTTGCCAAGTACCTCTACCGTCGTCTCCAGAAACGCCAAGTACCTCTACGTGCGGACTCGCCAAGTACTTGACCCGGATGCGCCAAGTTTGATTATGAACGGTTGCATGTCCGACCCGGTATTCGAACCTCAAGCGCCAAGTTCCACTACCGATGAACGTTTTGGAATCGGCAAGTACCACGACTACGACCGATGCCCCGAGGACACCGAGTTCGACTACACCGGTGATGCATTAAGTTCCTCTACCGTCGACCGAACATCTACGGCGTGTACCACTACCGTCGACCCTCGAAGACCCGTGGACCCGAACATCCACGGACATGAACAACTACTTCCGATGACGAGATGTACCACTACCATCGAACGTGAACGCCTACTTCCCCTCGCCGTGTCGACTACTTCCCTCTCTGAACGCGAACCGTCCCGTTAGAACGATCCGAAGGTATAACCCGAGACGACCGCGATGAGATGCCCTTGCATGTATGAGATGCACGATATGTTTGCACCGTGTCCGAATTGTCCTTGCGATGCCCTCTTTGCCATGCCACCGTTCGTGGGAACCCGTAATCGGAGCACCCCACCATCCTCGCATGACTCGCTCCGCCCACTTCTTTTGCTCCGGTATCTCCATTAGCTACGGAACCGGAATGTTGCCGTGGCACCATTTCCGTTGTCGTTGCCGTGGCACCTTTTTTTCGTTTCCGCCACGACGACTAATGCTTCATAACATGCTCATGTTAACGTTTTCATAAAATTGCATAAACTTGCACATGTCATCCGCATCATGATAACAACATTTAAATGTTTAAAATTGTTGTTTGCATTAATTTGCTTAAATGCCATGCTAAAATGATTTATTTCATATCTAAATAACCGTAACTCGGTTTTAAATAAATTATATATGTTAATGGGGTAGAAAAATGCCTAGTTTAACATGGTAGCATTACTTTGCATGTTAACAACTCTAAAATATGCTTTAGGTCAGATCAGTACCAAATTCGAAATATGCATATGAGGATTTTTCCGGAATTGTTGTTGTTGTTTCCGGCCTCATTTAATCTTGCCTAAATAGTTAGTTTCATATGCTTCACCCCCTTGCCATGTTTAATAACATTTAATATTGTTGGGTAGCCTAAACAAGAGTGAACTAAATAAATATTGTGAAGTTTCGTCAATATGCAATTCGTTGCATATTGAGCTCCATTTAACTTGTAGTTTTGTTTGTGCATATTGCCATGCCATGCCTCTTTAAACCGGACATGCATCATACTTGTTTGTGCATCATGACATGTTTATGTGATGGTTGTTTACTATGTTGTTTGCTTCTTTCCGGTTTGCTTCTCTCGTTAGCTTCGGTTTCGTTCCGGAGTTGTGAGGATTCGTTCGACTACATCCGTTTGTCTTCTTCATGGACTCGTTCTTCTTCCTTGCGGGATTTCAGGCAAGATGACCATACCCTCGAAATCACTTCTATCTTTGCTTGCTAGATGCTCGCTCTTTTGCTATGCCTATGCTACGATGCCTACCACTTGCTATATCATGCCACCCACATTGCCATGTCAAACCTCTAACCAACCTTTCCTAGCAAACCGTTGTTTGGCTATGTTACCGCTTTGCTCAGCCCCTCTTATAGCGTTGTTAGTTGCAGGTGAAGATGAAGTTTGTTCCTTGTTGGAACATGGAGATGTTGTTCCTTGTTGGAACATGTTTACTTGTTGGGATATCACAATATATCTTATTTAATTAATGCATCTCTATACTTGGTAAAGGGTGGAAGGCTCGGCCTTATGCCTGGTGTTTTGTTCCACTCTTGCCGCCCTAGTTTCCGTCATATCGGTATTATGTTCCCGGATTTTGCGTCCCTAACACGGTCGGGTGATTTATGGGACCCCTTGACAGTTCGCTTTGAATAAGACTTTTCCAGCAAGGCCCAACATTGGTTTTACCATTTGCCTCACCTATGCCCTTTTTCCCTTGGGTTTCGGAGCCGAGGGTCATCTTTATTTTAGCCCCCGGACGGTGCTCCTTCGAGTGCTGGCCCGAACTAGAGTGTTGTCTGGCGCCCCTCAAGGCAACTTGAGGTTTGGTTTTAGTTGTACGGACTGCTCATCCGAGTGTGCCCCGAGACCGAGATATGTGCAGCTCCTATCAGATTTGTCGGCACATCCGGCGGCTTTGCTGGTCTTGTTTTATTGCTGTGAAATGTCTTGTAGCCGGATTCGAGACTGATCGGGTCTTCCGGGAGAAGGAATATCCTTCGTTGATCGCGAGAGCTTATCATGGGCTAAGTTGGGACACCCTGCAGGGTTTGAACTTTCAAAGCCGTGCCGCGGTTATGTGGCAGATGGGAATTTGTTAATGTCCGGTTGTAGAAAACCGAAGTTGATCTTAATTAAAATACACCAACGCGTGTGTAACGTGATGGTCTCTTCTCGTGAGTCCGGAAGTGAACACGGTGTTGGAGTTATGTTTGACGTAAGTAGTTTCAGGATCACTTCTTGATCATAGTTGTTCGACCGTGCCTTGCCTTCTCTTCTCGCTCTCATTTGCGTATGTTAGCCACCAGATATGCTAGTCGCTTGCTGCAGCTCCACCTCACTACTCTGTCCTACCTTTAAGCTTAAATAGTCTTGATCTCGCGGGTGTGAGATTGCTGAGTCCCGTGACTCACGGATACTTCAAAACCAGTTTGCGGTGCCGATGAAACCGTGCAGGTGATGCACCGAGCTCAAGGAGGAGCTCGATGAAGATCTTGTTCTTTGTGTTGTTTCGTTTGATCGATCAAGAGTGGAGCCAGTTGGGACGATCGGGGATCTGTGTAGCATTTGGGGTAGTCTTCTTTTATTTTGGTTCCGTAGTCGGACCTTGATTGTATCTGTATGATGTAATGCTTTACTCATGTATTGTGTGAAGTGGCGATTGTAAGCCAACTATGTATCTCTTTCCTTATGTATTACATGGGTTGTGTGAAGATTACCTCACTTGCGACATTGCTTTCAATGCGGTTATGCCTCTAAGTCGTGCTTCAACACGTGGGAGATATAGCCGCATCGAGGCGTTACAAGTTGGTAATCGAGCCTTCCCGACTTAGGAGCCCCCTACTTGATTGTTTCTTTGGCGTTGTTGAGTCTAGAACGGAAAATGTTTTGAGTCTTAGGATTATATATATCGAGAGTAGGATTTTTTTACTCCTCGGTCCTTAAATCGCTCTGGTGAGGCATCCCGACGTAGAGTTTTGACTTTTCCTCTCCTCAAATTTCACTAAAATTTTTTTAGGATCACGCGGGTATCTTGGAATCGTTCGATGGTTTTGTGACGAGAACATTGTTCTTGGTGCCTCCTGTCATTTAGGGGTTGTGGCGGTGTCCCGGGAGTTGAGCTCCGAGGTGTTGTCGTCACAATTTTATCGTTGCAGATTCTGGAATACGAGTTTTGCCGACATCGAAAATCTCTTTTGTGCAGTTGTTGGTGAGATAACCCGATAGCCCGAGATTGTGGCGAAAAGGGAGTATTGCCATGACTTGTATAACGGATGCTTTTGAAGGTCGAGGTACACGATTTCGAGGATTTCTTGGTTATGTGTTGAAGGATGGATACAATGGATCTAGGTATTGTTAGTTTGGGTGATATATTTTGTGTCCCTGTATCCCCAACACCAGATTGCATAACCAGAAAGTTTGGGAGTTTATAGGTGGGAATTCAAGTAGCTCCTAGAATATCTTTCCGACAGATGCATGATATGGGATTGGGTAAATCTCTATCATATGTATTTGTTCCGGCTTATTCTGCAAGCCAAATCCTTTGTTTTTGTTCCGTTTTGTGGTATTCGAGTTGCTTCAATGCCAAGTGTTGATTCCATGCCTTTCTAGATGGTGTTCTCATATTGCTATGTGAATACTAATCCTTCTTGATCACTGAGCTTGTCATGTCAATTCTTTTCTCAACCGGCGTGCTTCTCTTCAAGTGGATCCGATCATTCCAACATTCGCAAGATCAATTCTAAGCTTTTTCTAAACGGTGTTCGTTTCATCCGACCTAAGTTGCCTTTGTTTTCCCGCCCTCGCACCCTTTTTCTTCAAGGACTCAGATTTCTTAATCAAGTATCAATTTTATTGAGTGAAGTTTCTTCATTCTTTTCCTTCAATGTTTTATCCGGTGATTTCTCATGAAGACGCTAAGGAAGCTTCAACCTTATCATTGTTCCATTCTAATTTTCTTCTCCAGTGGATTTAAGTCAAGTTTTCAGTGTTGATCGTATTCTTTTCATCGTTTCAAATGTTTTCTCATGTCGGTGCATCTCTTAATCATCCACTTCTCGCTATTCAATTGTTCCGGAGTGTTGACGATATCTCAGAAGATTCTAGTTTCCATTCTCAATTCACTCAAGTTCTTTTGAGGATGCTATCTCATTCAAGCCATTTAATTCAACCGGTGCAATATCTGTTTCAAACAATTGTTCAACGGTGGTTCTTTTGAGTGGGCCCTAACCCACAGGTCTTTTCCCAGGATCTTACCTGATTCTTCTAATTTTCAGGAGCTATTCCCAAATTCATTGCAAAGTTTGATGTAAGGATGAATTATCATCAGTCAAATGTCTTTCTCCAAGATCTTTCAAATTATTTTCATTGTTGGTTCAACCTTTCTAATTTTCATTCCGGAGTGCTTCAATAATTCATGGTGATGTTTCTCGTCGTCATTCTCGAATTTTGAAGACCGAAGAAGAGTTTCTCTTAAATCTTGCTTCATTCTCTTCAAGATTCATGGTTCTAGCTTCGTGCCATCCTCATATTTGTTTTAGATTGTGAGAATTCTTTTAACCCACCCGGAGCATTTCAGGAGTCTTTTCAGTTTGATTCTCCGGAGCCCATCATCTCAGAATTATTCATTCCAGCTTTCAGCTCTCGTTCTCCAAATCTTATCGGTGCATCGTTCAAGTATTCTCTAGTCAGATTGTCATCTCTTCAATCTCTTATATCTAAATTCTCTCAAGCATCTTCGTTCTTTTCTAATTCTTCCCGGTGATTCGTTCTTTTTCTTCGTTCTTTTTCAATTCTTACGGTGGTTTGTTCAAGATTTCACTTCCTTTGTTATCATATCAATTTATTCGTTGTTTCAATCCTACCGGTGGTTCGTTGAAGACCTTCCCAAGTTTGCGCCATATCTATCTTAATCCTTTCTACGAGAATAAGTAGTATGACAAATCCATTGCTTGTCATCAATTTAATTGGTGAAGGATGAGCATAATGTAATTCTTATTCTTGTTTCATCTAGTAAATTCAATTCCTTATTCCGGAGGTTCATCAAAATTCTTGATTTCATTTGTTCATCTTTCTTATCCGAAGATCCAAGTTTTCTGTATTATCTCATTTCAAAGCTTCATCTTGTCACTGCAAGGCTTCACCTTGTGTTTTCAACTTCTCTTTCTTTCTTTCATCCTTTCTTTACCGGTGTTCTTATGGAGTTTCTTCATGGTGGTTCATCAAGGATTTAATTCATTCTCGAAGCGTTCTCAAGATTCTTGTGGGAAGAGCTCAAATATTCTTCTTCCTACATTCCGAAGTGCAATTCTTTCTACCTTATCTCGAGATGGTGTTATGTCATTCTTGACAATTTTCCTTCATGCTTCATGATTCACATGTTGTCAAGAATGAGGTATTTTAAATCCATCAATCTCTTCATTGGAGTTATCTTGGTATAGATTTCACCAAAAGCCTTCCCTAGGGAATTTGCTATTATGGTGCTTATCAAAGATCCAAGTTTTCTCCTATTCTCTGGGGGAAAGAAGATTTCATCTTCTTGTTGATCTTAATTCAATCAATTGTTTTCGCTGGTGGCAGAAGCTCACCTCATAATTTTGAGATGTTTTCATAAGCCCACTACAAGCTTATCCTTATCGTTGTTGTTTTTCAAATAACTCCGTTCAATCCTACTTCGTAAGGATGCTCTTTCAAATTCATTTATGGTGGGAGATGTTGGTTTCATTCTTCGTTCTATTCATTCCAACTTTCTATCTATCATGCATTGTTTCCGGAGGCATTGTGATGTTGCTCTCTTCGATCCATCATCTTCTTTTGGCAAGACCATGTCCTTTTCCTTGCTTATCGTTTTTAACCGGAGTGTTGTGTCTATCGTTCCTCTTTTAACCGGAGTCTCATCCAGGTGCTTTCCTTTTGCCAAGTTCATGTTCAACTCCTTCCATTTTCAGTCGGAGTGCTGTCCAAATCATATCATTCTTATTTCTTCTCTATCTTGCTTTAACCAGAGTGGTTTCAATATCTATTTTATCACTAAACCTCTTGGTTCTCGTCGTATCCCTTGTTCCTCTTTTCTAACAGAGTGTTTTCAACTTTGTTCATCTTCGTTGTTTTCTTTCTTTCAAGTTTTCAACCTCTCGAGGTTCTTTGGTTTCATTCATTTGTCAAAGAAGCAACTTAGTTTTACCTCTTCCCTTCCTCTTTCTTTTCCCTCCGGTGCCATCCTAGATCTCGGGACGAGATCCTCTCGTAGTGGTGGAGTGTTGTAACGCCCCAAGACTGGAGCTTCAGTTGCCTTCCAGGGTTTCCGAGTTTTGTCGTGTGATTTGTTTTGTGTGTGCATTCATCATGTCATCTCTTGCATTGCATCATGTCATCATGCCATCATGCCATTCAATTTTTGCAACTCAACTAAATAAAATCGTATGGATCTTCGGTCCATTTAAATCGAGGGATTCACATGGTGACTTCTCTTTATAACATATACTCCCAATATTATTAGGGAGCTATAATAAATATCCCATTAATTTGGAATTCACCTTAACACACTTGCAAATTCCCATGCCCATTCTACTTCAAGTTTGGTCCCCAAACTTTGCCAACATTGCTTTTCCCTTTTATTGTGGCTCCTCTAAAATTCTCAACATTTTTGGGCCTTCCAAACTTCCACTTCCTATTCACCCATTTGAATTAAATTCAAATGTTTTTGAATCTAAAACTTGCATCCATGCCCACTCCTATTTTCTTGGATTAAACTCATTTTTCTGAGTCTGAGAAAAATAACCCCCAGGCCCAAACTCTTTCTCTAATCTTTTTCTTTTCTTCCCTTTCCTTTCTTTTTCTCTGTTTTAAGAGAAGAGAGGAGAGAGGAGCCAGCCCAGCCGGCCACTGGCCATTCTTCTCCTCCACCAGGCCGGCCTAGCCTCCCGCGGCCCAAGGCCCAGCAGCCCCGCTGTAACCCTAGGCCCCAAGGCCCAGCCTCCCCTCGATCCATCTCTCTCCCTCTCGTCCCTGCTCGCCGCCACACACGCACGCCCGCTGCCAGGAAGGGCAACGCCCGATCCCATCTCCTTCCTCTCGCTCGAGCCTCCCTCCTCTCGGTCCCCTTCTCTCCCTCATCGCCCGACCCCATCTCTCTCCGCGCGCCAGCGCTCGACCCCGCTCACCTCCTCGTGCTCGCCCGTCCGCCTCGGAGCCGGCCTCCACCCCCATCTCCCTCACCTGCGCCCTCAACTCTCCTCCTCGCTGCTGCAGCAGCAGCAGCTGCTGCTGCCTCCGCCGCCGCCTGCCTCGCTTCTCCTCTCCTCCACGGCGCCCCGCTGAGTCCCGCAGGTCCGCGTCGTCGCCTCCCCATGGCGCCGCGCCCGGCCTCCTGCGTCCGCCCTCGGCTCCTCTGCCTTGGTCCCGCCTCTGCCTCGACCCCGCATCCTCGCCTCAGGCGACCCTCGCCGCTCCCTGCGCCCGGTACTCCCTCCGGCCGCCAAGCATCATCAACTCCGGCGCCCCCTGCCTCGCGTCGCCCTCCGTCGTCACGCGCCGCCCCTGCCCGGATTCGTTGGCCCCTGCCATGGCCGTGTAGCCCAGCGAGCCCCTGCTCCTTCCCTTGCTGCCCTGCTGGCCTCATCGCCCCTCTCGTTGCTGCCAAGACTCGGCAACCAGGGAAGCCCGAGGACGCCTTCGTGGATTTCGCCAAGATCCTCTCCGAACAAACGCACGACCACACGGTGATGCGCCAAGTACCCCCTCGGATAGGCCAAGGTCGACTACGTGGATGCGACAAGTACCCCGACGATTCGCCAAGTACCTCTACCGTCGTCTCCGGAAACGCCAAGTACCTCTACGTGCGGACTCGCCAAGTACTTGACCCGGATGCGCCAAGTTTGATTATGAACGGTTGCACGTCCGACCCGGTATTCGAACCTCAAGCGCCAAGTTCCACTACCGATGAACGTTTTGGAATCGGCAAGTACCACGACTACGACCGATGCCCCGAGGACACCGAGTTCGACTACACCCGGTGATGCATTAAGTTCCTCTACCGTCGACCCGAACATCTACGAAAACGTGTACCACTACCGTCGACCCTCGAAGACCCCGTGGACCCCGAACATCCACGGGACATGAACAACTACTTCCGATGACGAGATGTACCACTACCATCGAACGTGAACGCCTACTTCCCCTACGCCGTGTACGACTACTTCCCTCTACGAAACGCGAACCGTCCCGTTAGAACGATCCGAAGGTATAACCCGAGACGACCGCGATGAGATGCCCTTGCATGTATGAGATGCACGATATGTTTGCACCGTGTCCGAATTGTCCTTGCGATGCCCCTCTTTTGCCATGCCACCGTTCTGTGGGAACCCGGTAATCGGGAGCACCCCACCATCCTCGCATGACTCGCTCACGCCCACTTCTTTTGCTCCGGTATCTCCATTAGCTACCGGAACCGGAATGTTGCCGTGGCACCATTTCCGTTGTCGTTGCCGTGGCACCTTTTTTTCGTTTCCGCCACGACGACTAATGCTTCATAACATGCTCATGTTAACGTTTTCATAAAAATTGCATAAACTTGCACATGTCATCCGCATCATGATAACAACATTTAAATGTTTAAATTGTTGTTTGCATTAATTTGCTTAAATGCCATGCTAAAATGATTTATTTCATATCTAAATAACCGTAACTCGGTTTTAAATAAATTATATATGTTAATGGGGTAGAAAAATGCCTAGTTTAACATGGTAGCATTACTTTGCATGTTAACAACTCTAAAATATGCTTTAGGTCAGATCAGTACCAAATTCGAAATATGCATATGAGGATTTTTCCGGAATTGTTGTTGTTGTTTCCGGCCTCATTTAATCTTGCCTAAATAGTTAGTTTCATATGCTTCACCCCCTTGCCATGTTTAATAACATTTAATATTGTTGGGTAGCCTAAACAAGAGTGAACTAAATAAATATTGTGAAGTTTCGTCAATATGCAATTCGTTGCATATTGAGCTCCATTTAACTTGTAGTTTTGTTTGTGCATATTGCCATGCCATGCCTCTTTAAACCGGACATGCATCATACTTGTTTGTGCATCATGACATGTTTATGTGATGGTTGTTTACTATGTTGTTTGCTTCTTTCCGGTTTGCTTCTCTCGTTAGCTTCGGTTTCGTTCCGGAGTTGTGAGGATTCGTTCGACTACATCCGTTTGTCTTCTTCATGGACTCGTTCTTCTTCCTTGCGGGATTTCAGGCAAGATGACCATACCCTCGAAATCACTTCTATCTTTGCTTGCTAGATGCTCGCTCTTTTGCTATGCCTATGCTACGATGCCTACCACTTGCTATATCATGCCACCCACATTGCCATGTCAAACCTCTAACCAACCTTTCCTAGCAAACCGTTGTTTGGCTATGTTACCGCTTTGCTCAGCCCTCTTATAGCGTTGTTAGTTGCGGTGAAGATGAAGTTTGTTCCTTGTTGGAACATGGAGATGTTGTTCCTTGTTGGAACATGTTTACTTGTTGGGATATCACAATATATCTTATTTAATTAATGCATCTCTATACTTGGTAAAGGGTGGAAGGCTCGGCCTTATGCCTGGTGTTTTGTTCCACTCTTGCCGCCCTAGTTTCCGTCATATCGGTATTATGTTCCCGGATTTTGCGTCCCTAACACGGTCGGGTGATTTATGGGACCCCTTGACAGTTCGCTTTGAATAAGACTTTTCCAAGAAGGCCCAACATTGGTTTTACCATTTGCCTCACCTATGCCCTTTTTCCCTTGGGTTTCGGAGCCCGAGGGTCATCTTTATTTTAGCCCCCGGACGGTGCTCCTTGAGTGCTGGCCGAACTAGAGTCTTGTGTGGCGCCCCTCAAGGCAACTTGAGGTTTGGTTTTAGTTGTACGGACTGCTCATCCGAGTGTGCCCCGAGACCGAGATATGTGCAGCTCCTATCAGATTTGTCGGCACATCCGGCGGCTTTGCTGGTCTTGTTTTATTGCTGTGAAATGTCTTGTAGCCGGATTCGAGACTGATCGGGTCTTCCGGGAGAAGGAATATCCTTCGTTGATCGCGAGAGCTTATCATGGGCTAAGTTGGGACACCCTGCAGGGTTTGAACTTTCAAAGCCGTGCCCGCGGTTATGTGGCAGATGGGAATTTGTTAATGTCGGTTGTAGAAAACCCGAAGTTGATCTTAATTAAAATACACCAACCGCGTGTGTAACCGTGATGGTCTCTTCTCGGCGGAGTCCGGGAAGTGAACACGGTGTTGGAGTTATGTTTGACGTAAGTAGTTTCAGGATCACTTCTTGATCATAGTTGTTCGACCGTGCCTTGCCTTCTCTTCTCGCTCTCATTTGCGTATGTTAGCCACCAGATATGCTAGTCGCTTGCTGCAGCTCCACCTCACTACTCTGTCCTACCTTTAAGCTTAAATAGTCTTGATCTCGCGGGTGTGAGATTGCTGAGTCCCCGTGACTCACAGATACTTCCAAAACCAGTTTGCAGGTGCCGATGAAACCGTGCAGGTGATGCACCTGAGCTCAAGGAGGAGCTCGATGAAGATCTTGTTCTTTGTGTTGTTTCGCTTTGATCGATCAAGAGTGGAGCCAGTTGGGACGATCGGGGATCTGTGTAGCATTTGGGGTAGTCTTCTTTTATTTTGGTTCCGTAGTCGGACCTTGATTGTATCTGTATGATGTAATGCTTTACTCATGTATTGTGTGAAGTGGCGATTGTAAGCCAACTATGTATCTCTTTCCCTTATGTATTACATGGGTTGTGTGAAGATTACCTCACTTGCGACATTGCTTTCAATGCGGTTATGCCTCTAAGTCGTGCTTCGACACGTGGGAGATATAGCCGCATCGAGGGCGTTACAATTAACTCCCACTTGATTCAAGCGATTGTATTACCCAGAGAAGCTGAGCACATGCTCACTGCTTGAGCTATTCTCCTCCATCTTTTAGCTATAGAACTTGTTGGAGACTTCATATCTCTCAACTCGGGTATTTGCTTGAAATATTAACTTCAACTCCTGGAACATCTCATATGGTCCATGACGTTAAAAACGTCTTTGAAGTCCCGATTCTAAGCCGTTAAGCATGGTGCACTAAACTATCAAGTAGTCATCATATTGAGCTAGCCAAACGTTCATAAGGTCTGCATTTGCTCCTGCAATAGGTCTGTCACCTAGCGGTGCATCAAGGACATAATTCTTCTGTGCAACAATGAGGATAATCCTCAGATCACGGATCCAATCTGCATCATTGCTACTAACATCTTTCAACATAGTTTTCTCTAGGAACACAATAAACGGGGAGCAACATCGCGAGCTATTGATCTACAACATAGATATGCTAATACTACCAAGACTAAGTTCATGATAAATTAAAGTTCAATTAATCATATTACTTAAGAACTCCCACTTAGATAGACATCCCTCTAATCCTCTAAGTGATCACGTGATCCATATCAACTAAACCATGTCCGATCATCATGTGAGATGGAGTAGTTTCAATGGTGAACATCACTATGTTGATCATATCTACTATATAATTCATGCTCGACCTTTCGGTCTCAGTGTTCCGAGGCCATATCTGTTATATGCTAGGCTCGTCAAGTTTAACCTGAGTATTCTGCGTGTGCAACTATTTTGCACCTGTTGTATTTGAACGTAGAGCCTATAACACCCGATCATCATGTGGTGTCTCAGCACGAAGAACTTCCGCAACGGTGCATACTCAGGGAGAAAACTTATACCTTGATAATTTAGTGAGAGATCATCTTATAAAGCTACCGCCGAACTAAGCAAAATAAGATGTATAAAAGATAAACATCACATGAAATCATAATATGTGACATGATATGGCCATCATCATCTTGTGCCTTTGATCTCCATCTCCAAAGCATCGTCATGATCTCCATCGTCACTGCCATGACACCATGATCTCCATCATCTTGATCTATGTCAATGTGTCGTCACATGGTCGTCTCGCCAACTATTGCTCTTGCAACTATTGCTATCGCATAGCGATAAAGTAAAGCAATTATTTGGCGCTTGCATCTTATGCAATAAAGAGACAACCATAAGGCTTTTGCCAGTTGCCGATAACTTCAAAAAAACATGATCATCTCATACAAAAACTTATATCTCAACACGTCTTGACCATATCACATCACAACATGCCCTGCAAAAACAAGTTAGACGTCATGTACTTTGTTGTTGCAAGTTTTACGTGGCTGCTACGGGCTGAGCAAGAACCGTTCTTACCTACGCATCAAAACCACAATGATAGTTCATCAAGTTAGTGCTGTTTTAACCTTCTCAAGGACCGGGCGTAGCCACACTCGGTTCAACTAAAGTTGGAGAAACTGACACCCGCCAGCCACTTGTGTGCAAAGCACGTCGGTAGAACCAGTCTCGCGTAAGTGTACGCGTAATGTCGGTCCGGGCCGCTTCATCCAACAATACTGTCAAACCAAAGTATGACATGCTGGTAAGCAGTATGACTTGTATCGCCCACAACTCACTTGTGTTCTACTCGTGCATATAACATCTACGCATAAAACCAGGCTTGGATGCCACTGTTGGGGAACATAGTAATTTCAAAAAAATTCCTACGCACACACAAGATCATGGTGATGCATAGCAATGAGAGGGGAGAGTGTTGTCCACGTACCCTCGTAGACCGAAAGCGGAAGTGTTAGGACAACGCAGTTGATGTAGTCGTATGTCTTCACGATCAGACCGATCAAGTACCAAACGCACGACAAAGAGATCAATGATCAATTGTTGAGTCTATGGGGTGCCCCCCTCCTCCGTATATAAAGGGGGGAGGAGGAGAGGGCCGGCCAAGGGGGTGGCGCGCCCTAGGAGGGGGAAACCTACTCCAAGTAGGTTTGCCCCTCCCTTTCCTAGTCCAAGAAGGAGGGGGAAGGAAGGAGTGGGAGAGGGGAAAGGTGCAAGGGGGGCGTCCCCCTTCCTTGTCCTATTCGGACTCAAGGGGAGGGGGCGCGCCTCTTGCCCTGGCCGGCCCCTCTCTCTCTCTCCACTAGGGCCCAACAAGGCCCATTAGTTCCCGGGAGGGGGGGGGGGTTCCGGTAACCCCCGGTACTCCGATAAATGTCAGAAACCTTCTGGAACCTTTCCGGTGTCCAAACATAGTCGTCCAATATATCGATCTTTACGTCTCGACCATTTCTAGACTCCTTGTCATGTCCGTGATCACATCCGGGACTTTGAACAACCTTCGGTACATCAAAACACATAAACTCATAATATAACCGTCATCAAACTTTAAGCATGCGGACCCTATGGGTTCGAGAACCATGTAGACATGACCGAGACACGTCTCCGGTCAATAACCAATAGCGGAACCTGGATGCTCATATTGGCTCCCACATATTCTATGAAGATCTTTATCGGTCAAACCGCATAACAACATACGTTGTTCCCTTTGTCATCGTTATGTTACTTGCCCGAGATTCGATCGTCGGTATCTCAATACCTAGTTCAATCTCGTTACCATCAAGTCTGTTTATTCGTTCCTTAATACATCATCCCGCAACTAACTCTTTAGTTTCAATGCTTGCAAGGCTTATAGTGATGTGCATTACTGAGTGGGCCCAGAGACACCTCTCCGACAATCGGAGTGACAAATCCTAATCTCGAAATACGCCAACCCAACAAGTACCTTGGAGACACCTGAGAGCACCTTTATGATCACCCGATTCACGTTGTGACGTTTGGTAGCACACAAAGTGTTCCTCCGTAAACGGAGTTGCATAATCTCATAGTCATAGGAACATGTATAAGTCATGAAGAAAGCAATAGCAAAATACTAAACGATCGAGTGCTAAGCTAACGGAATGGGTCAAGTCAATCACATCATTCTCCTACTGATGTGATCCCATTAATCAAATGACAACTCATGTCAATGGCTAGGAAACATAACCATCTTTGATCAACGAGCTAGTCAAATAGATGCATACTAGTGACACTCTGTTTGTCTATGTATTCACACAAGTATTATGTTTCCGGTTAATACAATTCTAGCATGAATAATAGACATTTATCATGATATAAGGAAATAAATAATAACTTTATTATTGCCTCTAAGGCATATTTCCTTCAGTGAGGTGCTCAGCCTAGGCGACGGCCGCAACGAGGGTGAAGGTGGGCTTGTCCTTGGCGCCGACCATGGCTCGTCCGGCTACGACGACTCTTCTTCCAGCGACAACTCTAGCAGCGGCTGCTACGACAAGCAGCCACGCCGCCGCACCCGCTTCGAAGGTGGCAGCGGGTCGTCTCGTCGCCGCGCCCCAGTGAAACGCGAGGAGGGGTCTGGCTGAGCCCAGGGGAGCTCCATGGGCCCATCCTCGCGAACTGCAGCGGGAGCGCGTGCCACTTTTGTTTCGTTCTTCCTTTTCTTTCTGCATTAAGAGAGAGACAAGTATGGGGCCCCGCAGGGGTGTGCAACGAACCATGATTTCCAAGTTGCTATGCTATGTTTATCGTTCCTGTGTCATGTTGCAGCATCAACGTTTTATGTAGGCGCATAGAGATAACTTAGCTTGACGTGCTTGAAGTAGTTTCCGGCCCGTGAGGCGCGCATTTCCCAGTACCTGGCGAGGCCTCCTTGGTTTGGGGGGCGTCTAGGAATTTCAAAAATTCGTTAGGGAACTCTTATTCTTCCGAGCCCTGGTCGCAGGCGCAGCCGGCCATGACCCAGTGCTTCGCATCACGGTACCCGAGGGGCACGGATTAAGAGAGGTGGGCCATCTTGTGAGCTCGAGCGAGGGTGCCTCGCAAAGAATAGGAAAAACGCTCAAAACGCTCACGAGGGCACTTGTCCGGCCCCCTCGCGAGGCATGCGAGGGAGAGTACGGGTCAAAATGAGGAACCGAGGGTAGAAAAGGAGGCGAAAGGCGATGGAACCAAGCCGGCAAAGAACACTAGAAAGCAAATTTTCATTAAAGATGGGGCAAGCCAACTGCGGAAAGCAAATGAAAAGCCGCGTCCGGCACCTAGTCTAGTCTTCTCACCAGTGCGGGGCTAAGTGCTGCCACTAGGACGTGGGAGGGAGCCCCCGAGGCCCGAGGGCGGCACTCCTCAGACTCCGGGGCGTGTATAGCCCCACTCATTATTACGTGAGAGTGTCACGAGCGGAGACCTTCACAGGCACTGGGCCTTGCTTCACAGGTGTCGGGCCTTGCTTCATGGGTAGAGCTTCCGGAGGTGCTGGATGTTCCAGGCGTTCTGGATGGGGACCCCGTCCAGCGTCTCCAGGCGCGCGACGCCAGGCCTGGAGACGTGGGCGACCCTAAACGGGCCATCCCACATGGGTGAAAGCTTATGCAGCCCTTCCCTGGAGAGCACCCACCTTAGGACGAGGTCACCCACCTCGAAAGCGCCCCGAGCGGATGTTGCGGCGGTGATACGGCCAGCGCTTTCCGCTGGTATCTTGCCGCTTCGAGCGTGGCTGGGCGGCGTTTTCTCCCCAAAGACAAGGTCCATCCCTCGCATGGCGTCCTGCTGCGTCTCATGAAACGCCAGGACCCGCGCGGAGCAATGCTTGACCTCGTGAGGGATAATCGCTTCTGCTCTGTAGACGAGGAAGAACGGGGTCTCGCTCATTAGCTTGGTAGCGGTGGTGCGGATGGACCACATCACAGGCTGGAGCTCGTCGTGCCAGCCCCTGCCGCAGGCCTCGAGCTTCTTCTTGAAGGTCCTGGTCTTGAGGCCTCTCAGACCTCCGTGTTGGCGCTGCTCGCTTGACGTTGCTGTTTTGGGTGTGCCACCGAAGCGTAGCAGATCTGCGTTCCAAGGTTAGCACAATATGTCTTGAAGAGATTGCTAGTGAACTGTGAGCCGTTGTCGGTGATGATGTGATTAGGAACTCTGAACCGGCTCACGAGGCCCTTGATGAACATGACCGCAGATCCGACCGGGATGGTGCGGACAACTTCTACCTCCGCCCATTTGGTGAAGTTGTCGATGGCGACGTAGAGGTAGCGGTAGCCCCCAGGCGCTCGAGGGAACGGGCCTAAGATATCCAGCCCCCAGACCGCGAATGGCCAAGAGAGCGGGATGGTCTGGAGGCCCTGAGCCGGCTGATGGATCTGCTTGGCGTGGAATTGACATGCGTCGCAGGACTTCATCAGCTCAGTCGCGTCGTTGAGCGCCGTAGGCCAGTAAAACCCGCTGCGGAACGCCTTGCCGACGAGGGTTCGCGACGACGAGTGGTGCCCGCAGTCTCTGCCGTGAATGTCAGCTAGCAACTCGTTCCCCTATTCCCTGGAGATACAACGCAAGGAAACGTCATTCGGACACTTCCTGTATAACTCACCGTCCTGGATGCAGTACGCCGTAGCCTGTCGGGCCACGCACTCCGAGTCCTCCTCCTTCTCCGGCAGCGTCCCTTGTGTCAAGTATTCCTTGAACTCCTTGGTCCAGCACCCCTCCTGAGGCTCGAGCGCCAGGAGTAGGCGCTCTCCCGAGGCAGGGCCACAGGCCGGGGCTCCCGAGGCAGGTGGTTGGGGAAGCTCCTCCCGAGGCGGTGCCGGTCCTGAAAGCGGAGGTGCTGCCAACGGCTTGAAGAGCCACTCCTCGAACATGCCAGGCTCTTGGGTCATTCACTTGGATGCTCTTTTGGCGATGTCGACAACCTCCTTATTGGTGCCACAGGGTACGTGCTGCAATTCTATACCTAGGAAATAATTTTCCATTTTGAGTACCTCCGCAAGGTACGCCTCCATGTGCTCGTCCCTTGGCTCGTATACCTTGTTGGAGAAGTTGACGAGGAGCTGCGAGTCACCCTGATGGTAAGGCGCTTCACCCCCAGGGCCACCGCAGCCTTAAGGCCAGCAATGAGGCCTTCGTACTCCGCGATGTTGTTGGAGACCTTCTCACCATGTTGGAAGCAGAGCTGCATGGCGTAGTAGAGCTTGTCCTGAGTAGGCAAGATGAGCACTGCTCTAGCTCCCGCGCCCTGGCGTGCGAATGCGCCATCAAAATACATGACCCAGCCATCTGGTGCTTCACTTCCTGGCGAGAGGGATCGGTCCTCGCCTGCTTCAAACCTCAGGGCGTCAGTCCATTCTGCTACGAAGTCAGCGAGCGCGGCTCCCTTGATGACACTGGTTGTGCTGAACTCCAATTGGAATGCTTGCAGCTCGATGTTCCATTCGGCGACTCTTCCCGCAACATTGGGGCTCCTGAGTACCCTCTCCAGCGGGTAGGCCGAGACGACCTTGATTGGGTGACCTTGGAAGTAGTGCCGCAGTTTTTGTGAGACCACCAAGAGTGCGAGCAAGAGCTTCTAAGGCATGGGGTACCGTGCCCTTGCATCCCACAGTACCGTGCTGACGAAATACACTGGGTGCTCGACGAGGGCGGGTGCGCCGACGGGGACTACGTCTGTCGGAGGTTGAGGCTCCTCCTGAGGTGATGGAGCCCCCAGATCCAGGTTGCTCATCGGGGCCTCTGCAGGCCCAAGGACGCCGTCTTGCTGGGCCCGGTCATTCGTTGGTGTTGCGGCAGCCTTTACAGTGTCCTCTGGGTCTTCTACCTCCCCGGCTGGGGGCGCGGCACGGCGCGGCGTATCCTTGGCCTGGCGCTCTTCCTGAAATGCCACTAGAGCTGCGCTGGCGGAGTGGGGAGTGGCGGCAAAGTAAAGCACCAGGGGCTCGAGAGGGCGGGGCGCTACCATCACCGAAGGGCTGGTCAGATATCTCTTGAGGTCTTGAAACGCTTGGTCAGCCTCCGGGGTCCACTCAAAAGGGCCCTTATTCTTCATCAGCTTGAAGAATGGTAGGGCGCGCTCCCCCAACTTAGAGATGAAGCGCCCCAGTGAGGTCACGCAGCCGGCAAGCTTCTGCATCTTCTTGAGAGTCTGTGGTGGGCTCATGTCTTCTATCGCCTTGACCTTCTCCGGGTAAGCCTCGGTCCCCCTGTGGGACACAAGGAAGCCCAGCAGCTTGCCGGAGGGGACACCAAATACACACTTTTCTGGGTTGAGCCGCAAGTCCACCTGGCGTAGGCTCGCGAAGGTCTCCTCCAAGTCTTGAATCAAAGTCCTCGCCTCCCAAGAATTTTCCACAGTGTCATCGACATAATCTTCTGGGTTCCTCCCGAGCTGCTGACCCAGGGTGATGTGCATCAGCCGTTGGAAGGTCGCACCTGCGTTGTGCAGCCCGAACGACATGCAAGTGTAGCAGTACACCCCGCACGGGGTCAGGAAGGCCGTATTCTCCACATCCTCTACCGCCATCTTGATCTGGTGATAGCCGGAGAACACATCCAGAAAGCATAGCAGGTCGCACTTGGCGGTGGAGTCAACGATCTGGTCGATGCGCAGAAGCGGGAACAGATCTTGGGGACATGACTTGTTGAGGTTGGTGAAGTCGACACACATGCGCTCCTTCCCGCCTTTCTTTGGCACACGACGGGGTTTGGCAGCCACTTGGGGTACCGAACCTTGCGAATGACACCTGTTGCCTCCAGCTTGCGGGTTTCCTGGACGATGAAGGACTGGTTCTCCATAGACTGTCACCACGCCTTCTGCTTTATAGGGCGCACATTGGGGCACACCCTCAGGTGATGCTCGATCACCCCTCTTGGGACACCTACTAGCTGTTTGGGTTCCCATGCGAATACTTCCTTGTTTGCGCGCAAGAACTTCACCAACGCCTCCTCTTGATCCGGGTCAGGGTTGGCACCTATGGTGAAGGTGGCTCCAGAGGACCCATCTTCCTTGACCGACACCTGCTTGGTTTATGCCCGACCTTGAGTGAACAACTGCTTCTTCTTAGCTGGTGCGGCCTCCTTGCCTCCGGCAGTGACCTCGTCAGCCGGTCATGCTGCCGCAGCGGTTTTGATGGCAAGCCGGAGCGCTGCCAGAGCTTCTTTGGTATCTCCGACCACGGTGAGGACGTCCTTGCTCCCGGGCATCTTCATGAGGTTGTAGGCCGGATGGGTTGCCACCATAAACTGAGCCAGAGCCGGGTACCCGAGGATGGTGTTGTACGGGCGGCCAATACGGGCGATGTCGAAGTCGATCAGCTCAGTGCGGTAGTTGTCGCGGGTGCTGAAGGTCATGGGAAGACGGATCTGCCCCAGGGAGCTGGCAGAGCCGCCGCCGATCCTGGAGAAGGGCTTGCTGGGGCGGAGCCGCTCGAGCGGTACGTGAAGAAGGCTAAAAGCTTCCACAGAGAGCACGTTGAGGCCGGCGCCACCGTCGATGAGGGTCTTGGTGACAGCTACGCTGCTGATGCTGGGTGTGCAAAGCATTGGGAGCACGCCTGAGCCGACGATGGTGACAGGGTGATCCCCCGAGTCAAAGGTCAAGTCGGCCTTGGGCGCCGCCCAACCCGGGGGAGCTCCCTGCCGCACGGAAGCGGTGCCAATCTGGCGAAAGAATGGCTTGGTGTGACGGTCCGAGGGTGGCGCTTGCGAGCCGCCGAGGATGGCCGCGACGGCGAGGGGTTCCTTGGTCTTGGTCTCGTTGCACTGATATGGAAACCTTTGCCTGATGCCTCGGGATTCCTTGCCCGCGCTTGCCTCTTTAGCACCAAAGAGGAAACGAGGACACTGTGTGCGCTGGTGCCCGCCTGGCCCGGTCTTCATGGCTTGCGTCACAGGAACCTCGCGAGGTGCCCCTTGCCTTGATCTCTCCGCCCCTCGCGAGCCAGCCTGGTGAGGCCATCCCCGAGGAGGTCTTGCGCCGTCTGCCTCGCGAGGCTTGGCCCCTCGCGGGGGTCTTGAGTGTTGGATGGTGAATATGGGCCGTACAGGGCCGCTGGTGGAGCCACGCCATGGGCCGCAGGCAGGCAAGTCTGGGGACCCCCGTCCCTAAGATGCTGACAGGATTGCCACTTACATGACCTGCATGTTAGAACTCGTTATTTTTATTTTATCTACGGGGTGACGGATGTGCTACGGAGGACCTGGAGCAAAGGTGGCTTCATCGGGCACAGGAGAACACGATGGTGGCTACGACATCATCCCGGGGTACTTTCATGAAGACCATGAAGGATCATAAAAAAGTTCCCGGTGCCATGGGCTATATCACATCATGCTATTATGAATCGCCTAAGATTTTTATTCCTTTTTTTGTTTGCACCCTTTGATTATGCAGTAATCAATTATTAGGGTGATCTCTCACTGAAAATATCAAGTTAAAAGGTGTTCTTCCCAATTTTACAACCGTCTATAACACGCAACTTTCCAGAGTGCGTCATGGATACATGAGTACAAACGGGTCGTGAGGTGTAAGACGGGTGAGGTCAGACCGAGCAAGCAGAAAACACTCGGTTATCATGAAGTTCTAGCCGAATAGTTCTGAGCTTGGAGCACAAAGCATCAAAGATGAACAAGAGTCATATGGTGATATGATTGGCAAAAGATTGCCCACCGGTCAAAGTTCACGTCATCAGTGATGGATACATCAATGGCTATGAATAAGATCAGGGTCTTGAATCACTCACTTTCAATTATGAGAGATATTGATCCTTGTGGGAGTGCATTTTATATTAAAATTGTTTAAACACTAGTGCAAATTAACTATCAACAATATCTATGTGTAGTTTGCATTATAGTTGTAGGATTATGGCTCACGGTTCCACCTTTCATATTGAAATTGATTAGTTGTTATTTATCTTGCTGAATCTTTACGATTGGTAAACGTAATGAGAGGATCGTCCTCTACGAGTGCCAACAAGGATTTTTGTCCTACTGCATGCTTGCAATACTGTCTTATTGATGCTATGGGTGACGAGACTCGTGTCCTTTGATCCATAAGGCTAGAATTACATTATGGTCTACTTGCTTCCAAGAAACCAGAACTTCAAAATGTTTGGGATAGTATTGTGACATTCTTGGAACTAATCTTTTTCAGAAACAAAAAAAGATATGTGATATCTAAAGAAGTGTTTTGTTTGCAAGTTCTAGTGAAGCGTTTAACTATGTTTAAGACTGAAATGCATATGATCCGGAAGAATGCCAGTGATGAGTTGCTGGTAAAAACTTAAAGAGAAATAACAAAAATGAAGGATGTAATGAGACTTATATGCCTAAGGAAGTTCGGGGCTCACGCCACTCTTAAAATTGGATGTTTCTTCGGTGAGTGGGAGAAATATTGAAGTTAAACTATAAGAAGTAAAAGGCAGAAAGAAAGAAAACTGAAATGTCCAGCTCAGGTATGAATGTCATACAAAGTTATAATATATGGAGAAATTTGGTCAAGTAAGTGCAGTTCTTGAGAATTATGATTAAATTGTTGCTCACTAGTTCTTCCACAATGTGGTGAAAGTTGATGACAAGGATATCGACTCGATTGCATGTTGATGCAAATCGTTGCAAGAAACTATAACGACCGAAATGATCAACAAACAATGAGGTTAAAATAAGTGTTGAGAACTTTATAAAAGTTATGATACTTTTCATCAGCATATTACTTATGTATTGTCATAATTCATTTTAGAGTTGTTGTACACTCTAGCCCATTGCGTAGAAGTTGCAAGGCGGTTTTTCATGAGAGAACAATAATTGTTTGATATTATGAACAAAAGGTTATACTCCTGAAAGAACTCACCAAGGGTCTCTCCTATTCCTACATAACACCCACATGGCGAAAGGACGAGCCAGACCAAGTCAATGAAGGCCGTAGCCAATAGTCATGGTCAAATCAAAGAAAGAGAGAAGTAATAAAATACAAGGTTAGAAAGATAAGCCCATCAATAAAGAAGCTCATTTTCCTCGCAAAAAAAAGAAAGAAGCTCAATTAGTTGGATGCATGGTGGGCTAGTTCATAGTGAAATAGCATTTTTTTCGCGACTACGTTAACTACCGACACCCTCTGTAATCTACCTCCGAGCTATAACAAAACCTTTATAATATCCCGCTTGTCTAGATGATCATGACATGTGATACAAACTAGTTATGTTATATCTTGAAAGAATTAGTATGGTCGACTAGAAGGGGTGGGGGTGAATAGGTGACTAACAATTTTTAACTTCTTTTTCAATTTGAAGGGATACAAAATGAATATAGGTTATCTAGATATATAACTAGATGGACAACCTACATGCCAAGCTCAAGAATAACAACAAGCTAGAAAGATTAACACTTAAAGTAAGCTTCCAACAAGTAAGCGAAGGAAAGAATAAACCACAAGTGGGGGCGATGATGTAGTTCGCGGAGTTCACTCCTTTGGGGGACGTACACCCCCGTTGGAGAGGTATAGTGGCACGATGCTCACCAGGCACCACAATAGCTCACCTTATTCTCCTCACGCCCTATGTTGGACGTGTAAATCTAGGTCGTCTCCCTCAAATCCTAGAAGATCAACAAGTTTGAGTTGCTAGGGAGGGAGATCGAGCAAGATAAAGAGCTCTGGGAAACTAACAAGGAGAGAGAGAGAGAGAGAGAGAGAGAGAGAGAGAGAGAGCAAAGAGGTGGCTCGACTTGGGAAAGACGACCCTCTTTTTATAGTCTTCTCCAAATCCGATCATTATGTAGTTTTTTACACTAAGAGGTACTACCACTCCGGAGAAGGTACTACCGACGGTACCTTCATACAACACAGCAAAGGTCTAACCGGTAGTACCACTTAGGACCAGGTAGTACTGGCTAAAATAAATAGATGGTAGTTGCTACCTCTTGAGCACTGCGTTGGTTTTCCGTTGAAGAGGAAAGGGTGATGCAGTAAAGCAGCGTAAGTATTTCCCTTAGTTTTTGAGAACCAAGGTATCAATCCAGTAGGAGGCCACGCACGAGTCCCTTGCACCTACACAAACAAATGAAATCCTCGCAACAAACGCAATAAAGGGGTTGTCAATCCCTTCACGGTCACTTACGAAAGTGAGATCTGATAGATATGATAAGATAATATTTTTGGTATTTTTATGATAAAGATGCAAAGTAAAGAAAGCAAAATAAACGGCGCCAGAAATAGCTTGTTGACGGGAAATTAATATGATGGAAAATAGACCCGGGGCCATAGGTTTCACTAGTGGCTTCTCTCAAGAGCATAAGTATTATGGTGGGTAAACAAATTACTGTTGATCAATTGACAGAATTGAGCATAGTTATGAAAATATCTAGGTATGATCATGTATATAGGCATCACGTCCGCGACAAGTAGACCGACTCCTGCCTGAATCTACTACTATTACTCCACACATCGACCGCTATCCAGCATGCATCTAGAGTATTATATTCAAAAGAACAGAGTAATGCTTTAAGTAAGATGACATGATGTAGAGGGATAAACTCATGCAATATGATATAAACCCCATCTTGTTATCCTCGATGGCAACAATACAATACGTGCCTTGCTGCCCCTACAGTCACTGGGAAAGGACACCGCATGATTGAACCCAAAGCTAATCACTTCTCCCATTGCAAGAAAGATCAATCTAGTAGGCCAAACCAAACTGATAATTCGAAGAGACTTGCAAAGATAACCAATCATATATAAAAGAATTCAGAGAAGATTCAAATATTGTTCATAGATAAACTTGATCATAAACCCACAATTCATCGATCTCAACAAACACACCGCAAAAGAAGATTACATCGAATAGATCTCCACGAGAATCATGGAGAACTTTGTATTGAGACCCAAAGAGAGAGAAGAAGCCATCTAGCTAATAACTATGGACCCGAAGGTCTGAGGTAAACTACTCACACATCATCGGAGAGGCTATGGTGCTGATGTAGAAGCCCTCGATGATCGATGCCCCCCTCGGGAGCGCGGAAAAGGCCCCAAGATGGGATCTACGGTATGAAGGTTGCGGCGGTGGAATTAGGTTTTGGCTCCGTGTCTGGTAGTTTGGGTGCACGAGGTATATATAGGAGGAAGAAGTACGTCGGTGGAGCAACGTGGGCCCCACGAGGGTGGAGGCGCGCTACCGGGTGGGGGTAGGCGCGCCCCTACCTCATGCCTTCTGGTAGCTTTCTAGACGAGGGTCCAAGTCCTGTGGATCACGTTCGTTCCAAAAATCACGTTCCCGAAGGTTTCATTCTGTTTGGACTCCGTTTGATATTCTTTTTCTGCGAAACTCTGAAATAGGCAAAAAAACAGCAATTCTGGGCTGGGCCTCTAGTTAATAGGTTAGTCCCAAAAATAATATAAAAGTGTATAATAAAGCCCATTAATGTCCAAAACAGAATATAATATAGCATGGAACAATAAAAAATTATAGATACGTTGGAGACTTATCAAGCATCCCCAAGCTTAATTCCTGCTCATCCTCGAGTAGGTAAATGATAAAAACCAAATTTTTGATGTGCAATGCTACTTGGCATAATTTCAATGTAATTCTCTTAATTGTGGTATGAATATTCAGATCCGAAAGATTCAAGACAAAAGTTTAATATTGACATAAAAATAATAATACTTCAAGCATACTAACTAAGCAATTATGTCTTCTCAAAATAACATGGCCAAAGAAAGTTATGCCTACAAAATCATATAGTCTGGCTATGCTCTATCTTCACCGCACAAAGCATTTAAGTCATGCACAACCCCGATGACAAGCCAAACAATTGTTTCATACTTTTGATGTTCTCAAACTTTTTCAATCTTCACGCAATACATGAGCGTGAGCCATGGACATAGCACTATATGTGAAATAGAATGGTGGTTGTGGAGAAGTCAAAAAAGGAGAAGATAGTCTCACATCAACTAGGCGTATCAACGGGCTATGGAGATGCCCATTAATAGATATCAATGTGAGTGAGTAGGGATTTCCATGCAACGGATGCACTAGAGCTATAAGTATATGAAAGCTCAACAAAAGAAACTAAGTGGGTTTGCATCCAACTCGCTTGCTCACGAAGACCTAGGGCATTTTGAGGAAGCCCATCATTGGAATATACAAGCCAAGTTCTATAATGAAAATTTCCCACTAGTATATGAAAGTGATATCATAGGAGAATCTCTATCATGAAGATCATGGTGCTACTTTGAAGCACAAGTGTGGTAAAAGGATAGTAACATTGTCCCTTCTCTCTTTTTATCTCATCATTTTTTTGGGCCTTTTCTCTTTTTTATGGCCTTTCTCTTATTTTTTCTTTTTTTTAGTCCAGAGTCTCATCCCGACTTGTGGGGGAATCATAGTCTCCATCATCCTTTCCTCACTTGGGACAATGCTCTAAAAAAATGATGATCATCACACTTTTATTTACTTACAACTCAACAATTACAACTCAATACTTAGAACAAAATATGACTCTATGTGAATGCCTCCGGCGGCAATGAATCAAGAGTGACATGTATGAAAGAACTATGAACGGTGGCTTTGCCACAAATACAATGTCAACTACATGATCATGCAAATCAATATGAAAATGATGGAGCGTGTCATAATAAACTGAACGGTGGTAAGCTGCATGGCAATATATCTCGGAATGGCTATGGAAATGCCATGGTAGGTAGGTATGGTGGCTATTTTGAGGAAGGTATATGGTGGGTGTATGATACCGGTGAAAAGTGCGCGGTATTAGAGAGGCTAGCAATGGTGGAAGGAAGAAAGTGCGTATAATCCATGGACTCAACATTAGTCATAAAGAACTCATATACCTATTGCAAAAATCTACAAGTTATCTAAGCAAAGTATTACGTGCATGCTCCTAGGGGGATAGATTGGTAGGAAAAGACCATCGCTCGTCCCCGACCGCCACTCATAAGGAAGACAATCAATAAATAAATCATGCTCCGACTTCATCACATAACGGTTCACCATACGTGCATGCTACGGGAATCACAAAATTTAACACAAGTATTTCTCAAATTAAAAACTACTCAACTAGCATGACTCTAATATCACTATCTCCATATCTCAAAACAATTATCAAGTATCAAACTTCTCATAGTATTCAACACACTCATAAGATTTTTTTTACTAATCTTGAATGCCTATCATAATTAAAGCAAATTACCACGCTGTTTTGTAGGACTCTCAAAATAATCTAAGTGAAGCATGAGAGAATAATAGTTTCTATAAAACAAAACCACCACCGTGCTCTAAAAGATATAAGTGAAGCATTAGAGCAAAAACTATATAACTCAAAAGATATAAGTGAAGCACATAGAGTATTCTAAAAATTTCCGAATCATGTGTGTCTCTCTCAAAAGGTGTGTACAACAAGGATGATTTTGGTAAACTAAAAATCAAAGACTCAAATCATACAAGACGCTCCAAGCAAAACACTTATCATGTGGTGAATAAAAATATAGCTCCAAGTAAAGTTACCGATGGAAGTAGACGAAAGAGGGGATGTCTTCCGGGGCATCCCCAAGCTTTGGCTTTTTGGTGTCCTTAGATTATCTTGGGGTGCCATGGGCATCCCCAAGCTTATGATCTTGCCACTCTTTGTTCCATAATCCATCAAATCTTTCACCCAAAACTTGCAAACTTCACAACACGAAACTTAACAGAAAATCTCGTGAGCTCCGTTAGCGAAAGAAAAAAAACCCCACTTCAAGGTACTGTAATGAACTCATTCTTTATTTATATTGGTGTTAAACCTACTGTATTCCAACTTCCCTATGGTTTATAAACTATTTTACTAGCCATAGATTCATCAAAATAAGCAAACAACACACGAAAAACAGAATCTGTCAAAAACAGAACAGTCTATAGTAATCTGTAACTAACGCAAACTTCTGGAACTCCAAAAATTCAGAAAAAATAGGACGACCTAGAAAATTTGTTTATTGATCAGCAGCAATTGGAATCAATATTTTATCACGTTCTGGTGAGTTTTAACAATTATTTTTGTGAACAGAAAGTTTCTGGAATTTTCAGCAAGATCAAATAACTATCATCCAAGAAGATCCTATAGGTTAAACTTGGCACAAACAATAATTAAAACATAAAAACACATCTAACCAAAGGCTAGATCAAATATTTATTCCTAAACAAAATCAAAAAGCAAAAAACTAAAAATAAAATTGGGTTGCCTCCCAACAAGCGCTATCTTTAAAGCCTTTTAGCTAGGCATTGATAATTTTAATGATGCTTGCATAAAAGACAAGAATTGAAGCATGAAGAGAGCATCATGAAACACATGACAAAAACATCTAAGTCTAACATACTTCCTATGCATAGGCATCTTATAGAAAAACAAATTATCATAGCAAGCAAAAACTAGCATATGCAAGAAAGCGGAAAGAAACAATAGCAATCTCAACATAACGAGAGGTAATTTAGCAACATGAAAATTTCTACAACCATATTTTCCTCTCTCATAATAATTACATGTAGGATCATAAGCAAATTCAACAATATAGCTATCACATAGCATATTCTCAACACGATCCACATGCATGTGAAGTTGACACTCTTCCAAGATAGTGGGATTAATATTAAGTAAAGTCATGACCTCTCCAAACCCACTTTTATAGAAAACTTCATAAGATTGAACATTATCCAAATATGTGGGATCTAAAGTTGACACTCTTCCAAACCCACTTTCAATATTATTGCAAACATTATCAATCTCATATTCATCATGGGGCTTAAATAAATTTTCAAGATCATAAGAAGAATCACCCCAATCATGATAATTGCAACAAGTAGTAGACATAGCAAAACTAGCATCCCCAAGCTTAGGGTTTTGCATATTGTTAGCACAATTGACATCAAAAGAATTTATAGTAAAATCATTGCAATCATTCTTTTTTTCAAAGGAACTATCAAGTATGGGTGCAATAGCAACGATCACATGTTTTACATACGGAACTATAGCAAATTCATCTTCATAAATATTGGCATCATGGCCACAAGAATAGCAAGCATCATGTTCATCAAGGGATATTTCAATCAAATCATCGGAATCACAATTGTCTATGCATATCATTATTTTCTTCTGAAGCAACGGTCATTCTTTCAATAAATTCTTTGACATAGATATTATGAGCATAGTTTTCATAGCAATATTCAAGTATGTCAAGATTTTCAGATTCGTAAATTGTAGTATCATACTCTTCAAGCAAAGAAGCAACTTCAAAAGAACCCTTAAAAGCAACAAATTCTTCAATTTGTTCAATGTCATAGTAGCTATAAACACCCTTTGCATAAGAAGATAAGATTTCATTTTCATTAAACTCACATAGGTAGGGGAGGTGTTTTTTAGGGTTCTTAGAGCAACAAGTAATATCACAAATTTCACAAAGATTCCTAGCATAACACAGCAATTTATTTATTTGATTCCATAAGAGTTTTCCTTTTTCGCATAAACGGTGACCTTTAAAATGAGCATGCTCATCTAAAGATTTCCATCAACTAGGCTAGTTGGGGTTTCAAAGACGAAAGATAAGGATCAAGATGATCCAAGTAGAACACTTTAAGTGGATCCATAATAGATTTTTAGCAAGCAAAGATGCAAGCAAATAGAAGGCACGTGGAAACACAAACAAAAATGCATACGGGAAGGAGGCGAATAAAACGGCAAGGGTGAAGTGGGGGAGAGGAAAACGAGAGGCAAATGGCAAATAATGTAATGCGGGAGATAAGTGTTTGTGATGGGTACTTGGTATGTTGACTTTTGCCTAGACTCCCCAGCAACGGCGCCAGAAATGGCTCGTTGTCGGGAGCCAAATC
Source organism: Aegilops longissima (assembly GCA_021605205.1). NCBI lineage: Eukaryota > Viridiplantae > Streptophyta > Magnoliopsida > Poales > Poaceae > Aegilops > Aegilops longissima. The sequence goes on from CM038679.1 coordinate 514,190,065, forward strand.
TTGACTTGACTTGGTGTAGGCCTCCCCGGCAACGGCGCCAAAAATTCTTCTTGCTACCTCTTGAGCACTGCGTTGGTTTTCACTTGAAGAGGAAAGGGTGATGCAGTAAAGCAGCGTAAGTATTTCCCTCAGTTTTTGAGAACCAAGGTATCAATCCAGTAGGAGGCCACGGACGAGTCCCTTGCACCTACACAACACTACAAAAAAAAGACACATCCATGACATTTTGGGCCGAACGAATTTTTTTCTGTCATACATATGACACTTCTATGACAATAATTGTGACAAAACTCAGTATCATCATAGATGTGGTGGGCTCCTACTTATGACAAAAATCATGACAGAGAAAATGGGCTTTTCGTCCCAGGCGGGCCGGAGACGCAGCTGCATGACATTCTTTGGGCCGCCCATAACGGAAAAACCGTGGTAGAAGCGAGGGGAGGAAAATTTCGGGAGTTGCGGTTACGGTGGGAGGTCGGGGCCGAGCGATGCGCTGCTTTCTTTGCGTGACGTGCGTGTGCGAGGCGTTGGCTCTAATCAAGCGAAGCGAGGCGTTGGGCTCTAATCGAACCCGCGAGCGACAGACCGCAGTTACGCTACATCGAACCCGAGCGATCGATCGATGGCTGCTAATCGAACTCGATGGAGCGATTCTTCGCCATCGCTGCTAATCAAGCCGATCGATGCTGCTCTGGGATGAACAAATGAGCGTTATGGGGGTTGGATGAACAAAGGAGCTGTGGCTTTGTCTCGGATGAAGAGGAACCCGTGGTGTGGAGGGCTGGATGAACAGTAGACGGTGGAGGGTTGGCCGTGGAGGGGTGGTTGAACAGGACCCCGTGGTGTGGAGGGCAGGATGAACAGTAGACAGTGGAGGGGTGCCCGTGTGGAGGGGTGGTTGAACAGTAGCCGGTGGAGTAGCGCGCGGTGGAGGCTGGATGAACAGGAGCCCGTGGAGGCTGGAGGAGGTCGACGGTAGCCATTTGAGGCTGGAGGAGGTCGACGGTTGAGATGAACAGTATCTCGTGGAGTCCTGCTTTTGCACGCCACACCCCCCCCCTGCTTTGACCGTAGCACTCCAACACAAGTCCGTTTGGTCCGTTTTGCGGTATGCCACACCCTCCCGATCAACAGACCCCTGTTTCACCATAGGAGGTCCGCTTCTCCGCTTTTGCGGACGCCAGCCCCTCCCGATCAACAGAACCCTGCTTGAACGTGGTCGGTCGAACACAAGGCCGCTTTCTCCGCCAGCGGTACGCAAGGCCTCGCTTCCATCGCCTGTTCCGCCCAAGCCCTCCCGATGAACACGACCACGCGTTCCGTTCCGACCCAGCCGGTTGGCTCCCCATGAACACGACGACGACGACGCTGTTTCTCCGTTCCAACCCAGCCATGTACGTATGTGCGATAGGCGTTAGAGACCCTGCCCGTATGTACGTACGTGGCCGTATTTTCTTTCTTGCACCCTCGCCGCTGTACGTACGTGTACATGCTACGTGCGCGCCTCTACATCTATGACACGTGCGCGCCTCTACATCGACCAGTATGTACATACACGTTCGCGACCAGAATGACAATGCTACGTACGCTTCGACCAGGTGGGTCCCGACCGTCAGGCACTTCCTTGCGTGCGAAGATGTAGCTGGTGGGTCCCAGCAGTCAGGGGGTGAATCGTTTTTTTGGATGCACTTCCTTGCGTGCGAAGATGTAGCTGGTGGGTCCCAGCATGTGGGGAAACATTTTTTCGCGAAACACGGTGGCCCGTCTGGTGGGTCCCCGCTGCCGTGGAGGAATAATTATTTTGCGCGTAATAAGGAGGCACTTCTTGCTGCGGTCGTGGACCCAGCTGCCAGCCTCTCCACGTACAGTCCACATCCGATGGAAGCCATTCCTTGACCACGTTGACCACGCCGCGCCGAGAGCACCAGTGGCGGTGGACGACGGCGAGGCCTAGGAAGGGACGACGCGGAGCCGGGAAGACGTGGCGATGGATGCCCACGCCAGAGAGGAGTATGAGGGTTCACTGCTCGGCTGCGGTGTGAGGCTCGTCGCCGCCAGAATAGCAGGGGTGGGTGCGAGAGGGATGGCTCGGCAGCGGCAGGAGTAGTAGGGGCGGTGAGGCCTCCACGGCATCACAGCCGCCACGGGCGGCAGGAGCAGCGGCACGATCGGCGCTGCTTTGGGCGGCCGAGCAAGAAGACCAGAGGTTGAAGAAGCACTACGGCCGCTGGATGGACATCGACGTCACCGGAGCTAGAATCGCTCATATATTGACTAAAGTTGACAAAGGCCTCCGCCCCATCAAATTAGTAGGCCCACAAGTCAGCCTCCCACCAAGGTTGGTCCCAGCTAGGTGGGGTATTCATTTTTTGTGCGTAATAAGGAGGCACTTCCGGTGGGTCCGAAATGACAATGGGGAATGTTTTTCGTGAATACGGTGGCCCGACCTGTGGGTCCCAGCAGTGTGGGGAAAGTTTTTTCGTGAAATACTGGTGGCCCGGCCCATGGGTCCCGGATGTCGTGGAGGAGTAATTATTTTCCGCGTAATAAGGAGGCACTTCCTTGCGGCTGCCGTGGACCCATTGCCACAGCCTATCCACGACAAGATTTCTTCCGATGGAAGTCGGTCGTTGACCACATTGACCACGCCGCCCGAGAGCACCACGGCGGTGGACGACGGCGAGGCCTAGGAAGGGGACGACGGAGCCGGGAAGACGGCAAAGGAAGCCCGCGGAGAGGAGTACGAGGGTTCACCGTTCGGCTGCGGTGTGAGGCTGCCGCCGCCGCAGAATAACAGGGGTGTGGGTGAGTAGAGGGATGCCCGCCAGTTGTGGGAGTAGTAGGGGCGCTGAGGCTCTGCAAGGCAAGACCTGATCGACCACGGAGGCGGAGCAGCAGTCCCGGGCGGCGCTTTGGCGGCCGGAGCAAGAAGATCGAGATTGAAGAAACACGACGGCTGTTGGATTGACATCCAATGGTTACGTCTGCTAGAATCGTTTGTTGACGTAGTATATAATAACTAAAAAAATCTTGCATACACGTCAAGTAAACAGGCCCACAAGTCAGACCACTCCCTCTTTTTTTAATAATTTATATATAGCTCATGGCAACTTCTTTTGCAATTTATTGCAGTCATTTTTTGGTTTGCTGGGCCAATTTCGATATTTCGTGGGTTCCAAACTATTTTTAATACCGAAATGTCGAGCCAGATTTAAAGTACTTTGAAGATATATTTGAATTAGGTTAATGCCCAGTGAAATAGGAATCTGAAAATGTGAAAAAAAATCAGAAATTATAAAGCAATTGCCAATTTGTCATCTGTTTTATATTTACAACCCATTTCATATTACTTTCAAGGCGAGAAAATAAGTAGGCCTGGATTGGGTATTCTTGAGAAAAAATAAACCGGGCTCATTTGCACAAAGAAAAAATAGCTGGGCTGGTCACATGGTGAACATAAAATATAAGCTCAGGCTAGACGGGCCACACCAGTTCAAACCCCGCTCCGCCTCAACAATACCAAACAAAAAAATATCGCTCGAGTAGCTACGCCCTGTGTGTCGACGATCTTGTGTTGTTCTCTTGTCTATTGACTATATACGCCACAATGTCGTGGGTCCCGGATGTCGAAAACACTAGGAGGAAGCATTTTATTTTTCCATACTGCCGACGTGGTGGGCCCCTCACCGTCATCATCTCCACGCATTTCCGCCGATTCCTGTTGTTTGTTGACCATGTTGACAACGCGAGAGGGCGGCGCCGCGGCGAGCGCACCAAAGCACACAGAGGATGTCGGCGTTAACGATTTAGGAGACGGTGGTGGGCGATGCATGCGCCGAGGCGAGCCAGCCGTGGGAGGCGGAAGCAAGCGGCCCGGCCGGCCGCTGGTTTGGTTTTGGCGGCCGGAGGAAGACAGATCAAGAAACACGATGATCGTAAAAGCAGCAGGAGTACTTAACAACCTTAATCAAACCAGCAGGGCACTTAACAACCAAAGCTGAAAGTAGTATGAGTACTTATACAGGTTCAACCGCATAAAGCACGCCGAAAGAAGTGCTACTTTGCCTACAAAGCTGCGCTAACCAAGGGTGAGGCTGCCAAGCCCTGTGACAAGGCCCAGCGCCACCTCGCAAGATCCACAACCTTTCGAAAGCGGCTTCATCTCGCAACGTGGTCAATAAACAGGATATTCGCTTTAGAGCCATGGAAAAGCATGAACATAATCTTCTGTCCTATTCTCAAAGTTGGACGGGCCTTCATTATCTGAGACCACCCGCGAATAAGTATCTTTTCGCCTCCAAGGGAATTGAGTAGGTCGACATAAACATCATGTTGTGACCAAGCGCAAGTCCTGACCCGACCATGGTCGACATCCAGATAGGAACAATAGAACTCGGCAGCCTGTTTCAAGAAGATCACAGCTGTAAAACTGTGTATAAGCAATAGTTTATGAACAACATATATAACAGAAAACAGCTCGTACCATAAGTTTCTCGACACAGTTGGACCTGTTCAACGAGTGCAGAAGTGGCACACATATCCCACGTGGCCTTCCACCATTGAAACGCCCCACAAGGACCTCAAGACGATCAATAAAGTGTAGGAACATGTGGATGTCGATCCAATCGACTTCAAAGGCCATTAGTAACAGCCGAGTTATTACAGAGTAACAAACGAGCAGACTGCTTAACTCTGAAAAAACCTACATGTGTCACCAATTATAAGACAATATTAGTTAGAAGTAGCATCTTCGTGAGAGATTTGTTGCTACTTCTAAAGTTAAATTGTGATTAGCTAGACAGAATAGGTGGATTAAGAAGTAATCGAGGCAACAAGCAAGAACCAGATACAAAACTAACATGGATGAACAATTGGAACGACGTCGGGGTGGAAGGTCGCAGTGAAGATGAGACCAGGTTCTGCTATTTCCATCAACATTCGTGCGCCAACTTTCAGTCCGTAACAGTTGAGAAAGTTTATCCAAGTTCGTCCATAAAAAAGCAGCGATCTTCTTGGTTCATGAACCCAACTCGGAAGAAATATCCATGGACTGTCTTCACTGTGACCATTAAACTAGTGTATTCAGTTATGGCAAGGCCGAGCATCTTGAGTACATGTGTTCTTGCAGAGCAAATAATACACTGCAGGAAAAATAATATGAGAACACAGCATTTTCAAAAAAACCCCACCCTCCCAGATGGAGAAGAGGATTCTAGGAACATACTGTGCGCGTTTCAAAATGTTGTGGTAGGACGAGAAGGAACAAGTGTGGCGTCTCGCCGTGGGCGCATAAATCTGTAGGGTACTTGCACTTTGGGCACTGCAACTGAAACACACTAGATTTAGTAGAAAGAAAATGCATCAACGGTGGCGGCTGCCATCCTAGGATTACCTGTGACCAAGGGACTTGGATTTATCGGGGATGGATGAAGAATTCGTACCTGGTTCTCCATGAGAAAACCCTATGCAATCGCCGAGCGGGGTTTTCTCCAACAAGCGAGACGAGGGAGAAGGGATTCAGCCCAGTGAAATATTGCCGCTTCGTCTGTCTAGCTTATCGCCAAAGCTGGAAAAGGGGGGGGGGGGTTGTGATTTGACGGCTCATTGGGCATTACTGCAGTGCTACAACCGGGGTGTGTCTACAATGAAGTTGTGCACTCTAATTTGTGCATATGGCACGTGGACCCCGTTGCCGGTTGCCCCACATATCAGCGAAAGGAAGTAGAAAGACAGGAGTAACTAGTTACACATAAATATATTTTTGATGAGAGATACTCCTCCAGAAAGAAATATACAAATATTTTATATCACAGACTCACCTTGCCAAGAAATATACTCCCTCTGCAACGCACGGGCATTATGGAGGTTCAACTTTTTCTATGGGGGTTCAGCTGATAATATAATACTCAGATAGGCTCACGGTTCTGGACTTTGGGCCGGAGGCCGGCCCTGCATGTTTGGGGGCCCATGTGTTCTACCTCAGCGCTTTTCATATTGCAAGCGATCGGTCGGCATGCTGGTTTTAGATGTGTCGCAAGGAGAATACACAAAATTGAATAAAGCACGGCAATCGTTGAAATGAAATCGAACGACAGTTCCTAACCAGCAATCGAGTTGCAATTTATCAACGATATACCATGTGATAAATAATCTTGTCGACTACTTATACACACAGGACACTTGTTTCACCATGCCGATTATTACATCAAAATCTCTCGGAGGATAGATCAGTTTGGCGCTATGCGTTGCCATCAAGAATTTCAAAGTTGATTTGGACCAGCTCTCCTTGCCGAGAAAGTTCGATTTTGACATCATCCCCTACCGCAAGATATGATTTAGATTTGAAACTTGACCATCCTTTAGCATCAATCATCATGTGACCATCCTTTGTACTTACGGTATATTGAGCAGGTTCATTCACACCAAGGCTGCGCATGGTAAGAGAAACTTGGCGGCGGTCGCCCGGATTGTTGAACGACTCCCTCGTTGCTCTAGGAATTCTCTGTTTGAAAACAAGAAGACATACCCAAACAGTTAGATCAACACAGTGAATCATGTGAAACAACATGGAAAGAAAAAAGAACGAAGCACTTGGGCGGCCAATGCTTACCAAGAAGGTGGACATGTCGGTTTTGTAAGGACTTTGGTATATGAAGTGCGAACTGCAGCCCAGTCTGTTGCCGGTGCAACTGCACGGGCCGGACCAAATGCAAGTGCAAGTGTTGGTGCAGGTGCCGAAGCCGCTGCTGCTGCCGGAGATGGTGCTCCTTGTAGAGCTGGTGCCGGTGTCGATGCCCGATCCTCCGGTAGATCAGACTGATCCGCTGACGCGGTCGGTGCCCAATCCTCGGTGGATCGATCGAAGCTGCTGCATTGCCGCTGCTAGGAGATCTCGTGCGAGACAATGGCGCGATCGTGTCCGGTCCGCTATGATCAGCTTTCTAACTTGACTAGGATCCGTGACCGTGATCCATTTTTTTCTTCATTTCTTTTAAACGCGAGAAGGACTAATTGTGGCGTTTTTGTTAAACCAAACTGCAGTTCATCATAGGGATTCATCTTGTACTCAGACAACAGACTGATCCAATTTTTTCCAGTAATATAAGTGATGGACAGTGCCTTCGTTACTGACACGACATAAGAAGTGAAACCTGCAAAAATAGCCATCGTAGAGCAAACCAAACGGTTTATTCTGTGATGAATGTCACATGGCAAAACCTGCATCGTAAAATTGCAGGAAAAGAAAGAAAACATGACATTAAATCAATAAGATTTAGACAGTAAATCAATAAGATTTACTTGATGTGACACGAGTGAATCCTTACCAGGAAATCACTATGTTGAAGTACTAAAAGAAGATTGATCGTCCAACCACGCATGGCATGCAGGGCCCCGCTTACTCCCACAAGCAAAGACAGTCCAAAGGTCGTGACAAATCGTATGGACCGAACATCCATGGGACTGGAAATCCTGGTGGGTGCGATAAACCCTGCAATGCATACAGATATTGGAGTGTAACCATAATTGATAAACCGTCCTCACAAAAAATATGATCTGATACTTCAAAATGTATGCACTGAATTGAGTGGACAAACATTAACATAGACCGTTCTTAGGACTGACCACACACCAAAAGCGGCAAGATTAATAAACAATACAGGTTCATAAACACAAATCAAGTAATCGAACAATAGTACTTACTACGCACAAGCAAAGTTGCACTAACTAAACTCGCAGACTATTTCTTGCCACCGACCTCACGGGATGAACCCAGATAACCGACTAGGCCATGGACTTCGTGTGAGATGTCTACATGCACCATCACCATCTTGTCAACCTTGAGAACCTAACAGAGTGGTCTTTCCACTCATAAACATGATGATGAAGACATGCCGCATCATATTTGTTGGGAAGCTTTACAAGAACCACACCCTTCGTAATCGAAGGCACAGCCAGGAAATTGTTGTGGTCAAGTACAACCTCAAGAACACGCCGACAACAATGCTACAGAAAACACTAGTTCAGGACACGTGGCGACAAGGACACAACAGCTGGATAGTTCAGCAAGAGAACTCATCATCGTGTCTTCCAGTTCACACGACATGACTTTGAGAACTTCATCTCCACCGCGGACCTGGTTCTAATTCAAACAGAAACCATATTTCATTACTACCTCCGTTCAGAAATATAAGATGATTTTCTATATTATACTCCATATATGACTACATATACGCACATAAATGAGTGAACAAAGACACTAGAACATGTCTTCAAAGGCATGAGAGAAGAGGGATTACATGAAATATCTATAACACAAGTTACTGAGGCAAATATACCCTCTTAAAAGGTAGCATTGATGTTCATAAAGTACTCCCTCCGTCCCAAAATTCTTGTCTTATATTTGTCTAGATACGGATGTATCAAGTCACATTTTAGTATTAGATACATCCGTATCTAGACAAATCTAAGACAAGAAATTTGGGACAGAGGGACTAGTTGAAAGTAATCTATAAGAAATCAGTGTCAACCTCTCATATGTTTTGATCAAAAGAGGAATTTAGAACCGTCATTTGGCACACTAAAATCACATGCAAGATCACCCAGAAAGTTGTACTACCAGTACTAGTACTGCGTGTTAGATGAAAAAACATGATCAAGATCGAGAAAAAGATCGTCAACAAGAGACATTACTTGGACTTGCTTAATGAGGGATCCCGGAGAGGGGGGCTTGGACAGGGCGATGGCTTTGAGCTTGTCTATGGTAGTCTCGGCGGGGTGCTTGCGCTTCTTCGTACCATGAGCCTCGACGGTTTTGGCCAGAGCCATAGACATCACGTCGGCCGGTGCTCCGGCGTCCATCCAAGAGAGGAAGCTGAGAGAGAAGAGTGAAAGGAGGAACAAAATGAGGGAGAAGCGAAGTTAGTGGGGGTTTTCTTCAAGAGAGGAAGCTGGGAGAGAAGAGTGAAATGATGGTTGCTTCGTCCGTCCAACTTACTGCTGGAAAGGAGGGGGCTTTGTGATTTTACGGATCATTGCGCATTACTGCGGCGGTTCGATCGGGGTAGTCTACCATCACTCTACTACGGAGTAATTTAGTGCATGGCTGGTGGATCCAGGTGCTGGCTGTCCCACACGTCGGTGAAAGTGAGTAATTTAGTGCATGGCTGGAGGAGGATCCGCACGGTAGAGCGTGTCCACTGTTTTTCATTCTGAAGAAAAAAATGATTACAACAAGCGTTTCCACTCTTACGACGGAGGAGTGCGAAACACGGCAGCCACTTGAACATACACAGTGCTCCTACTACTAGGCATGTGCAGTGGTTCATACGTCAGTACTACACAATCTTGTTGCTGTGTTGTGCGCATGTCAACTACTCCTATATGTAACATAGTACCGCTTTTTTGACTGTCCGGTCGAGAATGAACGGTGAGATCAATGTTAATGTAACTAGGTCCACAAATAAGACGGAGAGTACGGTGCTATAGTACTGCATGAAACATGAACCATATGAAGCACATCCTATAGTGTTAGACAGGTGTATGAAGGGTGCACGGATGGGAGCAAAAGTTCCCTTCTCGACCCACTTTTGGGTGTTTGGCAGAGTGCATGAAGGGTGCATGAGTCCACACTAGTGGGTTGACAAAAATACACGAAGAGGAAACAACTATATTGAGATGAGAATGCAACCAAACACACCCACACGCTTTGTGCTACAGTGACGGATTTGCACCGTCTGAGTTTGATCCAACGGTCATGTTGGGCCGAGACATGGACATGCCCATGCAGAGGGCGCCTAAACACCACCAAAGTCCCTCTGCTTCTCGAGGCGCATGACGTTGGTGATGCAGGGCGCAACCTCCCGCAGAGCCCGCTCGCGGTCGACGGGAGCCAGCTCGTCAAAGACGGCGTCCAATGGCACGAATGGATTCCGGTGATGAAGCCCTGAAAGGATTCGCCCAGCAACAGCGACGGCAGCGTGCAACCCCTCCTTGTCCAGCTCAGCCCCCACCATCGCGCGGAGACTTCTCATCTCCTCGGAGATATAGGTGAAGAAGGAGACCAGGTCAGGAAGCCGCAGCTCATTGAAGTCGACCGGGTGGTTGAACAGGTTTAGCCCGACGGCCGGCATCGTCGCGCTGGCACGACGGTAGGCATCGCGCAGCCGCAACGCGTGCGTGGCAACTTGGTTCACCAAGTGGCTGAGGCGATCTCGACCTCGCCACGATCGGCCCCTTCGCGCCCGGCCGGCCCCCGACGGCCTATCGATCTCCCGCTTCGCTGCAGCAACGCCGCCGACGCCTCGAGCATGTTTGTGGTGGACGCCTGCCGCTTTTGAAGCTCCGTGAACTCCCGCACATAACGGAGGAGCATGGCACTCCTCTCCTCCTTGAGCTCACGGAGCTCCACATCCTGGCCCCGAGCTCCGTGATCCTGGCATGGAGCTCTGTGTCAGCGCCTCACCTTGGACTCCGTGATCTGCCACGCCGCCATGGCACCATGTAGAAGCAATGGGGAGAGGAAGCAAAGGGGGCGAAACTGCTGAAAGGCAATGCAATCTACGGGAAGGCGGAGGGAGCCAGCCGAGGAGCGGGGAATCTTTTGGTTTTCACCACGGTAAAACACCAGTCGACGACTTCTCACATCAGGGAGCAGTGGGTTTTTACAGGCGGAGTCATCGTGACTAATTGCTACCGCTACCGCTCCCGCCAATCAAAAAATTGAAATCCTGCCGCGCTTGCTCCGTCAATCAAAAATTTAAAATCCTGCCGCACCCAAACACCAGAGCAACGCCGCGGTGGATATTTAAATTTACCTGCCGGCAAGTAGATAAAAAAAGGGGTGAAAAAACAAATGTGGCGGCGGCCTAGCTAATCGGTCGAACTAGCCCAACTAGCTAGCCACCGTGCTTCACCGATGTACTCGGCGGAAAGGTGGTCTTTCGTGATTTGATGACTCATTTACTTGCTTCGCGCCACGACCGAGGAGGACCCGTAAAACGCGCGTAGGGCGCCCCACGTCAGGAAGAATATATGCGTGCACCACCCGGGAGGACCCCAAAACCGCGCGGTAGGGTGTGCCACGCCTTGGCATGGAGGAAAAATGTGCGTAAAATATATCAGATCGACTTAGTACCTATGATTCGACCTCGGGACCCAGCCACCGGTCGAAAACACCCCACTAGCCACACAGCTTCATCATGCAAACGTGGCACGGTTAGTCCGCCTCGCCCAGCCGCAACGCCTCTTGTTCTAGGCGATTCTTCTATTTTCCAAGCTTTTTTAGTTGTAATAACACCACGGCAAGCTAGCGCCGCTCTTCGTGTGTGCCCGCAAAGGTTAGACGATGGAGAGAAGAGAGATTGAGATCACAGACTGGGACCACCAGTAAGTGAGACAACGGTCATGCACGTGTTGACGAGGCACTCCTCTACTCTACTCAACGCAAGTATCTGTATAAAATCAAGTTATGGGACAAAGCCAACAACCGCTCGCTTTTTTAGGCTATCGACTTACGCTTTGTAGTCCAGGTTGCCGCTCAATCTCGCCTTTCAGATTTGTTAGTTTTAGGTCCAAATTTGATTAATGACAAGTGGGACCCCCATGTGTTGTTCCGATATTTCAGTGTAGGATGGTTTTTTTGAACAAACACTTTGCGCGGTTAGACAAGTAACGGCACGAGTTACACGATTTTGCAAGTTTACGAACAAAATGACAATGCATAGAATATCACATCCACCCCGCAGCTTAGATACTATGGTGATACGAAGTTTTACACCGCTGGAAGTGAGATCCAATGGCTTGGGAGTAGTCTTTGTAATTATGCGCTAATTTCCAAACTCTCCAAAGTTTTTTTTGCAAATAAAACATTCAGGCCTCGTGTGTGCCGCTGCATCTTCGATCCAACGGCTCCCGGTGCTAATATTAGGTGCTCCCGTATCTTAATTACCCGCCACGGTGATATGAGCATCTAGGTCATATGATCAATGATCGATGGCACATGCATAGTACTTGTACTTTCAAGCATTTCCCAAACTCTATCAGCCAGATATTGCAAAAACATTCAAACCTCCTCTGTGGGCCGTTAGATCTCGGTGAACTCGTATCACCATAGAATCTACGGCAAGGGAGCACCTCATACTCTCCGCGCGAGAAAACATAAGGTGCTATCGCAGCTTGGATGCTACGGTGATACGAGCTTGGAGGTCGTTTGATCTGAGATCCAATGGCATCTGAGCAGTCTTTGTGCTTGTAAGCAGTGGTCGAACTCTTTTGGGGCTTTTCTGCAAAAAACCATTCGAACCACCGAGGAGGTGTTGGGTCACAAATCCAATGCCCCCGAAGATCTTGTATCACCAAAGCATCTAAGGTGTGGTGGCACATGATATTCTTACATGGGAGAATATGATGTCCTCCTTCATCTTAGATGCTACGGTGATACGAGCTTCGAGGTCGTTGGATATGGGATCAAAGGGCATCTAAGTAGTTTTTGTACAAATTGTGTGCAATTCTCAAACTCATCAAGGTTTCTGCAAAAAATTAAGACACATCATGTGAGCTGCTATATCTCAGATCTACAAGCTCCAAGCAACTCAGACGGCATATAGCATGTAAGGTATGGGGCACATGATATTCTCCCGGGAGGAGGGGGGGGTGCACAACCAACCGGTGGTTGGGAGGGTGGGAACAAATATAATCTAAACAACCCTAAGCAGAGCTCCACAGTTTTATCTAAGGTCGAGGGGTTGACCCCCGACAATCATAGCTCCGCCTAAACACAACGTTTGCATGTACTGTAGTACTAGACTTAATATTCATGTTTCAGTTTCATGTTCATTTTAAATATTGAACTGAGGACCATGGATGTCTTACATTTTAATCCCTTCGTAATTAAATATTAGTCTTTTTAGAGGCTTCAAATGGACTGGCACATACGGATGTATATAGACATATTATAGAGTCTAGATTCACTCATTTTGCTCTGTATGTAGTCACTTGTTGAACTCTCTAAAAGACTAATATTTAGGAAAGAAGGAAGTATTTTGAACTCGTGTCATACATGCATGGGTTGGAAAAATAGATGCACTATACTTATTGGATTGTTGTTGTGTTCGTATGTGTGTGTGTGTGTGTGTGTGTGTGTGTGTGGTCATATGCTTGATACATACAAAGTTTTCTCACCTCCATATTGTTCATCTTTTAAATTTGAATTTGCATTGAAAACTTACTAGGATACCATGAAATGTGAAATCCACGTTGAGATCACTATATCACAAATTCACTCTAATTCAACGACTCGTCATAAATCAATTACCACATTGAGATTAGTATTTGCAAGGAAAATACGGTATTGTAATACACATAGATTTGTTCGGCAATTTAAAAGGTTCCTTTCAGATTCTCAAATGGTAGGACCCAACGGCGCACCAGCCAGACCTTGGCTCGTGTTGATCCTAAAAAACGGGCTCGTGTCCTTTGGTGGCGGCGTGGTACGCACATTAGGCAACCCCAACCGGTCGAGCCTCGGCGTTTCAAGTCGAAATATCCGCGCCAGAATTCCAGCCCTAGGAAATTCCCTCATGTCCTCGGTCCATAATGACTACCGATGAACAACGGAGGGATGCTTTAGTAACTAGACAACGTTACCTACCGTGCGAAAGCACGGTTCAATTCCCTCGGTCGTCGTCGTCAATATCACCCGTCAACTGGCATTGCCTAGTACTACTACTACTACACCAGGATGAGCACAGAATTGAGCCCGTTTGTTCGTGCCTAGTACTTTTTTTGTTCGTGCCTAGTACTTGAGTTAATATATCAGGCAATGCACTGGTACAGAGGGATTATCCTTTTACTCCTTTTTCTTCAATTCGAGACAAGCTGCTTATGACAAGTTTCACAAATGAAGAGCCAAGGTATTTTGGAACAAAGACCTGTCACGTTTTTTTGAGGGAAAAGACCTGTCACGTTAAGGCGAACGCTTTCACTATTGAAACCGTGGGAATTTACGTGCCGCCACGAGTCCCCGCTTCTCATCGGCAGGTGTTGTCCCAGCAAGCGTGTGAGTCGACGGGAGGCGTGCGAGCAGACCGCTGCGCCAGCTGTCAGGGAGGCGTGCGAGAAGACCGCTATGCAGACTCACCGGGAGGCGAGTCCTTTGACCAGACTCCGCCGCCCACCGTCGTCCCAACTGCTCCCACTTTTAATGTCGCCGGCGCCACAGTTTAAAATCAACCCCGCACTACCCGGTATCGCTACAATCCTCTCTCTTCCTCTCCGATTCTCCTATCGTCTACCTCCAACTAGCCTGACCTAAACGTACGCCATGCCGCATCACGATGGTCTGCCCTTAGTGTTCCAGTTTCATGAGGAAGACACCCAGCCGGAGTCTCAAGAACATAAGGCGCTTTGGGACGAGCTTGAACTGGCCTTGCGGGAAGACGCCGCGCCTGTCCCCGCTCTCGTTCCGGCTCCCGTCGCCCCGACTGCGCCAGCGCCCATCCCCGTGGCATTGATGGGCTGGGAGCCGCACATTGTTGCCGAGCTTGATGCCACGGGTTCCACGAGGTCCCCGCCGCTTTCACGCGCGATGCTGCTGCCAGCGCATGCACTGCGCGTGCAGCCGACAAGACGCCCGTGCGGTGCCGTGCACTGCCAGCGCATGCACTGCGTGCCGACGCGCGCGCTTATGCGGTGCCCATGCACACGAACGTCTCCGCTGCGCCGCTGACAGCGCTTGTCCCTCGCTGGTGCCAAGTGCCCCCCTCGCGGCATGGATGGCCGCCGCCGACCGCTTCCTTGCACCAACGCCACGCCGCCTCCCGCCAGATTGACTTCGCTCAAGTCCGTAACATTTTGGCCAAGGCCAACGCCCAGAGTACGCCAACAACGGCGCAAAACGCCGCTGTCGCCGTCGGTCAAGGGTCTGACGACACACGTAGCACGGCAGAGGAGCCGCTTCCCACCGCGAGACGCCCCGCCGCCGCCGCGTAATCTAAATTTGTTATGAAAACGCTCGGATTGCCATGCTTAAAATCCGAACGCTTATCATTTCCGTTTATTTTATATCGATCGTCGATAATTTAAAGTCGAGTCGACTGAACGAAATGTATGGTTTGATCGATTGAATGTTCTGCTAGAGCCGTATCAAATTAAATATAAAACATCATCAAGCCACATGTATTCCTTGTCATCCAACGACCAAGACGCTTCAATGTCGAAGCGCCAACACGTTTAGCGTGCAGTTAATTTCATGCCAAAAATAGTGCTAATCACATGACAACACGCAAATAATATCCTATTAGTTAATATCCGCATGCACTTAATATACTTCCAAATTAACGTGCATTGCATGTACACACTGACTAGTGCTGCTAGTACGTGAAACTGGTGCCGTGACTTGTGAGTTGTGAAAGCGTCCAGATATGGTCAACGGCAACATCGCTCGTGAGTTCTTCCTGTTTGCCCGCAAGGCCTAAATGCAGAGGGAGGAGAGAGAGAGCACACATGGAACCCACCAGTAAGTGAAGGCTAATAGTACTAAAAATAATATTACATGTTATCCATTAATTAGGCTGTGGTAATATAAAACATTATGTGAACAAAGGGGTACAACAAACATTGCTATTCTACATTATGTTGCCTATTGACGTGCGGCTTGAAGGCCCGGTCGCATGTTCGATCCTCGCCCTTTATTTTTAATTTGTATATGGGTCCAAATTTGTTTCATGACATGTGGGCCCCTTGGTGTGTAGTTTGTAGCACTTTAATTTGTGGGTCGAAATTTGTTCCATTCCAAGCGGACTATCGGTGTGTAGTTTTGTAGCTTATTTATAATAATTAAAGAGAACAACATATTTTTTCAATAATACCATGGTGCGACATTGAAGGTGAGAAAGGACGGCGAGAGAGCGATGACCGAGCCAGAGGGAAATCAACTAGGGGAGTTTGCATGGGTTGCAACGGCGTTTGGAGTAGTTGTGGGCCGAATGCTACGAAAATATAATCTAAACCGACCGGAATAAATGCCTACACAAATTAATCCAAGGTTGGAGTGCCCCTCACAATGTAAATAGCTCCGGCTTTGCGAGGGATGGAGAGGTAGTAGCTTCAACGCGTGGAAGATACGATTTGAGAAAGCGAGGTCAATCGAGAGACATATAGATGGAGAGACAAAGTGAGTGTGGTCCGACATTCATTGAACAAATATATATATGCTCCGGAGAGATATTGTCCGATTGAGCTTTTGGTAAGGGTGAGGGTTGTAAGATAGAGCTTGAGAGATGATCCAGTCACAGACGTGTAGATATATTTTGTGCGTGGGAGGAAGCAAGGTCAACCGATCACATAGGGTCACCGTGCGATCGAAAGACTGAGATGGGTTGGAGAGAGTGACCTAGATAGAAGATGTGCGTGAGAGAGTATACAATGTGAATTGGTCGAATTAGGCTCAAACATGGTGATATATCGTTTTTATCCGAGAAAGAGCGAGGTAAATCGAGACATACACACACACACACACAGAGAGAGAGAGAGAGAGAGAGAGAGAGAGAGAGAGATTGAGTGAGCGTGGCCCACCAAGAGGTCGAAAGAGTGGCGGCGGCTTGGATGGACTGACCTAGATAGACTATCTGCGTGAGAGAGTATAGAGTGTGTCGACCGAGGTCCGAACAGGGAGATATATCATTTGTGTGTGAAAGAAAACGAGGTTAAACGAGACTCAGATAAAGAGAGCGAGATTGAGAGAGTGTGGCCCGCCGTGCGGAAGAAAGAGTGAGACAGTCTCGAGTGAGTGACCTAGATATACAACGCATGCTAAATGCGCACGAGAGGTTGGGGGGGCTAGATAGGCAATGCATGTATTTAGCGCGAGAGGGTGAGAGGGAGGGGGGGAGAGAGAGAGCTCGACATGGGGTGCAATGGCGGGTGTGTGAGGTAAATACATTTGGTAACAGGAGTGGGAAAAGGGGTTGTGTAGTTGAGAGACTTAGAGATCGAAACATGGAGAGAAAGAATGAACGTGTGTTGGAAACCGATAGCTTGCTAAGGTGGTTAGGAGAGGAAGATTGACCGATACAGGAAGTATGTAGCGTTTGTGCGCGGGGGGGGGGGGGGGGGACTAAAAACAACATTTGAATGTACATAGTACAAGACTTAATATCGATGTTTCAATTCGGTGTACATTGTAAGATTTGAACCGAGGACCAGGCATACGGGTAATTATTTCGAATTCGTGCCATACTAAGTTTCGAAAAGTTGACATTGGCTCAATTTGTTGTGCTATTTTGTAGGTCATATGTTTGAATCCATCCAAAAGTTTTCTCACTACCATGGTGTTCATCATATACATATGAATTTGTATTAAAAAAGTAGCGTGGATACAGTGAAATGCGAAATCCACGTTAGAATTGGAGATCGCTACGTGACACACACTCTAATTCAAATAACTAACTACGTGACACACACTCTAATTCAAATAACTAATTATGTGACACACTAATCCACGCTGGTGTGGGTATCGTTTCGATTTTTTTGTCAAATAACTCCTCATTAATTAATTTATAGTACTCCCTATGTTCACTTTTATAAGACCTTGAAGACATTTCAGACAATGTGCAAAACAGTTTATTTTAAGTTGTCTGAAACGACTTACAAAAGTGAACGGATGGAGTATCTCGTTCGAATGACTAATTATTGCAAGGAAAACACGGGCATGGTAATACATACAGATTCGCTTGCAAATGAAAGAAGATTCGCTTGCATTCTCAAATGTAGGCGCACAGTGCAGACCAGTGGTCGTGTCGGGTGGACGCTGCTTGGTGCCTTAAAGGCAACAACCCTTGGGTGATCGACATGTGGGCCAGCCACCTGTTGGGCCCACATGTCATGGACACAAAGGCAGGTGCCTTAAGGCACCAAGCGTAGTCCTGTCGGGTGGTCACGTGTGTCGGACGGACGCGTAGCACCCAGCCACCCACCCCTCCCCCAAAAAAAGGACGACGACAATATAAGTTCGAGCTTCCATGTTTTGATTGAAATATCCGCGGCCCCAATTCCAGCCCTGCAAAATCTCTCTTCTCCACCGCCCCTTCCGCGCCAGATTGCTCAAATCCCTAATTCACCGCCATCCTCGAATCGCCTCGCCTCGTCTCTTTCCCCACCATTCCCCACCTCGTAGCCGGACGACGACGACGAAGACGACGGTCGCGCTTCACCACCGCACCGGAGCTACCTCATCTACGCCCTCATCCGCCGCGACTTGGGTGGTCCACCGACAACGTCGGCCGCCGCAACCGACGTGCCTCACAGACACCGAGTTCCACCGCATCAGGTGCGCTTCACCGACGCCGTCTCCCAGCTCACCGGGGCTACTTCATCGAGCACATCGTTGCACCTCCGCCCCCCGAGGTCGTTGGGGCTTCACCAACGGTCTCGTCCACCGCATCGTAGCACTTCGCTGCCACTCAAGATCTGGATCCGTGCGTGTCCAGCCAACACCAGCGCATCACCCTCAACGGCTCTGAAGTGACCCGCACTCTAGCTAGGCGAGCATGCCCAAACGCCGGCCCGAACTAGGTATCCACACATCACTCCCTTTTGCACTGTTCCGACGATGTTTGGATATCCTTTCACTGCTCTCTTAGCTTACACGCCTATGCAACTCTGACTTTAACTCTTATTTCTTCTGGGGATATCATTTGAAACAAGCAAATCCATTTTTTAGCGAAGCATGACGGGGCTACGGGATCTGGTACACATCCTGCACACCCGTATAAACTTGTAAGTATCTGTCCTCCGGTACAACATCAAGGTCGATTCCTCTTATTTGATCAAGCATTCGCCGTGTAAAAAATGCAGAAGGGGAAGCAAGGAGCACAAGGCCTGCACATCTAAGCAAGTGGTAACATGGACTTGTACATGGAACATCCCAAGCGCAAGCAGAGCTGCAGCGAGCCTGTACAACGAGCTAGCGTAAGTCCCTACATTTCATTTAATTTGTACTGGCATTCGTGTATGATTTGGGTGTAGTGGCTGATCCACGAATTCAATTTACCAGGGGCGAACATTTAACTTAAAAAATACGAAGGCACTTGCACTCCGGAAATCAACATAACTTGAGAAATGTGAAGCTACATGCACTTTGAAAACCAGCTAATGATCCAAAGTAGTTCAGATTATAAACACTAAATGATGGAAGCACCAAAAAACACAAAATGCAACATGGTGTACAAGGACTACAAACATGGTCTATACCTGCCTGAATTATTCGTTCTCTGGCTGAAAATATCGAAGTGTAATTGCATGTATAACCAGTGCGCAAACTGCATATCAATATATCTATCCTGCACAAGTATGCCAATAGTTTCAAACAACAGATTAGAAAAGTATTTATGCTATGTTGTCATGATACGGGACTTTCCGTAGATGGCCTCGACGCTTCCTCAAGCTATGAAAATGAACTATAATTTGCTTGTCATCAATGCCCGCAAATCTCTGTCTCTCTCAACATAGTAGATCATCATTAGACACTAAATCCTTCAATGAGCTTGCAAAATGCTTGCATTAGATCCCTCATTAGACACTATATGTTCACCACCAGGAGCATGTAAAATGTTTGCATCAAATCCTTCATTAGCGATCTGTTCATTAGACACTTCAGGCTCAAGAACAACATGAGCTTGTATGTTTGCACCGGAAACTTGATTAGATACATCAGATTCAGTCGATTCAAGATTGATTGGGGAGTTATAAAATAAGTAGAAATTGGTTTCATTTTCTCATATATTCCCTACATACAAGCAGTTTTACAACACCGTCAGTTTAACTATTGGCCAGAAATTGAAGAGTTGAATTAGATATAATCAGGGATGTGATGTACCTGCTCGTTATGCATGCTACTCTTGCAAGCTGCGATCGTCTGCTTGCGCAAGCTCGATCCATGCCCGTCTTGCCGCCGCTGCCTCCCACGCAGGCTACACCTGTGGTTGGATCTTCATCTTCTTGTCCTTCCGCTTGCTTGAAGCTCAGCGACCGCCTCCAACGAGGGCGCGAGGAAGTGCTGTGTTGGTCTGTCCAGTGGCGGCTAGGTTAGGAGCGAACCAGATCGGAGGCCGGAGCGAATGAATTGGGATTTTTCCTGTTGTCGATCGATATGGGAGGCGCTCGCTTGGGCCATGAGCCTGCTATAGGGCCTGCCTTGCACTTATGTTATTGGCCCATCCAAATTGAAACATTTTCTTCATTTTTACATTGCTCGCTCGTGCGTTGGGACGGACAAAACTAGCGTGGGCCAACCTGGACGACTCAAACTAGGTGCACACTTTCCAACCACCTGAGGCGGCCGCCCATACCAGCCCCTATGGTGGCGTCGCCCCTTTTTGCGTGTATGATTGGATAGTGAAAAATATTCCGGTGGCGCTTTTGATTTACCCACAGAATGGTTGAATTTTGCTTGTTTCTATGAACTGAGTTCGCCAATAATGTGAAGGATGCCAGTCTTTTCATCATATTGTAGATTGCTTAGATCTCAATATGCCAAAAGTAATCGCATGAAATATACAGTAAAAGCCAGTCTGATGTGTTTGGCTACAACTAGTCTGACTACACGTCCTCATATAACATATCAAGGACGCACCATCTTACCAGATTAACAATTCGACTTACCCATGCAGTGTAGGAAGAAAGAAGTATTGGGACTGCGATCCAAGCAATTGATGCCATGGACTCCTTTGTACAACCTTGTAAGTTTAAAAAGAAGTTGCAGTGTGCCTGCACAAAGAACTAGCGTAAGTTTAGTTACCCGCTTCTCGAATTTTAGTTAGCCACTTATTGCAAAATTGTTCAATTACGTTGCTTGGCTTAATTTAGTTTGCTACTGATTACATAATGGCACAACCTCGTTAATCATATTGTAGACTGCGCCTATCTATGTGTTTGGTACTTACTGTTAAGAATTACCTGTTTGCCTTAACTTAAATATCTACTTGTTTGTTTAACTGCTTTGTTGCTGCAACAACGGGTTACAATGATGTTAATAACTACTCCCTCCGTCCCATAATATAGGACGTTTTTTGACACTAGCATAGTGTTAAAAACGTCTTACATTATGGTATGAGGAGTACTTTTCAGCATCCAATTGAAACTCTTTAATTCCTTGTTTGTTTAACTGGTTTGCTGTTATAACTCCCAGTTGAGATGTTTTGCTAACTTCAACTTTTCTGAATCCAATCGGAACTTTAATGGCAAAACAGGTTAGCCCAAGATCAAAGAGCGAGGTCCCCATGGACGTTGCATCATCCCACAGCAGTGGCACCGGCCCAATCGTGCATTATGAATTGCCAACTGCTAATGCTCTAGAGGCTAAACTAGTGGTAGAAAGAGATTCTGCTTCTTCACTTAGAGATGAAGTTGACATGTTGAGGAAGCAAACAGCACAATCACAAGCAGTACTCAAGGCAACCATTAAATATTTGGTGGATTTCAAAACGAAGCAAGCTGAGACTGACCAGATTGTTAAGGTCCTGAAGGAAAAAAGGAAATTAAATTCCTACTTGGTAAATCATAGGTGAAATGTTCTTTCCATAGTTGAATAATCTTTGTGTTGTCTGTTCATGTAATCAATCAAACCATTTGTTTTAGAGATCATGTAATAATTTTTTTTGGTTTGTAATTTTATTTGAGCACAAGTATGTATTAATTGATAAGACTCGGAGACATTTCATTTGGATTGCTGTGCCAGACCTACAAATATGTCAATCGGGATGAATGTGCATTCAGCAATAGTAGTAGTATAGATGGACCATAAGTGGCACGATCGAAAGGGCCAAGATGCTGGCTAAAAAAGATGTGTTGTAGCCAAAAAAAGTACAATGCCTGGATTATGTATGTTAGTTGATATTATTGATCCATATACTCTATAAGTGTTTATATGTCTGTTAGTTCTGTACATTCTTGGTTGATTGACTCGGTATTTAAATCTTGATACATCGCTTGTGTACATATCTAAATGGGAGTACACATTATGCTGCGTTTGACATTTGAGTTGGACATGAAGTGTTCCAAATATTCGAATTCACCTTAAACTGGATACTAGTTTCTGAATTTGAGTATCGGCATTTGTAAACCATATTCATATATGACAGTGGAATACATCTTTGTCGTCCTTTTGAAGATATATAAAACACATAGAACGATTTATAAAGATTCATATAGGAATACAAAAGGATTCAATTTAGTTGCTGTGGTAAACGTGGATGCTTATTGTCCCAAAATTCAAAGAAGCTGCAAAATGTCCACTCCCACGCCGGCTGCCGAAGCCAAGTGTTTGGGAGATGGAAATTACTGTCTACCCATTACACGGACAATCCATCGCCCGATTTCCACCTGCTCTAAATAGGGTAGGTTAGTAACTTCAATTAGACGTGACACGACCGCCTCGAGCCCATTCCGACACAAGGCGCCAAACATGGGCGGCAAAACACATTTGATTCAAGCTCGTCCAAAGACTCTATTTCTCCTCCATTCCCCATTCATACACGGTGGGCAGCAAAACAAACTCGACTCGGCGAAATCGATGTAGGCAAATATTTTCAATAGGGGCAGGTTTGTAACTTCACTCGGACGTGACACAACCGCCTACCTGTCAGCCCGTTCATACACCGTGGGCGCCAACCATGGGCGCCAACCACCTCTCCTCGCCTCAAATCGCCTGGGCAAATATTGGCGAGATCTTGAGATTACCGTCCTATCCCCAACCGACGAGACGTCCAAATTTTAAACGGGGCTAAGTTCAGAACTTTCCCATATTTGAGACGGTAGCGGCCCTAAAACGTGGTTCCCCTACCTCTCCCTCCATTTTCCCATTCATACACCGTCTCCGCTAGAACACCCCATCCCCACACCAGCCTCGTCCGCCACCCCATCCATCGCCGCCGCCCTCCACCACATCCACCGCCACCATCCTCCACCATGCCGGAGCGCCTACCAAGACCGCTCGCCCATCGCTAGAGATGGACGTTTCTCATCCACGACGACGGACCAATAGCCTTGCATCGCGTCCTCTCACTTCATCGGTGCCGTCGTCCTCTTTGCCGGGCCGCCACATGACCTTTTCTTCCACCGCAACGGACTTATCCCCGATGCACCCGTCTCACCGTCGCAGATCTGCTTCAACGCCACCGACAGCCATCGCACTTCGATGCCTACACGGTGCCGCAAGAGAGGTGGTACTTCATATCTCCTCAACTTTTTGATCTTAACCAGAAAATAGATCTTAACTTTGTTACTCTACTTTCTTTTCAGCTCTTAGAATTTAGTTCTTAGTCCGAAGCAAACAATGGATGCTAAATATCATTTCTCCGGTTTGCAGCTTCAAATCTGCCATGGCACAGCCATAATACGGTTTAATTGATCATGCTTAGGGTTTAATTGATCATGTTGGTTCCGT
Source organism: Aegilops longissima (assembly GCA_021605205.1). NCBI lineage: Eukaryota > Viridiplantae > Streptophyta > Magnoliopsida > Poales > Poaceae > Aegilops > Aegilops longissima. Next base: position 514,213,505 of record CM038679.1, read on the forward strand.
GGTGGTTTCTTTAATAGAAATCGGAGGGAAAACCCTCTTTTGCTAAAAAAATATGCTTAGAGTTTCCCCCTTTCATGATCACTATACAATCAGAATACGTGCTTCGTGTCATAATAACACTAATCCACGCATCAAGCTAAACAAGCTTAGATGTTCAAATACGAATCTGATATTATTACAACAGAGTTGTTTAATTGGTCAGCTAAATGCTCCTAAATTAGTTTCAAAAATGCATGTTCGCCGCTCGGGTGTGTATCTCTGTGGTGCCCACGGTGGGCGGCCCATCCTGGGATTTTGGGTCATCCCAGCCCGATTCCTCTCTGCTCTGCAAGGCGCTCGATCTCTACTGCGCTTGTTGCCTGCCTCGCTGGCGACTTTGCCGCCCCAGACGACATGACTCTAGGAGGAGACGCGGACTAACAGGAGGCCAGGAGCCGCTCGCCCAACAACGTCACCGCTGTTCGGCGCGCGCCGTGCCTACCTTCCCAGTCCATTCAGGGCTCAGCGTGCAGCACCCACCAAGCCAACCCGATTTATCCCGAGATACGCCCTCAACACTCAACAGACCACTCCTCATCACCCATTTTCTAATTGATTCATTACTCATTAGGCAGGACTGTCATTAGGGTTTGTTGTGTGCTCAGTGCTACCTACACTTAATGGTTCAAATGTATTTCGCAATCTTTAGTACCTCCAAAGTTCATGTGGTTTTCAAAATTCGCCCTCGGAATGTAAACTAGTCATTTTGGATTGTTGGTCGTAGTGACATTGACCCAGATTACTACTGCAAGCCAGGTTTGTCGACAATTTTACTTGTCTTTCTTACTCATTTGATATAATATCCAATTATTCACGTCGATTAGTTGCAAACAATAAGTGCTAGACAAACTTCTTCATTCAGATTTTGGACGGTCTCTTACTTCAGTTACAATTCTGCATACTTGTCCTAATAAGCTCACAAGTAAATGATTGATTCACTACATCTATGCTTGCCTTGTCATATTTGTTGTCAATATTCTTTTAGGGTGGACCACCCTGTTTTTAAATACTGGAGCCGTAGACCTAAGTGAATAGTATTTCTCTATGTGATCTCTTCCATCATGTGTGGGTAACGAACACTGCATTGTATAGAAAGAAAGTGTCATTTCCAGCTTTTATATAGGTTTCGATCTTTTACATGGAATACAATCTGCCTACTTGCTTTGTGTCGCACTACCAACACTCCACCCTTGAAGCTAAACATTACGCCACTCATAATTGCTTAGTTTATTTGTTCAAATACGAATTTCATATGATTCTAATGTTCCTACTTCAGTTTTGAAATGTGTGCCTGCCTGTTATAGAGACATAAGGGGTTTGTATTTCTGTGTGTGGTCTGGTCACCACGGTTGGGGAGGTGAACTTTGCATATGCAGGGGTTTATAGGGAGACACTCTCCGAGTTGAATCCGCAATGCATTCCATAGATAATCTGACTACTTTTTATGTTTTCATGAATCCAGATTCTGAACAGCATCATAATGATTATGAGCTTGCGCGCATGAAAAAAATAAAGCAGAACAATGCCATGGCTGTCAAACTTGGCATTAAGGGACTGAAATCAAGTCTGGATGCAATGCAATGCAAACGCTCTACACCTACAGATTCATGCTCAGAATATGATCCTAACAGTGATTCTGAGCTAGAGGGAGACTTAAGTCAATGTAGCTCCCTAGTGGAGGAGTCAGAGGAAGATGCCCTATCTTATTCACCCATCAAGGTACTTGCTCTAACTTTCCAAGGTTACATTGCTCGCACATATCTTGCAACCGATGCTTTGCATTGCTTCTACTTTGTTGAACTGCCATTAGCTTAGTTTACACATCGTATGTGAATACGCCTCGCCTATCCATTTTCAAGACATATTCCATCTGTCATCATACCATATTTATCCATTCAAATGCTGTTCTTGTGTATCAGATGTTCAAAAGGAAGAGGGCGATTGCTGATCATGGAGGAGTACAAGAAAAGTATTTGGAAAAGGTAGTGGCACCTGATAAATCAAATAGCCCATTAGGTGTAGTTGCAATATCACCTGACCCACAAAATACCCCAACTTTAGCAGACTCTAGCCCTACTACATTGGTCATTTCGATGCCCCAACTCAGCAGACCCCAACCGCAAAGAACAAGATGATTATGCCAGTTGACATAACACCACCGTGACGACATAAAACCCCATTCCAAAGAAAGAGTACACCAAATCCAGTTGCCAAACCTTTTCAAACCGAGAGAGCCCCAATTGCAGCAAATAGGACCCTGTTCCATTTCTTCCTAGTTTAGAATACGGCTTATGTTGTTGTCAGAACTTTGTGCGCATCTTTCCTTCATGGAAAGATTATACCGCACACGTAACAATTTCCAGTCTTCCTCCGCAACTTACGCGTAAGTAATGTACTAATGTTATTCATGGTCATTACTGCATATGTTTTTGTTGACAGAAGACACAAGATTTCATTCTTTTAAATAGGCGAGGAGCAAACTGGATTGCGATGACGAGCAAGAGTTGGTTGCGCTTTTCAAGTACTCGTTGATGAAGTATCGTTCCTACCTGAGGCAAGCGCACTTCGATGGCAAGCCTCTGAACGAAATTTCTGTAAAGTCTCCGGTGCTACATTTATCCAACGGTGATGGAATAATCTTGTTACACATTGGTCTCGGCTGCAGCGTAAGGTACTGTCTATGATATCACATCACAATTTGAACTACATTTCTGCATTTGCCTTAATGTCTCACTTGTACGAAAACTGTTAGCAGAAGAACATTCGTTCTCAAGGGACCATAGAATCTCGCAACTATACTGCACACTGCATTGGTCTCATGAGTACCTCTTGCCCTGTATGACCATACTTACTTTCATAGCTATTTGATTATGTAGCATCATTGCACATGTTAGCCTCGTAATCACCCATTTGGTGGACATTTTAAGATCCGTATGGACTCTTACACAAATTTAGAATCAACCCAATGCTTTTGAAGAGGTTTAGCTCTGCAGTCCTCTTGTAAGGACTGAACGTGGTCTATCACTGTACTTACATTAACACCTACTCCCTCCATCCCATAATATAAGAACGATTTGTACAGTACACCAGTGTTCAAAACACTCTTGTATTATGGGAAGAGGGATTGGTTCATTTTTTAGCATTCTGCATCTTATCTCCCTCGCCCACCATTTACTAAAAAAGATCAGATCTACATTTAATCTTACCAACAAGTAGAATACACAGACAATGCCAGTGTAGAAGTGTTGCCCATTGCTCTTGTCAGTACATTTTGTCCTGTAATGCTTGTACTTCCAGGGATTGGTAGTTGATTATATAGCATCAATCTGCATCTTATCTTCATTATCCTCTATCCCTTCCAGTATTAACATATCTATAATTACTCTCTACAAAATGTAGAGTACAGACAATGCTTATGAAGAAGATTATGTGCTGAAATTCTTGAGTTATCCTTCCTTGACATGGAGAAGGGCATTATAAAGCCGGTGTTAATCGTTAATGTAAGTCAGCCCTTCTAAAGCCTTTGTCCTCAAGCTGCTGTTTAATTTGCTCATACTCCCTATCGTATCGCTGTTTAGTTTGTTGTTTCTACCAAAATGCATGTTCGTAAGAACTGTAAGTTCTAAGTTTTACTTGTAAAACCAAATTTCTTATTCATACCATGCACATTACTTAATACCCCTATATGTATGCTTGGTTTTGTGGATCTATAATCCGAGTGTGTGGTGAAGCAGCCCATGTTTGCACCTTGTCATCTCCTGTTTTAGCTTCTTGATGTGGTGATGATATGAACAACATGCCATGCACATTATCCAAAATAGATACAATGATTTTCTTTTCCTTCATCTATGCTTGTTATGTTGACATGGTAATCCAAAGAGTGTGGTGAAGCTCCCGCATTATGAACAATGCCAAATTATGCTATTGATATTTTGAACTTACTCTTTATTTTCTAATTTGAAATTGGATAGAATTGATAGAAAAGTTATCATCTTTGTTTATACACGCAAAACCTGTCATCTCTCGCTTTGTTTCAGGTGATATGCCCGATGGCATGCACAAGTCTCTTCAAGGCTATGAGACAAACCCAGCATATATTGCAGCAAAGAAGGCAAAACATCTTGAAGATAGCGAGACAACCCCAAAGTCTTGTCTTGATGCAAATGTTCAAGTTACTTGAGACTAACAATGACAAGCTCACGTAATTCGTTGTGCGAATCGGTTCGACTTCTTCAGTCCCAAGTTCTAGCGTAAAGGCATTACGCAACTCAACTTCGACTTGAAGTCCTATCTCTAAGAAAGATTGCGCAGAACACCAATGAGAACCTCATCGCTAAACAGCTACACTGGAAGCTATGACCGACATGCTAGGCGGTCTCACAGCCTTGCTCAAGAGCTTATGCAGCAGTTCCCCATCAAGGCTAACCTTTCTTGAACTGTCTTGGAAGTGGTCTCGGTTCAAGATTATTTTGTTACGTTGCAATGGTGCCCGATTTTTTGTAATCTGCTTCTTCATTGCGCTTTATGATCACCGGTGGCGAACTTGATGCCAAATGGATGTAATATACCTTAAATCCTTTATTGTATAGTGTAGGTTTATTCTTAGTTACTATGCCGTAATTTCTTTATCGCCATCATTCGCTATCTGAAAAAAATCAGATGTAATCGATCGGGCGAAACATTCGATAACGGGCCAGGTTTTTAGCGGCCACAATTGGGCTGCTGCGTCTTTCTTGGGCCCGAATGATTGAGGCCTTCACACATTGCGCCAGCCCAAACTTACACCGCCTATATTTTAGTTGGGCCTTTTATCGACCCAGCGCTTAGTTTGGCCCAGGTAGCGTTGGGCCATTAACGAGCTGAATATTGCACCGGCTCGTTACGCCGAGATGAAACCACGGCCTTTAGCAGCCAAATGCATGTTGGGCCTCAATTTTCACTAGTTGTCGACGGGCCTTCAGCAGGCCGAAATGTAGACCGGGCCGTTATGGGCCCAGTTAGCTCACGGGCCGTTACCAGGCTGAAACATATCTCGGGCCTTAGTTGGCCCACTAATATCATGGGCCTTTAAGAGGCCGAAAGCTTAGTACAGGCATCAACGGGCCGAATTACGTGATATGCCTTTAACAGGCCCAAAGTCACGTTGGGCTTAACTGTTGCCACCTTTAGCACGGGCCGTTAGTGGGCCCGATGTCCCGTCGGACCATATATGGCCCATGGGCAGCACGGGCCATTCGTGCCGAAAGTCACACCGGCTGAAATGGGTCCATGTTCACATCGGGCCTCTAACAGCCGAAAGTCACTGGCTGTAGTTGGGCCCAATATTCGGTGAACAATTAACGTGCGAGATCGGCTTCGTCGTAAATGGGCCCAAATATTGGGCGAACAATTGACGGGCCAGATCTGGTTTCGGGCTGTAAATGGGCCTTTATTAAGCAGGCCGTTATTGGGCTGGCCCACTAGTACCTGATTAATTTCTACGGGCCTTTGACTGGGCAGGCCTTTTCAACCTATATGGGCCTATGTTGGGCCCAGCCATGTGTCGACATACCATAGGCATGTCTCCTCCAATGGACGGGTGACATCTGGCCCACTGACTGCCAATCAGAATTTTACACGTGGAAATTTCCAATTGGTCGGGGCTCTTAACGGGTTATCGGATCCAAAATCCGACCCGATAGCTTAACGGCGTTCCGTTACGGTGGATGCCACGTGTCGGTCACCCTTGACGAAAGCACTTCGGACGCGCGATTTATCGTCATGGAAGTGGACACTTCGTGATGATAATTTTGGTAATGTCATGGAACACTTCTACGACAAAGACAAGTATGACTATCTTGATTCTGTCATAAATTTGTCATGGATGTACATGCATGACAAAAAACGCGACCTACTGTGGTAAACACGTATCATCACGAAAGTGTATTTTTTTTTGTAGTGCAAACAAATAAAATCCTCGCAACCAACGCAATAAAGGGGTTGTCAATCCCTTCACCGTCACTTACGAAAGTGAGATCTGATAGATATGATAAGATAATATTTTTGGTATTTTTATGATAAAGATGCAAAGTAAAGAAAGCAAAATAAACGGCGCCAGAATAGCTTGTTGACGGGAAATTAATATGATAGAAAATAGACCCGGGGGCCATAGGTTTCACTAGTGGCTTCTCTCGAGAGCATAAGTATTACGGTGGGTAAACAAATTACTGTTGAGCAATTGATAGAATTGAGCATAGTTATGAGAATATCTAGGTATGATCATGTATATAGGCATCACGTCTGCGACAAGTAGACCGACTCCTGCCTGCATCTACTACTATTGCTCCACACATCGACCGCTATCCAGCATGCATCTAGAGTATTAAGTTCAAAATAACAGAGTAACGCTTTAAGTAAGATGACATGATGTAGAGGGATAAACTCATGCAATATGATATAAACCCCATCTTGTTATCCTCGATGGCAACAATACAATACGTGCCTTGCTGCCCCTACTGTCACTGGGAAAGGACACCGCAAGATTGAACCCAAAGTTAAGCACTTCTCCCATTGCAAGAAAGATCAATCTAGTAGGCCAATCCAAACTGATAATTTGAAGAGACTTGCAAAAATAACCAATCATACATAAAATAATTCAGAGAGGATTCAAATATTGTTCATAGGTAAACTTGATCATAAACCCACAATTCATCGGTCTCAACAAACACACCGCCAAAGAAGATTACATCGAATAGATCTCCACGAGAATCGTGGAGAACTTTGTATTGAGATCCAAAGAGAGAGAATAAGCCATCTAGCTAATAACTATGGACCCGAAGGTCTGAGGTAAACTACTCACACATCATCGGAGAGGCTATGGTGCTGATGTAGAAGCCCTCCGTGATCGATGCCCCCTCCGGCGGAGCGCTAGAAAAGGCCCCAAGATGGTATCTCACGGGTACAGAAGGTTGCGGCGGTGGAATTAGGTTTTTGGCTCCGTATCTCGTAGTTTTGGGGTACGAGGTATATATAGATGGAAGAAATGCGTTGGTGGAGCAACGTGGGCCCCACGAGGTGGAGGCGCGCGCCGGGGTAGGCACGCCCCTACCACGTGCCTTCTGGTAGCTTTCTTGACGTAGGGTCCAAGTCCTCTGGATCACGCTAGCTCCAAAATCACGTTCGAAGGTTTCATTCCGTTTGGACTCGGTTTGATATTCTTTTTCTGCGAAACTCTGAAATAGGCAAAAAACAACAATTCTAGGCTGGGCCTCCGGTTAATAGGTTAGTCCCAAAAATAACATAAAAGTGTATAATATAGCCCATTAATGTCCAAAACAGAATATAATATAGCATGGAACAATAAAAAATTATAGATATGTTGGAGACGTATCAGTAGTGCTGTAGCAGCGCCGCCCTAGCACCGTGTGCAAAACAGAGAGGAATAACCCCTCTGCGGTAGTTCAGCCGGTACTTGGCCTAGTAGTTCCACTCCACAGGCGAGCGGTACTTTCGGTCAAGGGGATGGTACTGCCGGCCTACTTGTAGAGCTGTAGTACACATGTCCAAGAAGTACTATCGCTATGAACACCAGTAGTACCAGCTAAAATACAATAGCCGGTACTTCCGTGGCATTGTAGCTACCAAAACAGAATGACGTATCTGCAATAGTAGGTCCGACACTTGCTCTGGTAGTGCTAATCTAGCAGGGGAGAGGTGCTACTGGCCTGGTACATGGTACTAACCGCCTGGAGCAGTCGGCGAAAGTACTTGATGTCTACTATGCAACTTTATTCTTGTAGACTCATGTTGGCCCTCCAAGCGCAGAGTTTTGTAGGACAGTAGCAATTTTCCCTCAAGTGGACGACCTAAGGTGTTGTAGGGTGGAACCCTAGATGGAGATCTTTCACGAATTGGAGGGGAAATCCCCAAGAACACGAAGAACACAAGAAAGGGAAAACACTCAAATTGACTAGATCCAGTCACACATATGCTAGAACCAAGAACACACAAGAGGTCACAATGATCCAAGGACAACAAAATAAAGATACAAGGTAACTAGTTCATCCCAATCCTATGAGGAGAGAGGCATTGATGATCCTATGATGGGGATCCTTCCCAAGATGGGGGCTTGATATCCACTAGGAATCTTCTCCTAGGAGGTCTTGATCTCCTAGAGGAATGGGTACATGGAGCAAAGCTCTCTGATGTCTCTCATATACTTTGTTGTCCCCTCTAATGAGCTAGGTGGGGGGTACTTATAGTCTAGGGGCGAAATAAGAGAGGGACATGGGTACAAGGGCAAAAGCCCAAAAAGGCACGCAAGCCCTCGGAGGGGTCCGGGCACCCGGTGGTCCAAGGCCCGGGCACCCGGGGTAGACGCAGGGGGCTGGGCGGTCAAGGCCGGGCACCCGGGGGTCCAAAGCCCGGGCACCTGGCTGGCGCTAGAGGCTGGCGCGGGAGGGGCCGGGCACCCGGGGCCGGCTGGAGAGGCCTAGGCGGGCGGCCGGGCACGGGCCCAAGACGCCCAGGCTGTGGCCGGGCACCCGGGGTGGCCAGAGGCGCGGCCAGCCGGCGGCTGGGGGTGGCCGGGCACCCGGGGAGGTCTGAGACCTCTCTTGCTATGCGCCTCGCGCGTCCTTCTTCCTTCTCCTCCAGCATAGGTGCTTATGTCTCTGTCCTCGCCTCTTCACGATCTTCTTCTAGGTACATACGAGTGCATAGAGTTTCCATTTGGGGTGGGATCCGACTCTCGTTTGAATCTGAATGAAACTCGAAGAGGAAAGGGTTCACCTCGGTTTCGATGGCGCGTGCACGAGCTCTCATCATAGGTCGACTCGGTGCCGGCGGTGGTGGTATGACGTCCATGGTGATGGTCGAGGGATGCTCCGCATCATCTCCCCCCCCCCCCCCTTGGGAGAGATCCGTCCACGGATCATGATCGTCATCACCATGGGAAAGAGAGGGTGTCGCCGTGTAGAAGTGGACAACCACCAAGCACTTGTCATGTGGAAACTCAAAATTGTCACTCTCCAATGCCGCACCATCTTGTGATTCCTTCAAAAGGAGCAAGTACAAAAAACACTTGGAAAAACAAATGTGGTTAGCGTTAGTGCAAAACCAAGCATTCAAGAGGTGATTCACCGAACAAGTGTTGTCATCAAGCATAGCATATGGTGTGACAAGGGAGTGTGGCATGGCATGTAAGCACATAAATTGAGCACAATCAAGTACATCATGGAAACAAGCATGTAAATGGGAGGTAGATATGCTAATATGTTTCACAAGAGAACAAGCATATACCTCAAGATCATAGCATACATGCATAAAGCGCTCGACAAATGGTCGATGGTAGGCATAAGAATCATTCACAACACAAAAGAAGATGATATGACTAAACACATGCGTCAAGTGCAAGACAATCCGAGCATAATATGCATAGGGTGTAGTGAAAATCGAGTGGCACTCAACACAGTAGAAAGAGCAATTGTTCATCATGTGTGAGGCAATCAACTCAATCATGTGATAAGCAATGGGACATGGCATATGTGAAGTAATGACATTGTTGCAACCAAACATATGATAGGAGCAAGTAATCCAAGAATTGGATGCAACATGAGAAAGCATAGAAATCAAGTCGTGCAAACTAGTGGAGCGAAGATGCAACACACTAGAGTGAATCATGGCAATCATGTCATGTGAGAAAATAATAGATATAGGAAATGCACATGACATATCGTGAACATGAGCACAAAGCAAGATCATAGTATCATTGTAGGAATGTGGCATAAATGGAACATGGCAATAACAAGCAATATCTCCACCAAGCATGCAAATACACATACAAGTATGAGAATCAATCATCATGTGTAATGCTAAGCATGGGTCACAAATGCATGGCAAAGGCATAGGAAAGAGCATATCATGCAAAGTGAACATGGCAATATGGGCATATAATATGTAATGGACAATAACCCATAGCCAAGTGAGGGCCATGTAGAAGAAATGCGCGAAGTCTTTGTGCAAAGAGAGCGGTGGGAAAGGCAATCCACGGGATCCCAAGTCACCATTGCTCTCTAGAGCTCATTTTGTTAACTCATGGGATTGTGAGGTTGAAAAGTATTCATGGGTACCTACACAAAAGAGACACAAACCAAAGAAATTGTGTGTGTGGTAAATATACACATCATCCCTCATGATGTGTATGTGCATGTGCATGTGTGAGTTAGCACAAGATAAGCATCGCTCAAAGAAATTTGATGCATGGTATAAGAACATGTCATCCATCATGAAAGAATAGGTTTTATGTATGACACGATGGAGACACAAATTGAGAATGTAAGTATATGGCACATCACTAGCATGTTTATTCATGGGGAGCATATGGTGCACACAAGTAGTGGGATCATGCAATGGGTAGGATGAATCAAAATCTCCTAAAATGCATGAGGAAACTATGGGGGTCTCCTCATGAGCAATAGTGGAAACATCATATGGAGAATATGAACAACATCCAAAACAATGCATACCCGAAGCTAGGTGGTCATGGGATGGCATATGAGATAAATGATGCAAACGGAGCATATCAATATCATCACAAGAAAAACAAATGCCAATAACCATGGGCTTGTCATCTATGCCATATGTGCAAATTGGGTTAATTTTAATGGCATATGCATAGTCACTATGATGATATTGCAAATATGACATATTGTTTATCTCATGCATAGCATATGACAAGTCAAACGGATTATCAAACATGATGTGACCTAGAGAATTGTCACAAGAAATCCTATGTAACATGGCATCACACCTAATAGACTCCACATGGCAATCATCAAACTCATCATAAATGGGTAAATCATAGCATGGGGAAGTCACATTAGCATGAAGCATGGTAATAGGTGGATCAACATCATGCAAGCAATCAATGTCAAGAATGTCCACTAGTGGGACTAGAGCATCACCTTCACCTATGTTACCATTCTCATTCCACTCATGTGGTGTAGGTGAGGTGTCAAAGATCAAATGGATGTCATCATCTTCATCTAGATGGAACCATGTGGGGGTGCATCATATTCCACCATGGCCATCGTCTTGTCCATAGGAAGGACGAAGTCGTCGCGGATCGGCGCATCATCTATATGGCACCTAGCACCAAATGAGAAGACACAGTAGAGGTAGAGGTTAAGTTGTTAGAAATTGAAATGGCCTCACATGCCCTATCAACTACCTCACTCTCTCTATGTGGTGGTGGCTCACTCCCTCCTTCAAGGTAGGTGCACTCAATGTCACATATGGTGGAGTCACTCAAATCACTCAAGTGGTGGTGGTAACTCTCCTCATATGGGAATTGGAGCAACTCGTCATTTATGGGGCTAGTGGTGAAGGCACTCTCACTCTCAATATGGTGGCATATGTCACTCAACTCATCATACGTCGCCGTGGTCGAAGGGAAAATCCCATGCTCAACCATCTCGTCACCGTGGATGAAGGCCAAATATGGCACATCATCGCTCTCGTCATGGATGAAGGCCGAAGATGGCACATCATCACTCTCATCATGGATGAAGGCCGAAGATGGCACATCATCACTCTCACCGCCAACGGTGGAAGCATCATCTTGGAGCTCATTGGGCTTGGACATCTCGGTGGTACTAGCCTCATGCTCGACGTCTTGGAGTGTGGTCGTCGTGAAGTGAGCTCGGGGTTGAGTAGACTTGGCCTTCTTGAGTTCTTGCTCCGCCTTAAGAGCACCAATGTAGTTGTCGTCAAGGGACTTGTAGTTCTCGAGGAATATAATCTTGGAGATGTCATTGTTCAATCCCATCATGAAGTAGAACTTCATCCAAATGGGGTCGTCCACACCGGCTCATCGCAAGGCTTTCTTCATCTCGAGGAAGTACTTGTCGAGGGACTTCGATCCTTGGATGGTGTTCTGCAATTGGCTTTGAAGATGTTCCGTGTAGGTGGAAGGCAAAAACTCTCGCCACATAGCTTTCTTCGTCTCGGGCCAACTCATGTCGAAGGTATTCGAAGGTGTATGAAGCCACCATGTCGACGCGTGGTCGTGGAAGTTACTTGTGGTGCACTTCACTTGGCCTTTCTGAAGGGACTTCATGTAGCTTGAGGTAGTTTTCCATCTTGCGCTCCCACTCGAGATACTCCTCGGGGTCTTGAGTCCCATAGAAAGGAAGCTTATGGTCGGTGTCGAGGTTGTAGTAGCTCATGGAAGTTGCGGACTTGAGCTTGGGAAGCTACTCGTGAGAGTAGTCTTGGGGTGCTTGTTGGCGAAGATGCCGTATGTCCGGAGGCGAAGATGCCTTGAAGTCGCTTGGCGAAGATGCCAAGGTAGATGGTGAAGTCGTTGAGTGGTTGTTGGTGTTGAGCTCTTGACCCTCACTTTCTTGTTGGTGATGGTGTCGATGCCGATGTGAACTTGCCGGAGATGGTAACTTGGAAGGATGTGCACTAGAGCGTCTTCTCGAAGATGACGAAGATCTCTTGTAGGACTTGATGTGGACCTTGAGCTCCTCCATTTGAGCATCCATCTTGGCGTCCAAATTTTTCTTCATGGCATCGAACTCGTCGTTGTCGTGGAAGACCGGAGATGAAATGCCTTGCCTATCCATCACAAGACTCGAGCAAATGTGAGTGGAAGAAAGGAAAGAACTAGACCAATGTACCTTATCCAATGTTGAAGATGGATCAATGATCACTCAATAATGTATCAAGGAAATAGCACAATTGGTACCGGATTTTATCAATTCTCACACCTAGACAAGTAAGGCTTATGGTGGAGCCCGGTGAGGATAGAGGCACAAAAATTTGATGCAAAATGTATGCAAGATTCAATAATGTTGGAAAAGATTCACAAATTTGTAAGTGAAACAAGTAGACCAGTAGCAATGAATGGCACACAAAACACATACACGGATAGATAAATGGGGTCGTGCAACCAAGGAATGAGCACAAAATGTGGAATCCACAGAAAACCCTCGTGTTGCACTACTCAAAAGAGATGCTAGCAGGATTGATCAATAGGCGGATACGACACTTGTGCACAACCTATAAGATGCAAAATGTATGACCTTCTATCCCAAGTATGCTATGTGTATGATGTTCCCGGTGTTCTTCTCAAGATGATCCAAGATGATCGGATATGACAATCTTATGTGCAATGTGGTATGATGCTATGGCTCTTTCTCACAAGCTTCTTTGCTCTCTTTTTGCTTAAAAGCTTATTCTCCTTTTCTCTTTTTTTCTTTTTTCTGTATGGCCACTTATGCGAAATGCACAAACCAAGATAGCTATTGTGTATATGCGGGAACAATCTTGTGACACAAGAGATGATATGATAATACCAAGATGATATGGTATGTATGCAATGGAAGGTACGGATTACTAATGTGCACAAGTAACGTTGTCGGCAATACTCAAAGGCTAGTCTCGATAGGCAAGTGACGCAAAATGGGCTAAGGGGTTAACAAAGTAATGGCAAGAATGTACAATGATGGGATACCATGATACCAAGATGATATAGAGGTTACCGTTCTTGCTTACGGTTAGGGTGTCAAAATGGTGAAGTGGTCGATGTCGAATCCTTGGCGAGGTGGAGCGGCAGTGTTGATGATGTCAAACCGTTCCTATTTAGCCGAAACACCCTAGGAAACAGAAAAACCGCAAACTCAAAATCTCAATGGAAAATGTCAAATGGTGGTAGCGGAATGCGTTGGTGATTCCGGAGTTAGCAATGCGGAAGTGGTGGTGGTGGTTGATGACGAAGCAACCTTCCCTAAGTAGCCGAAACACCTTAGGAGACTCAAGTCACCACTCAAGCAACCACAAATGCTACAAGGATAAAAAATGGGTTAGGTTGCGGAAAGCTATGGTGGTTTGGTGGATGATATGGTTGATGGCCTATGAAAAGATGCTAAAATGCCAAATTTTTGATGGATTCAAATGATGTTGTAACCTATCTAGATGGATGGTGGATGTCAATAGCTACACAATGCGCTAAAGAACGTCAAAATCGGACTCCGGGAGCAAAAGTTATGGTCGAAATGGTGAAGGTGTTGGGCTGATTCGGGGTGGTGCGGGTACCCGGGGGGGAGGGGGGGAGGTGCGGGTGCCCGGGGTGGGCAGGGGAAAACAGCCTGGGGGTGCGGGCACCCAGTGGTTGAGGTGCGGGCACCCGGTGGTGTCGTATTTTGCACGAAAATTGTGGAAAATGCAAGATTTTGGTGGATTTCGTGGTGGGAAAGGTGGGGATGGATGGGGGAATGATAGATCCACTTGAAACCAAGAAAATCCATGGATCAAATCCAACAAAACCTCCTCAAACCAACAAATCACAAAAAAAATTGGGGCTATTTTTGGTGGGGAATTTTCGAAATTGGGGAAGAACACAACAAAATTAGGGTAGAGAACAAGAAGGGGGCTCCAATTTTGTGAGAAACCATGGCTCATGATACCAAGATGTTGTAGGGTGGAACCCTAGATGGAGATCTTTCACGAATTGGAGGGTAAATCCCCAAGAACACGAAGAACACAAGAGAGGAAAAACACGCAAATTTACTAGATCCAATCACACATATGCTAGATCCAAGAACACACAAGAGGTCACAATGATCCAAGGACAACAAAAGAAAGATACAAGGTAACTAGTTCATGCCAATCCTATGAGGAGAGAGGTCTTGATGATCCTATGATGGGGATCCTTCCCAAGATGGGGGCTTGATATCCACTAGGGATCTTCTCCTAGGAGGTCTTGATCTCCCAGAGGAGCGGGTACAAGGAGCAAAGCTCTCTAATGTCTCTCATATACTTTGTTGTCCCCTCTAATGAGCTAGGTGGGGGGTACTTATAGTCTAGGGGTGAAATAAGAGATGGAGATGGGTACAAGGGCAAAAGCCCAAAAAGGCACGCAGGCCCTCGGAGGGGTCCGGGCACCCGGTGCTCCAAGGCCCGGGCACCCGGGGTAGAGGCAGGGAGCTGGGCGGTCGAGGCCGGGCACCCGGGGGTCCAAAGCCCGGGCACCCAGGTGGCGCTGGAGGCTGGAGCGGGAGGGGACGGGCACCCGAGGCCGGCTGGAGAGGCCCAGGCGGGCGGCCGGGCACCCGAGCCCAAGAGGCCGAGCATCCGGGTGGGTGGCTGGGGCGAGGCCCAAGCTGTGGCCGGGCACCCGGGGCCGAGGGCCGGGCACCCGGGGTGGCCAGAGGCGCTGCCAGCCGATAGCTTGGGGTGGCCGGTGAGGGAGTCCTGGACTAAGGGGTCCTGGGGCGTTCGGCCTGTTAGCCATGGGCCGGACTGATGGGCTATGAAGATACGAAGACCGAAGACTGCACCCGTGTCCGGATGGGACTCTCCTTGGCGTGGAAGGAAAGCTTGACGACCGGATATGTAGATTCCTTTCTTTGTAACCGACCTTGTGTAACCCTAGATCCTCCCGGTGCCTATATAAACTGGAGGACTTAGTCCGGAAGGGGAGATACTCATTACCATCATCATACATGCTAGACTTCTAGGGTTTAGCTATTACGATCTCGTGGTAGATCAACTCTTGTAATACTCATATTCATCAAGATCAATCAAGCAGGAAGTAGGGTATTACCTCCATAGAGAGTTCCCGAACCTGGGTAAACATCGTGTCCCCTGTCTCCTGTTACCATCGACCTTAGACGCACAGTTTGGGACCCCCTACCCGAGATCCGCCGGTTTTGACACCGACATTGGTGCTTTCATTGAGAGTTCCACTGTGCCGTCAACGAAAGGTTCGATGGCCCCTTCAATCGTCGATAGTGACGCTGTCCATGGAGAAACCTTCCTCCCCGGACAGATCTTTGTGTTCGGCGGCTTCGCACTGCGGGCCTACTCGCTTGGCCACCTGGAGCAGATCGACAGCTACGCCCCTAGCCATCAGGTCAGATTTGGGAGCTTGAATTACGTCGCGGACATCCATGGAGATTTGATCTTCGCCGGATTCGAGACCGCGGCGACCGCTCCCGGTCACCTTGACGAACACGACCTAAATCTGTCGTCTGACCGCATCTAGGAGATAGCTCCTGTGACCACTCCGGCCTTAGATCCAGAGCACACTGCGGCATCCAAGGATTGGAGGTTCAACCCCACCATGGAGGCCACAGATTCACCGGCTATGGAGCCGCACATGGACTTAACCTCATTCAATACTCGTGTCACCAGAACTCCGGACTCTTCTCTGGGTATAAGTTCCGAACCATGTGAGTCCGCGGATACCGAACTTGATCGCTTATCGATCTTCGAGTTCAGCGCCGCAGACATCTTCCAGCACTCGGCCTTGGGTGATGTGCTGAACTCATTCAAGAACTTGTCCTTGGCGGGGGACTCACAGCCGAACTATGTACGGTTTGAACTAGGGGCTGATGATGGGGAATTTTGCTTCCCACCTGCCACCCACTCCATAGCCACCGTCGAGGACTTAACCGACATGCTTGATTACAGCTCCGAAGACATCGTCAGTACAGACGACGATGCCGACGAGGAGCAGGGCCAAAACCCGCCATTCATTGGGCGATGGATGGCCACTTCTTCCTACGACGTATACATGGTGGATACGCCTAAAGAAACTAACAACGATGACAAAGAGGATCCAGTTGAAGACAAACCTCCTGAGACAAAGCCCGCCGCGCGGCGTCGTGGCGCCGCTCTAAGTCACGTCGTACAAAAGACAACAACACCGGCACCAGAGAAAACAATACTCCGGACGATGCCGAAGACAATGAATACCCTGTTGGAGCAACCTCCGAACAGGATGAACAGGCCATACACGAAGACTCGGGGGACATTAACTATCTTCTGCTCTCCGAGGAAGAGGAAAGCCTCGGCAACGAGGATTTTATCGTGCCCGAGGAACCTCTCGAGCAGGAGCGCTTCAAACGCCGACTAATAGCCACTGCAAGCCTGAAAAAGAAGCAGCTGCAGCTTCAAGTGGACCAAGATCTGCTCAATGATAGGTGGACCGAAGTCCTGGCCGCCGAAGAATACGGCCTTAGTGGCCCAGCCAAAAGCTACCCGAAGCATATATTGCTACCTCAGTTCGATGACGAGGCGCTGGAGCCTGTACCATCATCGCAAAATGTGGCAGGCCAACGACAACTTGGTCTGGATAAAGCGGCTACTCAGGCCGAACACCAAACCACCCCAACTTGCTGTAAAGGCAAGAATAAAACAGCTTGGGGTTGTACATACGACCTTCGATAGGACTTGGACAGTAGACCAGGGCATGCAAGATCGATCTATGGATCGCGAGGACGTGCCTCGACACACAATGACGGCTACCTATTCGGACGTGACAAACCTAGCCACACCCAGGCAGAAAATCGCAAATGGACTCCATCGGAGGTACGCCGCAGTGTGGCCCAGCATAGAGGCGCCGCACACCCTCTTTGCTTCACAAACGAAGTAATGGACCACGAATTCCCAGAAGGGTTTAAACCCGTAAACATCGAATCATACGATGGAACAACCAATCCCGCGGTATGGATCGAGGACTTCCTCCTCCATATCCACATGGCCCGTGGATGACCTTCATGCCATCAAATACCTACCACTAAAAATCAAAGGACCATCTCGGTACTACTTAAACAGTCTGCCGGAAAATTCTATTGGCAGCTGGGAAGATTTGGAAGACGCCTTCCGCGACAACTTCCAAGGAACATATATCCGGCCACCGGATGCCGTTGACTTAAGTCACATTGTCCAACAGCCCGGAGAGTCAGCCAGGAAGCTCTGGACTAGGTTCTTAGTTAAAAAGAACCAAATCGTCGACTGTCCGGACGCGGAAGCCCTTGCGGCCTTCATACACAGCGTCCGAGATGAATGGCTAGCACAACACCTCGGTCAAGGACCTAAATCCATGACAACCCTTACCGCTCTAATGACCCACTTTTGCGTGGGAGAAGACAGCTGGCTCGCTCATAGAAGCAACAGTGTCGGTGACTCGGGCACTTCCGAAATCCGAGACGGCAATGGCAACCCACGACGAAGCAAACACAACAGTCGCAATGATAATGAAAGATCACGCGACACAGCGGTCAACGCCGGATTAAGCAATCCCAAACCCGGCCAATGGAAAAAGCCATTCAAGGCGAACCGAGATGGACCATCCAACCTAGACAGGATATTGGACCGACCCTGCCAGATTCACGGCCACCCCGATAAACCGACTAATCATACCAACAGAAGCTGTTGGGTCTTCAAGCAGTCCGGCAAGCTCAACGCCGAACACAAGGGGAGGAGGCCGCCTGGTGATAGGGACGACGGAGAGGTTCACCAACCAAATACCGGAGGTCAGGAGCAATTTCCCCCCAAGGATCGACCAATCCCGGAGTGGAAATAGCAGTTCGGCTTCCGCCGCCCACCTCATATACCCGCAAAATTTGTACCGCGCATACATCACTATGCACTCAAGATACCATGGGCATTGGCGGAAGCACAATACGGACAAGCCTACAAGCGTTCCCGTAACATTTCTTATCTACTTTCTTTTTACTTCTTTCTTCATTATCTCTTAAAAACAGGTGACGCAAAGGACAAACATCTAAAACTTACTCTATCGGAGTTTGGATCCGTACACTCACCTAGGGGGCTACTTCCGTCAAGGATTCTCCCTCGCCGAGGACAGGCGGCGCAGACGTGCGGCAGGAGGTCCAAAATAACTTTTTGTAGACCGCACTCTTTATTTTGAGACTGTAATATGCCTTTTTCCTCCGCCTTCGACCCCGGGCATGTCAAATAGCCGGGGTTGTGGTCTTTATATATATAAAGTAATCATTGGCATATCGCTCAGGTCCCATTAAACATTATGCGAATTAATCATTCGTGTCTTTTCGCCAATGAATATGGCTCCTATGGTTGTTTCACAGACATACCTCGGCATAACCTGCCAGGCGCTCGGTATGGGAACAAATGAGTTGCCAACAAAGTCCGAACAACTTTACAGCATACTTCGGCGTCGCGAGTTTGGCCTTATATGAATCAGCTTCGAATCATGTCTTGGGTCAATGGTTGGGTTGTTCGGCTCCTGTGCTTGCTACCTTACGTTCCACTCTATCGGCTAGGGTAGTAAAGGGAGAACTACTGCGATTGTGCTTCCGGTTAATCTGGTCAAGCACCTCAGTAGAGAAAGCCGAAAACCGACTGTCATGATGCTGCGAGAGCTGGTCAACCACTCGATGACTTATCGGAATCTATCGCGATTCTCTCCGTATCAAACGAAGGACCTTTTTTCAGGTCATATATGTAACACATCATATTGGAATAAGCCGTACACATACCAAGGGCTATATCGTAGTCCCCCCTATAAAACTCCTATGGCTAAGTGAAAGTGTTAATGCCCTATAGTCTAATTGCCTGGTTCGCCGCATTATCACCTCCTTCATGGACCAAGACGTTGGATCAAGAGTGATTAAATGCTTTTCCGAACACCCCCGTACTTCCTACGAGGGGGCTGAAGCCGATGACTGGAAAACTTTCAGATTATATTAAAACGGCCGCACAGGAGGAACATAAGCATTCGAGCAAAACATAAAAATAGATTAACTATGAAATTATCTTTTACAATTCTCATACACCTCACTCGAATATTATATCTTTCGAGCATTGACCCTCTATCAAGCGGGCGGCCTCTAGGACGTCTTCAAAATAAAGCTCCGGTGCGTGACGGTCCTTGCCCTTGGGTGGACTCTTCGCCGCAATATCGATGGCCTTCATCTTCCCCCAGAATGCCTTGACACGGGCAAAGGCCATCTGTGCACCCTCAATGCATGCCGACAGCTTCACAATGTCGATATGTGGCACCACATCAACGAGCCGCTGCACCAAGCCGAAGTAGCTATTCGGAACAGGTTCAGTCGGCCACAGCCGAATTATGACGTTCTTCATGGCAGCGCCGGATATCCTTTGAAGCTCGGCCCATTGCGACATCTGTTCATTCAGCAACAGAGGGTGCTTTGACGCACCAAATTGTGACCAGAAAAGCTTCTCCGTTGCACACCCGTCTCGCGCTTGGTAAAACTGCGCCGCATTGGAAGAACTCTTTGGCAAGTCTAAAAACTCGTCCAGAGAACTCCACACTTGGTTAAGCTGAGCATAGTTCGGATCACCGAACTTAGCCTGTAGCAAAAAAGGCTTACCCACCGCAATCTCCCAGCTTGCCGGATCTCCTCGCGGGCTGCTCTGGATTCAGACCATGCTTCTCTCGCCTCTCGTAAGGCCTTGTCAAGTTCAGCCATTTCGGCTTCATTTTCCTTCTCAAGAAGTTCACAACGACTAGCAGCATTTTTTAATTCGAGCACCATCGTGGATATCTTCTCCTCGTCTTGGCGCCGAGCAGCTTGTTCGGCTTTTAACTCAGCCGATGCCTTCTCGGGAGCCGCATTACTAAACCGGGCCTGCTCCTTGGCCTGGACCAGCTCCGCCTGAAGAATTTCAACGGCGGCAGCACCATCTGCAGTCATGCATATTCCAATATATAACTTTCAGCGTCATGCTTATACCACAAAAATGTATGTGAGGGGATTGCGCCGAATACATACCTTGTGACTCGTCAAGACGCATATTGATTAAAGCAATGTCATCCCCTGCCACATCAAGCTTCCGCTGCAGCTCGGCAATATCCGTAGTCTGGGAAGTAGTCAGGGGAGAAGCAGCCTATGTTCAAGTTAATCGGATTAGTCCTTGAATATTTCTTCTTGATACTCCATTCGCCTCCCATGGGAAGCCAACCCGAGTATCAGGGGCTACTACCTATACACAGGTGCATCTTTGCAAATAAAATATAGTTGAAAACATTACATCACAGACCTTGAAGCCTTTCAGCACGCTCATGAAGGCCTCATTCAATCCGCTTTTCATGGACAGAATCTTCTCAACCACCGTACCCATCAAGGTACGCTGCTCCCCCGAGACAGATGCTTCTCGCAGCATATCCCGCAATATACCCGGCGCCGCCAGGTCTCCGGAAGTCGCTCTATGAGCACGACCATCCTTTGAAGGAACCCGTTCACCCGTCTCCAGAATCATCGCTTGCTGAAAACCGGACAGTCCGGGCCCTTCATCATTGGCCCCCGAATCCCGGGCGATCGGAGGTCCTGAAGGAAATATGCCCTAGAGGCAATAATAAAGTTATTATTTATTTCCTTATTTCATGATAAATGTTTATTATTCATGCTAGAATTGTATTAACCGGAAACATGATACATGTGTGAATACATAGACAAACTGAGTGTCACTAGTATGCCTCTACTTGACTAGCTCATTAATCAAAGATGGTTATGTTTCCTAGCCATGGACAAAGAGTTGTCATTTGATTAACGGGATCACATCATTAGGAGAATGATGTGATTGACATGACCCATTCCGTTAGCTTAGCACTTGATCGTTTATTATGTTGCTATTGCTTTCTTCATGACTTATACATGTTCCTGTAACTATGAGATTATGCAACTCCGTTTACGGAGGAACACTTTGGTGCTACCAAGCGTCACAACGTAATCGGGTGATTATAAAGGAGTACTACAGGTGTCTCCAAAGGTACATGTTGGGTTGGCGTATTTGAGATTAGGTTTTGTCACTCCGATTGTCGGAGAGGTATCTCTGGGCCCTCTCGGTAATGCACATCACTATAAGCCTTGCAAGCAATGTAGCTAAGGAGTTAGTTACGGAATGATGCATTACGTAACGAGTAAAGAGACTTGCGGTAGCGAGATTGAACTAGGTATTGAGATACCGACGATCGAATCTCGGGCAAGTAACATACCGATGACAAAGGAACAACGATGTTGTTATGCGGTTTGACCGATAAAGATCTTCGTAGAATATGTAGGAGCCAATATGAGCATCCAGGTTCCGCTATTGGTTATTGACGGAGACGTGTCTCGGTCATGTCTACATTGTTCTCAAACCCGTAAGGTCCCACGCTTAAGGTTTCGATGATGGTTATATTATGAGTTTATGAGTTTTGATGTACCGAAGGAGTTGAGTCCCGGATGAGATCGGAGACATGACGAGGAGTCTCGAAATGGTCGAGACGTAAAGATCGGTATATTGGACGACTATATTCGGACTTGGAAAGGTTCGAGTGATTCGGTATTTTTGGAGTACCGGAGAGTTACGGGAATTCGCCGGGAGTATATGGGCCTTATTGGGCCATACGGGAATAGAGGTGAGAGGCCAAAGGAAGGAGGCCTGCGCCCACCCTCTGTTCGAATTGGACAAGGGGCAGCCCACTTTTCCTTCTCCTCTCCTCCTCTTTCCTTCTCCAACAAGGAAAGGAGGAGTCCTACCTCCTCTTTCCTTCTCCTACAAGGAAAGGAGGAGTCCTACTCCCAGTGGGAGTAGGACTCCCCCTTGGCGCCTCCTCCATAGGCGGCCGCCTCCCCCTTGCTCCTATATATATGGGGCAGGGGCACCCTGCACACACAACAACAATTGATCCTTGAGATCTATTAGCGTGTCGGTGCCCCCTCCACCATAGTCCTCCTTGATAATATTGTAGTGGTGCTTAGGCGAAGCCTGCGACGGTAGAACATCAAGATCGTCACCACGCCGTCGTCTTGTGGTACTCTCCTCGACACTCGGCTGGATCGGAGTTCGAGGGGCGTCATCGAGCTGAACGTGTGCTAGAACTCGGAGGTGCCGTAGTTTCGGTGCTTGATCGGTCGGGCCGTGAAGACGTACGACTACATCAACCGTGTTGTCCTAACGCTTCCGCTTACGGTCTACGAGGGTACGTGGACATTACTCTCCCCTCTCGTTGCTATGCATCACGTTTAAATAGGGCACCATCTAAATCCGTTGAGACGACACCGTATGAACTACGGTTTAGCAATAAACCTAAGTTGTCGTTTCTTAAAGTTTGGGGTTGCAATGCTTATGTGAAAAAGTTTCAACCTGATAAGCTCGAGCCCAAATCGGAGAAGTGCGTCTTCATAGAATACCTAAAGGTAACTATTGGGTACACCTTCTATCACAGATCCGAAGGCAAGTTATTCATTGCTAAGATGGATCCTTTCTAGAGAAGAAGTTTCTCTCGAAAGAAGTGAGTGGGAGGAAAGTAGAACTTGATGAGGTAATTGTACCTTCTCCCTTATTGGAAAGTACTTCATCACAGAAATCAGTTCCAGTGATTCCTACACCAATTACTGAGGAAGTTAATGATGATGATCATGAAACTTCAGATCAAGTTGCTACCAAACCTCGTAGGTCTTCCAGAGTAAGATCCGCACCAAAGTGGTACAGTAATCATGTTCTGGAAGTCATGTTACTAGACCATGGAAAACCTATGAACTATGAGGAAGCGATGATGAGCCCAAATTCCGCGAAATGGCTTGAGGCCATGAAATCTGAGATAGGATCCATGTATGAGAACAAAGTATGGACTTTGATTGACTTGCTCGATGATCAGCAAGCCATGTTAAATAAATGGATCTTCAAGAGGAAGACGGACACTGATAGTAGTGTTACTATCTACAAAGCTCAACTTGTTGCAAAAGGTTTTTGACAAGTTCAAGGTGTTGAATACGATGAGATTTTCTCACTCGTAACGATGCTTAAGTCTGTCCGAATCATGTTAAGAATTGCCACATTTTATGAAATCTGGCAAATGGATGTCAAAACTGCATTCCTTAATGGATTTATTAAAGAAGAGTTGCATATGATGCAACCAGAAGGTTTTGTCAATCCTAAAGATGCTAACAAAATGTGCAAGCTCCAATGATCCATCTATGGACTGGTGCAAGCATCTCGAGTTGGAATATATGCTTGATGATTTGATCAAAGCATATGGTATTATCTGACTTTTGGAGAAGCCTGTATTTACAAGAAAGTGAGTGGGAGCACTACAACATTTACGATAAGTATATGTGAATGACATATTGTTGATCGGAAATAATGTAGAATTATTCGCAAAGCATAAAGGAGTATTTGAAAGGTTTTTTCAAAGAAGGACCTCGGTGAAGCTGCTTACATATTAAGCATCAAGATCTATTGAGATAGATCAAGGCGCTTGATAAGTTTTTCAATAAGTACATACCTTGTCAAGATTTTGAAATAGTTCAAAATGGAGCAGTCAAAGAAAGAGTTCTTGCTGTGTTGCAAAGGTGTGAAATTGAGTAAAGACTCAAATCCCGACCACGGTAGAAAATAGAAAAGAGAATGAAATTCATTCCCTATACCTCAGTCATAGGTTCTATAAAGTATGCTATGCTATGTACCAGACCTATTGTATACCTTGCTCTGAATTTGGGAAGGGAGTACAATAGTGATCTAGGAGTAGATCCTTTGGACATTGGTCAAAAACATCCTTAGTGAGGACTAAGGAAATATTTCTCGATTATGGAGGTGATAAAAGAGCCCGTCGTAAAGAGTTACATCGATGCAAGCTTTTTACACTGATCCAGTTGACTACAAGTCTCAATCTGGATACATATTGAAAGTGGAAGCAATTAGCTATAGTAGCTCCGTGCAGAGCATTGTAGACATAGAATATTTTCAAAATACATACGGCTCTGAATATGACAGACCCGTTGACTAAGCCTCTCTCACGAGCAAAACATGATCACACCTTAGTACTCTTTTGGGTGTTAATCACATAGCGATGTGAACTAGATTATTGACTCTAGTAAACCCTTTGGGTGTTGGTCACATGACGATGTGAACTATGGGTGTTAATCATATACAGATATGAATATTGGTGTTAAATCACATGGCGATGTGAATTAGATTATTGACTCTAGTGCAAGTGGGAGACTGAAGGAAATATGCCCTAGAGGCAATAATAAAGTTATTATTTATTTCCTTATTTCATGATAAATGTTTATTATTCATGCTAGAATTGTATTAACCGGAAACATGATACATGTGTGAATACATAGACAAACTGAGTGTCACTAGTATGCCTCTACTTGACTAGCTCATTAATCAAAGATGGTTATGTTTCCTAGCCATGGACAAAGAGTTGTCATTTGATTAACAGGATCACATCATTAGGAGAATGATGTGATTCGTTTAGTATGTTGATATTGCTTTCTTCATGACTTATACATGTTCCTGTAACTATGAGATTATGCAACTCCCGTTTACCGGAGGAACACTTTGGGTGCTACCAAACATCACAACGTAACTGGGTGATTATAAAGGAGTACTACAGGTGTCTCCAAAGGTACATGTTGGGTTGGCGTATTTCGAGATTAGGTTTTGTCACTCCGATTGTCGGAGAGGTATCTCTGGGCCCTCTCGGTAATGCACATCACTATAAGCCTTGCAAGCAATGTAGCTAATGATTTAGTTACGGAATGATGCATTACGTAACGAGTAAAGAGACTTGCCGGTAACGAGATTGAACTAGGTATTGAGATACCGACGATCGAATCTCGGGCAAGTAACATACCGATGACAAAGGGAACAACGTATGTTGTTATGCGGTTTGACCGATAAAGATCTTCGTAGAATATGTGGGAGCCAATATGAGCATCCAGGTTCCTCTATTGGTTATTGACCGGAGACGTGTCTCGGTCATGTCTACATTGTTCTCGAACCCGTAGGGTCCGCACGCAAGGTTTCGGCGCGGTTATATTATGAGTTTATGAGTTTTGATGTACCGAAGGAGTTCGGAGTCCCGGATGATATCGGGGACATGACGAGGAGTCTCGAAATGGTCGAGACATAAAGATCGATATATTGGACGACTATATTCGGACTTCGGAAAGGTTCCGAGTGATTCGGGTATTTTTTGGAGTATCGGAGAGTTACGGGAATTCGCCGGGGAGTATATGGGCCTTATTGGGCCATACAGGAATAGAGGTGAGAGGCCAAAAGGAAGGAGGCCTGCGCCCACCTTCTGGTCCGAATTGGACAAGGGGGGCAGCCCACTTTTCCTTCTCCCTCTCCTCCTCTTTCCTTCTCCAACAAGGAAAGGAGGAGTCCTACTCCTCCTCTTTCCTTCTCCTACAAGGAAAGGAGGAGTCCTACTCCGGTGGGAGTAGGACTCCCCTTGGCGCGCCTCCTCCATGGGCCGCCCGCCCCCCCCTTGCTCCTATATATATGGGGCAGGGGCACCCAGCACACACAACAACAATTGATCCTTGAGATCTATTAGCCGTGTCGGTGCCCCCTCCACCATAGTCCTCCTCGATAATATTGTAGCGGTGCTTAGGCGAAGCCTGCGACGGAAGAACATCAAGATCGCCACCACGCCCGTCGTCGACGGAACTCTCCTCGACACTCGGCTGGATCGGAGTTCGAGGGGCGTCATCGAGCTGAGCGTGTGCTAGAACTCGGAGGTGCCGTGGTTTCGTGCTTGATCGGTCGGGCCGTGAAGACGTACGACTACATCAACCGTGTTGTCCTAACGCTTCCGCTTACGGTCTACGAGGGTACGTGGACATTACTCTCCCCTCTCGTTGCTATGCATCACCATGATCTAGCGTGTGCGTAGGTAATTTTTTTGAAATTACTACGTTCCCCAACAGGTCCACCTTCGGGTACTGCCTCTTTCCTCCCCTGCACAGCTTGTTGATCAAGAAAACCCTCCGAGATGACACTTCGGAGTCGTCCGCCTTATTGGGCGAGGAGGTCGAGGGAGGCGTCTCGCTTTCCATCATCTCTGGGAGGAGATCTCCCGAAGAAGAGGATTGCCCAGAAAAACTCTGTGCTGAACTGTAAAAATACACAGGCACGTTACGTCTCTCTTCGGTAACAAGAAAGGAGCGGGATGCTATCAAAGTACCCCGGATTCACTTATGGTTTCGTTGAGGGTTTGTCCTCATGATGGAGCTATTCAGCGGCGTCGCCTTCCAATCCCGAGCCGCTCGACTGTGGCATCTTTCTCCTCTTAGGAGACCGCCCCTCCCGGCCTTCGGAGGCGGCCCTTTTCCTCCTGAATGGAGAAGGGATACGGGCTTCTCTTTTGCCTTTGTCTTCAGGCGAGGAAATGTCGATTTCTCCGAATTCAGTATCTAATTTACCTCCGGAATGAAGGTCATCCCGGGTTTTCTCACTCTCCACCTTGCCCTCCCCTGCCGGCACCTGGTACGGTGCCGGTGCTAGCATCCTTGTTAACAAGGGGTCTGCTGAGTCTTCGGGAAGAGGGGCCGGACACCTAATCCGTTCCGCTTTCTTTATCCAGCCCTGGAAAAGGATGGTTTTCTCAGTATCTTACCATAGGATATCAGATTATGAGGTGTTCGGCGGATGAGTACTTACCGGGGTGTCCGGATGGTTATAGTCTAGGCCAGTATCTTTGGTGGTGTCCAGCCATTGTTTTTGTCTCCCGAAGAATAATTCCCACATTCCTTCGTGCGTAGTGCTGAAGAAGTGCTGAAGAGTCTGTGGCCCTTCTGGGTTAAACTCCCACAGGTGGAGAGGCCATCGCTGGCACGGCAGGGTCCGATGGACTAGTATTACCTAAATAACGTTGACAATATTGATATCCTTTTCAATGAGGCTTCAGATGCGACTTTGCAGAGTCTGCACCTCGTCAATTGATCCCCAGTCCAACCCCTTATTAATCCATGATGCAAGCTGAATTGGGGGGCTGGATCAAAACGCAGGCGCAGCTGCCCACTTGGAACCATGGGGCTCGGTGATATAGAGCCACTTCTGCTGCCATAAGTCGGAAGGTTCTTTGAAAGATCCTTTTAGCCAGATAGCGTTGGTAAGCTTGCTCACTGAGGCACCACCGCATTCCGCCTGCTCCCCTTCTATCATTTGCGGTTTCACAGTGAAGGTATTGAGCCGCAAGCCGAAGTGTGGAGGAGTTCGGAGGAAGGCTTCGCACGTGACGATAAACGCCGAGATGAGAAGAACAGAGTTCGGGGCGAGATCGTGAAAATCTAACCCGTAATAGAACATGAGCCCCCGAACAAAGGGATTGAGGCCGAACCCTAATCCTTGGAGGAACTGGGAAACAAACATGACCCTCTCGCCGGATCTGGGGGTAGGGATAACCTGCCCCTCCGCGGGAAGCCGATGGAGGATTTCTGCGGTCAGATATCTTGCCGCCCGAAGCTTTGCGATATCCTCCTCTGTGACAGAAGAAGCCACCCACCGGCCTTGACGGCTGGATCCGGACATGACTGAGGCTTACGGAGGGTGAAACCTTGGTCTGGGAACTCGAGGTAGTAAGAGTCGAGGAAGAAGCAAGCGTGGAGAGGAAAGGCGGGTCTATGCCCCTTTATAAAGGCCAAGAATATCGAACGCCTCCTCCGGGCCTTAAAATTGCCTATTCCCAAGGAGTTGTACCCTAAGGACGGTTGGGTTACCCACGTCCGTGTCGATAAAATAATCCCTTAATAAGGGGACACGATCTCTACCTGGATAAGACATGTCAATGACAACCACGTTTCAGAACGTGGAACGGCAGAACAAAACGGTCCGAAATCATGACCGGGCGGGCGTGATGTCACATTGTAAAAAGTTGTCAGCGGATTGGACCCGTGGAATATTATATTCTCTCTGCGGTTGTGTGTGGTGTGTGTTACAGGTCCGGATACAATCATCACGGTGACTATCTTGGAGTTCGGAAAGAAGAGAACCCGCCTTGCAATGCCGAAGATAAATCTGCACGCCGGACTCCTCGTCATTGAAGCCAGTTCGGGGGCTCTTGAGGAGTCTGGACTAAGGGTCCTCGGGTGTCCGGCCTGTTAGCCATGGGCCGGACTGATGGGCTGTGAAGATACGAAGACCGAAGACTGCACCCGTGTCCAGATGGGACTCTCCTTGGCGTGGAAGGCAAGCTTGGCAACCAGATATGTAGATTCCTTTCTTTGTAACCGACCTTGTGTAACCCTAGATCCTCCCGGTGCCTATATAAACTGGAGGACTTAGTCCGGAAGGGGAGATACTCATTACCATAGTCATACAGGCTAGACTTCTAGGGTTTAGCTATTACGATCTCGTGGTAGATCAACTCTTGTAATACTCATATTCATCAAGATCAATCAAGCAGGAAGTAGGGTATTACCTCCATAGAGAGGGCCCCAACCTGGGTAAACATCGTGTCCCCTGTCTCCTGTTACCATCGACCTTAGACGCACAGTTCGGGACCCCCTACCCGAGATCCGCCGGTTTTGACACCGACAGCCGGGCACCCGGGGAGGTCTGAGACCTCTCTTGCTTCACGCCTCGCGTGTCCTTCTTCCTTCTCCTCCACCATAGGTGCTTGTGTCTCTGCCCTCGCCTCTTTACGGTCTTCTTCTTGGTACCTACGAGCAGGGTGGTGCCAGCAAAATCTGGGGCCCTGTGCGAAACTAAAAAATAGGGCCCTATTTCACTAGAAAAAATTGACTAACAAGCAATTATAACATATATGATATAATGTCTAACTCACCTAGTTTCGTGCCATGTCCAGTTGAGCTGCTATACTATGATCTTCAACCAAGGAGGCAAGAACCAATCTCTAACAATGTAACGATCCTTACCAAAAGTTTATTAGGATTCAGAAATTAGGAGTAGGACTGTAGGATTGTAGGAGCCGAAGTTAATCAAGAGGACAAGCTAGTGGCAGCAGGCTACCTGTTTTGGTGAGAGGAACATGTAGATCAGACGAAGTTAATCGGAAGTGCCAGGCTCATTGCCCCGCCTATCGCTGTGTCGCCCATCGCCAATTCTAGATGGGGCATCTCACTTGCCTCTGAATGCGATTGATATCTGCTACCATCTCAATGCACCTGCCTCTGAACACAATCAAAGATAATAAAAAATTGGATGTACAATTCACTGTATATAAGATGAGGGTTGAGAGATTAATAAACAATACTCACTAGTGCAAACCTTAGACCAGTTGGCTTGACCATCGAAGAATTGGAGTGCAGTATGAAGAATTTCCCAACGCAGAGCCAGTGTCACCTAGTTTAATCGGACGAAATCTAATTAGGACGACAAGAAGCAGCGGCGGCGGCCGGCAGCCTCCAATAATGCATTAATCACGTTGGGGGCTAATCTATTCTTTTAGGGTATCGTACTGGCTAGTAGTTAACGCATCGACTCAGTGCCTGGAAGACCAGCGGCCCAGCGCCATGCACGGCCCAACACACAGGAATATAACATAGGCTTATAAATTTTTTGGGGCCCCTAAAATTGATGAGCCCTGTGTGGGCTGCACACTCTACACCTCTATGGGCTCGGCCCTGCCTACGAGTGCATAGAGTTTCCATTTGAGGTAGGATCCGACTCTCGTGTGAATCCGAATGAAACTCGAAGAGGAAAGAGTTCACCTCGGTTTCGATGGCGCGTGCGCGAGCTCTCATCGTAGGTCCACTCCGTGCCTGTGGTGGTGGTGTGACGTCCATGGTGATGGTCGAGGGATGCTCCGCATCATAAGATTTATCAATCCGTGGGAGGTGTAGGATGAAGATGGTCTCTCTCGAACAACCCTGCAACGAAATACAACAAATCTCTTGTGTCCCCGACACACCTAATACAATGTCAAATTGTATAGGTGCACTAGTTCGGCGAAGAGATGGTGATAAAAGTGTAATATGGATGGTAGAAATATATTTTTATAATCTGAAAAAATAAAAACAGCAAGGTAGCAAATAGTAAACGGGCAGAAAAACGGTATTGCAATGCTTGAAAATGAGGCCTAGGGTCCGTACTTTCACTAGTGCAATCTCTCAACAATGCTAATATAATTGGATCATATAACCACCCCTCTAGGTGCGATGAAGAATCACTCCAAAGTTTCTATCTAGCGGAGAACATAAGAATAAATTGTTTGTAGGGTACGAAACCACCTCAAAGCTATTCTTTCCGTTCAATCTATTCAAGAGTTCGTACTAAAATAACACAAAGCTACTATTTCTATTCAATCTATCCTAGAGTCCGTACTAAAATAACACCAAAGCAAATTCATATTCATAGTACTCAATCCAACACAAAGAACTTCAAAGAGTGCCCCAAGATTTCTACCGGAGAAACAAAGACAAGAACGTGCATCAACCCCTATGCATAGATTACCCCAATGTCACCTCAGGAATCCGCGAGTTGAGTGCCGAAACATATATCAAGTGAATAAATACGATACCCCATTGTCACCACGAGTATTCAATTACAAGACATATATCAAGTGTTCTCAAATCCATAAAAGTATTGAATCCTATAACAACAAATTATTCAAGGGAAAAACTCAATTCATCACAACAAGATAGAGAGGGGAAAACACTATATGATCCGACTATATTAACAAAGCCCGCGATACATCAAGATCGTGCCATCTCAAGAACATGAGAGAGAGATTAAACACATAGCTACTGGTACAAACCCTCAGCCCCGAGGGTGGACTACTTCCTCCTCATCGTGGTGGCCGTCGGGATGATGAAGATGGCCACCGGTGATGATTCCCCCCTCCGGCAGGGTGCCGGAACAGGTTATAGATTGGTTTTCGGTGGCTACAGTGAAGGAAATATGCCCTAGAGGCAATAATAAAGTTATTATTTATTTCCTTATATCATGATAAATGTTTATTATTCATGCTAGAATTGTATTAACGGAAACATAATACATGTGTGAATACATAGACAAGCAGTGTCACTAGTATGCCTCTACTTGACTAGCTCGTTAATCAAAGATGGTTATGTTTCCTAACCATAGACATGAGTTGTCATTTGATTAACGGGATCACATCATTAGGAGAATGATCTGATTGACATGACCCATTCCGTTAGCTTAGCACTTGATCGTTTAGTATGTTGCTTATGCTTTCTTCATGACTTATACAAAGTTCTGCAACTATGAGATTATGCAACTCCCGTTTACCGGAGGAATACTTTGTGTGCTACCAAATGTCACAACGTAAATGGGTGATTATAAAGGTACTCTACAGGTGTCTCCAAAAGTATATGTTGAGTTGGCATGAATCGAGATTAGGTTTTGTCACTCCGATTGCTCGGAGAGGTATCTGGGCCTTCTCGGTAATACACATCACATAAGCCTTGCAAGCATTACAACTAATGAGTTAGTTGTGAGATGATGTATTACAGAACGAGTAAAGAGACTTGCCAGTAACAAGATTGAACTAGGTATTGGATACCGACGATCGAATCTCGGGCAAGTAACATACCGATGACAAAGGAACAACGTATGTTGTTATGCGGTTTGACCGATAAAGATCTTCAGTAGAATATGTAGGAGCCAATATGGGCATCCAGGTTCCGCTATTGGTTATTGACCAAGAATAGTTCTAGGTCATGTCTACATAGTTCTCGAACCGTAGGGTCCGCACGCTTAAGGTTTCGGCGATGCTTATATTATGAGTTTATGAGTTTTGATGTACCGAAGGAGTTCGAGTCCCGGATGAGATCGGGGACATGACGAGGAGTCTCGAAATGGTCGATACGTAAAGATCGATATATTGGACGACTATATTGGAGTTGGAAAGGTTCGAATGATTCGGTATTTTTCGAGTACCGGAGAGTTACGGAATTCGCCGGGAGAAGTATTGGGCCTTATTGGGCCTCAGGGAAAGAGAGAGGGCTGCCTAGGGCAGGCGCGCGCCCCAAGGCCTAGTCCGAATTGGACTAGGGGAGGGGCCGCACCCTTCTTCCCTTCCCTTCCTTCTCTCCTACTCCTACTAGGAAAGGAGGAGTCCTACTCCCGGTGGGAGTAGGACTCCCCCCTGTCGCGCCTCCTCCTTGGCCGGCCACCTCCTCCTTGCACCTTTATATATCGGGGCGGGGGCACCCCATGACACACAAGTTGATCTACGGATCGTTCCTTAGCCGTGTCGGTGCCCCCTCCACCATATTCCACTTGGTCATATCGTCAGCAGAGCTTAGGCGAAGCTCTGCGCGGAGAAGTCATATCGTCGCGGAGCTTAGGCGAAGCCCTGCGTCGGTGGAGCATCATCATCGTCCACCACGTCGTCTTGTGGAACTCATCCCGACACTTTGCTGGATCGGAGTCCGGGATCGTCATCGAGCTGAGCGTGTGCAGAACTCGGAGGTGCCGTCGTTCGGTGCTTGGATCGGTCGGATCGTGAAGACGCACGACTACATCAACAGCGTTGTTATAACGCTCCGCTTTCGGTCTCACGAGGGTGCGTGGACGGACCTCTCTCCTCTCGTTGCTATGCCATCACCATGGTCTTGCGTGTCGAGAGGAAATTTTTGAAACTACTCGTTTCCCCAACAGT
This sequence comes from Aegilops longissima, assembly GCA_021605205.1. Classification (NCBI taxonomy): domain Eukaryota; kingdom Viridiplantae; phylum Streptophyta; class Magnoliopsida; order Poales; family Poaceae; genus Aegilops; species Aegilops longissima. Next base: position 514,246,689 of record CM038679.1, read on the forward strand.
GGCATCCGAGCCTGGTTTTATGCGTTGATGTCATATGCACGAGTAGAACACAAGTGAGTTGTGGGCGATATAAGTCATCTTGCTTACCAGCATGTCATACTTTGGTTCAGCGGTATTGTGAGATGAAGCGGCCGGACCGACATTACGCGTACGCTTACGCGAGACTGGTTTCACCGCTTCAAGCACTAGTTGCTTAAAGGTGACCGGCGGGTGTCTGTCTCTCTCACTTTAGTTGAACCGAGTGTGGCTACGCCCGGTCCTTGCGAAGGTTAAAACATCACCAACTTGACAAACTATCGTTGTGGTTTTGATGCGTAGGTAAAACGGTTCTTGCTCAGCCCGTAGCAGCCACGTAAAACTTGCAACAACAAAGTAGAGGACGTCTAACTTGTTTTTGCAGGGCATGTTGTGATGTGATGTGGTCAAGACGTGATGCTATATTTTATTGTATGAGATGATCATGTTTTGTAACCGAGTTATCGGCAATGGCAGGAGCCATATGGTTGTCGCTTTATTGTATGAAATGCAAAAGCCATGTAATTGCTTTACTTTATCACTAAGCGATAGCGATAGTCGTAGAAGCAATAGTTGGCGAGGCGACAACGATGCTACGATGGAGATCAAGGTGTCGCGCCGGTGGCGATGGTGATCATGACGGTGCTTGGAGATGGAGATCACAAGCACAAGATGATGATGACCATATCATATCACTTATATTGATTGCATGTGATGTTTATCCTTTATGCATCTTATCTTGCTTTGATTGACGGTAGCATTATAAGATGATCTCTCACTAAAATTATCAAGAAGTGTTCTCCCGAGTATGCACCGTTGCTAAAAGTTCGTAGTACCCGGACACCACGTGATGATCGGGTGTGATAAGTTCTCGTCCATCTATAACGGGTGCAAGCCAGTTTTGCACACGCAGAATACTCGAGTTAAACTTGACGAGCCTAGCATATGCAGATATGGCCTCGAACACGGAGACCGAAAGGTCGGCGTGAATCATATAGTAGATATGATCAACATAGTGATGTTCACCATTGAAAACTACTCCATCTCACGTGATGATCGGTTATGGTTTAGTTGATTTGGATCACGTAATCACTTAGATGACTAGAGAGATATCTGTCTAAGTGGGAGTTTTTAATATGATTAAATTGAACTTTAATTTATCATGAACTTAGTCCCGTAGTATTTTGCAAATTATGTTGTAGATCAATAAGCTCGCGTTGTTGCTTCCCTATGTTTTTATATGTGTTCCTAGAGAAAATTGTATTGAAAGATGTTAGTAGCAATGATGCGGATTGGATCCGTGATCTGAGGTTTATCCTCATTGCTGCGCAGAAGAATTATGTCCTTAATGCACCGCTAGGTGACAGACCTATTGCAGGAGCAGATGCGACGTTATGAACATTTGGCTAGCTCAATATAGCGAATCTGACGTTATGAGCGTTTGGCTAGCTCAATATGATGACTACTTGATAGTTTAGTGCACCATGCTTAACGGCTTAGAATCGGGACTTCAAAGACGTTTTGAGCGTCATGGACCATATGAGATGTTCCAGAATTGAAGTTAATATTTCAAGCAAATACCCGAGTTGAGAGATATGAAGTCTCCAACAAGTTCTATAGCTAAAAGATGGAGGAGAATCGCTCAACTAGTGAGCATGTGCTCAGATTGTCTGAGTACTTCAATCACTTGAATTAAGTGGGAGTTAATCTTCCAGATAAGATAGTGATTGACAGAATTCTCTAGTCACCATCACTAAGTTAGTAGAACTTCGTGATGAACTATAATATGCAAGGGATGACAAAAGTAATTCCCAAGCTCTTCGTGATGCTGAAATCGACGAAGGTAGAAATCAAGAAAAGAGCATCAAGTGTTGATGATTGACAAGACCACTAATCTCAAGGAAAAGGGCAAAAGGGAAGAAGGGGAACTTCAAAAAGGAACGGCAAGCAAGTTGCTACTCGAGTGAAGAAGCCCAAGTCTGGACCTAAGCCTGAGACTAAGTGCTTTTGCTACAATGGAACTGGTCATTGGAAGCGGAACTACCCCAAGTATTTGGCGGATAAGAAGGATGGCAAAGTGAACAAGGTTATATTTGATATACAGAGTTATTGATGTGTGCCTTACTAGTGTTTATAGTAGCCCCGAGTATTTGATACTCGTTTGGTTGCTAAGATTAGTAACTCAAACAGGAGTTACGAATAAACAGAGACTAGTTGAAGGGAAGTGACGATGAGTGTTGGAAGTAGTTCCAAGATTGATATGATCATCATCGCACACTCCCTATACTTTCGGGATTAGTGTGGAACCTAAATAAGTGTTATTTGGTGTTGAGCATAAATATGATTTGATCATGTTTATTGCAATACGGTTATTCATTTAAGTAAGAGAATAAATTGTTGTTCTGTTTAAATGAATAAAACCTTCAATGGTCATACACCCAATGAAAATAGTTTGTTGGATCTCGATAGTAGTGATACACATATTCATAATATTGATGCCAAAAGATGCAACGTTAATAATGATAGTGCAACTTATTTGTGGCACTGCCGTTTGGGTCATATCGGTGTAAAGCGCATGAAGAAACTCCATCTTGATGGGTTTTGGAATCACTTGGTTATGAATCATTTGATGCTTGCGAACCGTGCCTTTTGGGCAAGATGACTAAAACTCCGTTCTCCGGAACAATGGAACAAGCTACTGACTTGTTGGAAATAACACATATATACCGATGTATGCGATCCAATGAGTGTTGATGCTCGTGGCAAGTATCGTTATTTTTCGACCTTCACAAGATGATTTGAGTAGATATGGGTATATCTACTTGATGAAACATAAGTCTGAAATAGTTGAAAGGTTCAAAGAATTTCAGAGTGAAGTGGAAAATCATCGCAACAAGAAAATAAAGTTTCGCGATCTGATCGTGGAGATGAATATTTGAGTTACGAGTTTGGTCTTCAATTAAAACAATGTGGAATAGTTTCACAACTCACGCCACCGGAACACCACAACGTTATGGTGTGTCCGAACGTCAGAACCGTACTTTATTTTGATATGGTGCGATCAATGATGTCTCTTACCGATTTACCAATATCGTTTTGGGGTTATGCATTAGAGACAGTTGCATTCACGTTTAATAGGGCACCATCTAAATCCGCTGAGATGACACCGTATGAACTATGGTTTAACAAGAAACCTAAGTGTCGTTTCTTAAAAGTTTGGAGTTGTGATGCTTATGTGAAAAGTTTTCACCGATAAGCTCGAACCCAAATCGGAGAAGTGCGTCTTCATAGAATACCCAAAGGTAACTATTGGGTACACCTTCTATCACAGATCCGAAGGCAAGTTATTCGTTGCTAAGATGGATCCTTTCTAGAGAAGAAGTTTCTCTCGAAAGAAGTGAGTGGGAGGAAAGTAGAACTTGATAAGGTAATTGTACCTTCTCCCTTATTGGAAAATAGTTCATCACAGAAATCAGTTCCTGTGATTCCTACACCAATTAGTGAGGAAGTTAATGATGATGATCATGAATCTTCAGATCAAGTTGCTACCAAACCTCGTAGGTCTTCCAGAGTAAGATCCGCACCAGAGTGGTACGGTAATCATGTTCTAGAAGTCATGTTACTAGACCATGATGAACCTACGAACTATGAGGAAGCGATGATGAGCCCAGATTCCATGAAATGGCTTGATGCCATAAAATCTGAGATATGATCCATGTATGAGAACAAAGTATGGACTTTGATGGAGTTGCCCGATGATCGGCAAGCCATATTATATAAATGGATCTTCAAGAGGAAGACAGATGCTGATAGTAGTGTTACTATCTACAAAGCTCGACTTATCGCAAAAAGGTTTTCGACAAGTTCAAGGTGTTGACTACAATGAGATTTTCTCAACTGTAGCGATTCTTAAAGTCTGTCAGAATCATGTTAGCAATTGCCACATTTTATGAAATCTGGCAAATGGATGTCAAAACTACATTCTTTAATGGATTTATTAAAGAAGAGTTGTATATGATGCAACCGAAGTTTTTGTCAATCCTAAAAGAGCTAACAAAATGTGCAAGCTCCAATGATCCATCAATGGACTGGTGCAAGCATCTCGAGTTGGAATATACGCTTTGATGTGTTGATCAAAGCATATGATTTATATGAGACTTTTGGAAAGGCTGTATTTACAAGAAAGTGAGTGGGAGCACTACAACATTTCGATAAGTATATGTGAATGACATATTGTTGATCGGAAATGATGTAGAATTATTCGCAAAGCATAAAAGAGTGTTTGAAAGGAGTTTTTCAAAGAAGGACCTCAGTGAAGCTGCTTACATATTGAGCATCAAGATCTATAGAGATAGATCAAGACGCTAGATAAGTTTTTCAATGAATACATACCTTGACAAGATTTTGAAGTAGTTCAAAATGGAACAGTCAAAGAAAGAGTTCTTGCCTGTGTTACAAGGTGCAAGATTGAGTAAGACTCAAAACCCGACCACGGCAGAAGATAGAAATAGAATGAGAGTCATTCCCTATGCATCAGCCATAGGTTCTATAAAGTATGTCATGCTATGTACTGATCTATTGCATACCCTACCACTAAGCTTGGCAAGGAGTGCAATAGTGATCTAGGAGTAGATCAATGGACAGCGGTCAAAATTATCCTTAGTAGAATAAGGATATGTTTCTCGATTATGGAAGTGAAAAGGTTCGTCGTAAAGGGTTACGCCGATACAAGTTTTAACACTAATCTAGAGTCTCATTCGGATACATATTGAAAGTGGGAGCAATTAGCTAGAGTAGCTCCGTGCGAGCATTGTAGACATAGAAATTTGCAAAATACTTACGGCTCGAATGTAACAGACCGTTGACTAAAATTATCTCACAAGCAAAACATGATCACACCTTAGTACTCTTTGGGTGTTAATCACATAGCGATGTGAACTAGATTACTGACTCTAGTAAACCCTTTGGGTGTTGTCACATGTCGATGTGAACTATGGGTGTTAACCACATATAGATGTGAACTATTGATGTTAAATCACATGGCGATGAGAACTAGATTATTGACTCTAGTGCAAGTGGGAGACTGAAGGAAATATGCCCTAGAGGCAATAATAAAGTTATTATTTATTTCCTTATATCATGATAAATGTTTATTATTCATGCTAGAATTGTATTAACCGGAAACATAATACATGTGTGAATACATAGACAAACAGAGTGTCACTAGTATGCCTCTACTTGACTAGCTCGTTAATCAAAGATGGTTATGTTTCCTAACCATAGACATGAGTTGTCATTTGATTAACGGGATCACATCATTAGGAGAATGATCTGATTGACATGACCCATTCCGTTAGCTTAGCACTTGATCGTTTAGTATGTTGCTTATGCTTTCTTCATGACTTATACAAAGTTCCTGCAACTATGAGATTATGCAACTCCCGTTTACCGGAGGAATACTTTGTGTGCTACCAAACGTCACAACGTAAATGGGTGATTATAAAGGTACTCTACAGGTGTCTCCAAAAGTATATGTTGAGTTGGCATGAATCGAGATTAGGTTTTGTCACTCCGATTGTCGGAGAGGTATCTCTGGGCCTTCTCGGTAATACACATCACATAAGCCTTGCAAGCATTACAACTAATGAGTTAGTTGTGAGATGATGTATTACGGAACGAGTAAAGAGACTTGCCAAGATGTGAGATTGAACTAGGTATTGGATACCGACGATCGAATCTCGGGCAAGTAACATACCGATGACAAAGGAACAACGTATGTTGTTATGCGGTTTGACCGATAAAGATCTTCAGAGAATATGTAGGAGCCAATATGGGCATCCAGGTTCCACTATTGGTTATTGACCAAGAATAGTTCTAGGTCATGTCTACATAGTTCTCGAACCCGTAGGGTCCGCACGCTTAAGGTTTCGATGATGCTTATATTATGAGTTTATGAGTTTTGATGTACGAAGGAGTTCGAGTCCCGGATGAGATCGGGGACATGACGAGGAGTCTCGAAATGGTCGAGACGTAAAGATCGATATATTGGACGACTATATTCGAGTTCGAAAGGTTCGAATGATTCGGTATTTTCGAGTACGGAGAGTTACGGAATTCGCCGGGAGAAGTATGGGCCTTATTGGGCCCTGCGGGAAAGAGAGAGGGCTGCCTAGGGCAGGCCGCGCCCCCAAGGCCTAGTCCGAATGGACTGGGGGGGGGCCGCACCTTCTTCCCTCCCCTTCCTTCTCTCCTACTCCTACTAGGAAAGGAGGAGTCCTACTCCGGTGGGAGTAGGACTCCCCCTGGTGCGCCTCCTCCCTGGCCGCCACCTCCTCCTTGCACCTTTATATACGAGGGGGGGGCACCCCATGACACACAAGTTGATCTACGGATCGTTCCTTAGCCGTGCGGTGCCCCTCCACCATATTCCACTTGGTCATATCGTCATGAGCTTAGGCGAAGCTCTGCTACGGAGAAGTCATATCGTCATGAGCTTAGGCGAAGCCCTGCGTCGGTGGAGCATCATCATCGTCACCACGCCGTCGTCGACGGAACTCATCCCGACACTTTGCTGGATCGAGTCCGGGATCGCCATCGAGCTGAACGTGTGCGTAACTCGGAGGTGCCGACGCTCGGTGCTTGGATCGGTCGGATCGTGAAGACGCACGACTACATCAACCGCGTTGTTATAACGCTTCGCTTTCGGTCTCACGAGGGCGTGGACGACACTCTCCCTCTCGTTGCTATGCCATCACCATGGTCTTGCGTGTGCGTAGGAAATTTTTTGAAATTACTACGTTCCCCAACATACAGAGCCTTGCGGCGGCGGAACTTTTGATCTAGGTTAACCCCGAGGGTTTCTGGAATTTTTGGGAATTTATAGGGTAAAGAGGGGGTGCGGGAGGCCACCGAGGTGGGCACAACCCACCTGGGCGCGCCTGGGCCCCCAGGCGCACCCTGGTGGGTTGTGCCCCCCTCAGGGCACCCCTAGGTGCTTCTTTGGCCCATCCTGAGTGTTCTGGTCCATAAAAAAATATCTAAAAAGTTTCGTGGTGTTTGGACTCCGTTTGATAATGATTTCCTGCGTGTAAAAAACAAACAAAAAACAGCAACTCGCACTGGGCATTGTGTTAATAGGCTAGTCCCCAAAAATGATATAAAGTTGCTATAAAATGATTGTAAAACATCCAAGAATGATAATAAAACAGTATGTATACTTCATAAATTATAGATACGTTGGAGACGTATCAGTACTGCTCCCCCAAAAGGGAGCAGTACTACCACCTACCACTATGGTACTACCTGGTAAAGCAAACATAGGTTGAATTTGAATCTATCCTAGAAAAAGTCATGGGTGCAAAACATGATTTGATTTCACCTGTATCTTCCAACGATGGAGCCCCTCTTAATAGTACAATTTTCCTACGACCCAAAGAAAGTAAAAACCGTCGAAAACACCGTCTTCTTTCTTTTCTTTTCTGTGGGGGGAGGACTTAACTGCCTTGTGCCACTTCCGAATATGCCCGTGTAACTTAGGCACACGGTTAGTCCGTAAAATGCATTGTCATCAACACCAAAATCGCTTAGAGAGGGAAATGCCCTTCATAACTGTAACAAAGCATATTTTGTTTGCAAGATAATTGTTTTTTATTCCCGTTCTAGGTGGGAGAGGAGCGAAAATACATGAAAATGAAAGCCATTAAGCATCCCAAAGACATACAATTTTCTATTGTCTCCATCCAGAAATATAAGACATGTTCTACTTTAAACAATTTGCAAGGCATAACTTTGACTATAACTTTTACTTGTGATACGTCTAGAAATAATAAAAGATATACTTGTGGTACTATACATAAAGATGGCGTTGTAACAAAAAATACAATAATGTTATTTTTGTATGTTTTTATTTACGAAAATGCCACATGTCATATATTAAAGTAAATCAACCCTTGCAAAGACGTCCTTATAGAAATTAAGAATTACACATCGGTCCTTCGGAAAATTGAAGTTGTCTTCCTGCGCTCCCTGACGGCACCATGTGGGCGAAGCTCGATACCGCAACGAAACCTCAGTAACACCATTGGATCCAGGCTTGTATGCTTGATCTGTATACTTTTATATGTAGTAGAGATGATACCCTTCGGTTGCTGCAAGAATTAGATGCAATTATTTCTATGAGATTTGACAGTATGAAACTTTAGTATTTGAATTAACAATTATATGAAAACTGAAACTAAAGTACATATAATTTCTTATCTTTGAATATTTGTGCAATGCATGGTGGCATTGTGAGTTGGCATAGTTGCATGCTAATAGAATTAAGTTAGTGGGAATCAACTATTTAGACATAATATAGGATTAGTGGTAATAATAGAATTGAGTATGTACTAATATACCACAAGCCAAAGGGAGCACAAAGTGAAAAAAATATACCACACTCACTCTGTCCCAATGTAATGCATATTGGTTTTTGCCAAAGTCAAATTTTACAAACATTCTTTTTGCGGGAGTTTACAAACTTTGACCGAGTTTATAAATAAAATTATACTCCCTCCATTCCAAAATACTTGTCGTGGTTTTAGTTCAAATCTGAACTAAAAGCACGACAAGTCAAATTCGAACTAAAACCATGACAAGTGTTTTCAAAACAGAGGTAGTATATGCATATATACAATACAAAATATATACTGTATTAAAACATATTACATAATGAATCAAATGTTATTGCTTTGGTATTCGAGATGTTGTTAAATTTCTATATATATTTGGTAAAAATTATAAAGTTTGACTTAAAAAATAAAATACACATTATACTTTGAAACGGATGGAGTACATGGTTTGTGCGTCTAGAGGAAAGGCCATATGTGTGCACCAGTGCAAGAAAGTGGTTGCCTATAGTCAACCATATAAGGTCATGCACGGAGGATGATGCATATCCTGCATGCCTGGATCCAAACTCATGGTAGTTATCTGCTTTTTTTTCAAAAGGGGTAAATAACTGCTTGTTGTCCTTAATTAACGCAAGACATGCCATATACTTACACAATTACAATTACATTGCGCGCCGTGGTAAATAGCATTGAGTATCCAATGCGCGCATACAGCTCTGGCGTCGATCACTCGGAGCTTGGAGGCCCAGGAGGGAAACCAGCTGAGCCACCATGGCCCCCCGTGAACCCTTGCCCTTCCTCGTCGAAGCTCCCGGCACCCTGGTCCACGTCCGCCCCGCCTTGCTGCCACGCCGGTTCCCACGCCGGAACATGCCAGGCCGGCATCATAGGTGCCGCCGGCTGCCCCATCGGCGGATAGTAGTACGGCAGCCCGGCGGCTGGGCCCCCACCGGCCGCACCAACCCCTCCGGCGGCAAACCCGAGAGCTGCGCTGCCGGGCTCCTCCTTGGCCTCCTCGCGGGGCACAATGTCGACGAGGAAGTCGAAGACGTCGGTGCGCGCGATGGCAGCGGCGACGTCGTTGCGCTGCAGTGTGCGGCGCTTGTTCTCCTCGGCGTGCAGCCAGGAGCGGATAGTGAGCTCGAGGATGAAGAGCTCGCAGGCCTTTGCGAAGAGCACGGGCGCCTCCGCGGAGATCATGCGCACGTCCTCGTCGGCCTTCATGATCTTCTTGATCCGCGCCAGCGGCAGCTGGTGGTTCTTGAAGTCGGACGCCGATGCGCGCTCCGCCTCCTGCCGCTGGTACGCCCAGAACGCCTGCAGCTGGGCCTGCTGCTGCTGGAGCAGGTGGTGGTGTGGCACCGGCGGCGGCCCAGGCACGCCAGGCACCGGGGCTCCTCCGGCCGCGCCCGTTGCCGGCGGCTGGGTGGTGTAGGGCAGCTGGTGGTTCTCCATTGCGATCTAGCTTGCGATCTGCAAGCTAGGGCGATGTATAGCTGCATGGAGAAAATCAAGATGGTTCTTTACGTGTTAGAATTTAGAAATGAATGATCTGTGCACCACACCGGAAGTAACAATGGCTACCTAGTTCAAAATATAGTACTTGCAAAGCGTAGATGATGCGACGCTTGCAAGCAGATCGATCAAGATGTCAAAGAATGGCGAGAACCATCAGATCGAGGGTATATACATTAGAGAAACAAGATGTTAGCCATTCGTAGGAGGATGAGGTGATCAGGTGGATAATCTTCATTATAAAGTTTGGTACTATCTAGGATGTGGCGGATCAAGAGAGATGAGGAATCGAGACTAGCCATATATAGGCGGCGAAGTGCAAACAAGGGGGCCTACTTATCTCTTGCTTATCGTGCACATGCATATTTCTGCATGTGAACAATCTCTCACAAAATGGACTAGTTCAAATTAAAATAGGTCACACACTCATCACAGGTGGTGTGTTCAGCATGATCGGCGACGTTAAGATCTTACTATCAGAGTAATAAACCTGCATGCAGGTAAAACATGAAGGCTGGAGAAGTGATGGATCAAAACAAAGAGCAGAACTACAACGATCGATCATCGATCATCGATGATCTACTAGCCAAAAGCCAAAAGCCAAAACGATAACGAGGAGAAGAGAATCTGCTTCGGTTTCATCCAGGGCAGAAGAGAAAGAAGCAGTACTAATTACAGTCGCAGGCGACACTAAGCTCTGCATGTCTGCATGCATAAGACGGCAAAGATGGAGAACTACTTGAAACTTAAGCTGGCACAATGCGAACCATCATAAAACACCAGACCTGGGCTTTGCAGATCAGACGAACTCCCTGAGTGAGCTTGAGTTCTTTCTGCTTCAGATTTCAAGGGGAGAGAAGGCGGGCAAGAACGGCTCCTGCTGCCCGACGCAAGCGCGTCAGATGCTTCAGCACACACGGTAATCAGAAGCAGCAGGACACGCCCTCGCGGCCATTGCCAAGCTAGAGAGAGGGCTGGATAAAAATGGCCAGCTCTCAGTCCAACGAAGCTGAAAAAGATCACGCAGTAGACGGAGAAGACCCTGCGATCCGGGATATCTGAAGCTCGCGCGTCATTTTCGGCTGCTTGGAAGCTAGCTAGCTGAAAGGAATTATCCGGTGCTCTTATGCAGTTTACGGTGAAACACCGCCCTGTGAAGTCAGTATGTCAGTCTGAATTCTTCTTTCTGTTACGGAACGTCAGTCTGTATTCTGAATATTATGCTGCAAAAATATAAGCTTCTTTTTTTTTGCGGGGTGCAAAAATAGAAGCTAGTACTATGGTATAGCTAAATTACAGCACCTAGATATGGTGTTCACAGAATGAAGGCAAAAAATAGGATCCGTGTCCTGGGAATTTTCTTTGAGTTGTGTACGTTCCTGATCATAGCTGGTCAAAGAGATTTTTCTGACAATATTTTTCACATGCACTCTGCTGTGAAAACTTAGAAGGTACGTATATCTTGTTGTGATCTATTTTCGGCGTGTTACGTGAGGATAAGAAAAGATGGAGAGGATATCCGGGAGTGCGGGCATTCGTGGCCAGGCTTGGTCTTTTCGGATTTCGGTATTATCCATTCTGGAAGTTTGGTAGCCTCTCAAAACTGTTCGCTCGGATTGGGGCCAGACCGGCTGGGTCGCCGATCCCATCTGCTCAAATTGGCACGAGCTGCAGTCTCCAGGCACGCGCATGTGCACTTCGGGGATCTTCAGTTAACGCAACCATGAGTGGCGTCAGAAATATCTCAATGGTGATGGCGACGCCATGGCTGGTCTCAACAAATGGATCTTCTATTCTCAAAAAAAAAAAAAAAAAAAACAAATGCATCTTCTCGGCTCTCGCTGGTTCTCAGCCTGTGTTGGCAGCCAGGTCGTACATGTATTTCCTCTGAATAATTGGAGAACTATCTCTGGTTTATTTAATAGAACGAGGCAGTTTCGCTGCTTCTTATTCTTGCCTCTCGGTTGGGGAAAAGAAGATCGATCTTGCTAAATTTCAGTCAACGTAGACTTGATTATGTCTCGGTCAATGCTATATTCGGAAGATATTGCATTGAGGTCTGTGCAAAAATTTCCTTTTTTTTCTTACATGTTATTATGTCACTTGACTGAGATCTAGCCACACTGAATTCAGTTTTGGCAAATACGATTTGTTGGCAATACACTAGTAGAAAGCAGGCATTTGTAGGTCAGAAGGCGCTTTAGTCCGTGAATGCCTTCCCTTTAGTCCCGCTCTACACGAACCGGGACAGATGGAATCAGGTGGCCGCCATGGCAGCTCAGTAGGGCCTTTTGTGGGTTGGTGACATAAACCGACCAAAAGCGCTTCCACGCGTCGACATTCGATGGCTTGAGTTTTTTTTTTTTAAAGGGGAGGGGTTGGGGTTTTGGGGGTTAATTTAGGTGTTTCATATATTGTGTTAGCTAGTTAATTAATAGAGAGAGAAGTGTCCTCTCTTATGTCCGTGCTTGGTCGACGCTACGTACTATATACATAGAGAGGCCCTCGACACGCTAGCTAGTAAGAAAATGAAGGAAACCATTAAGTACAGAAGTTCGTCATGCATACCGAGAGAAGTGATCGATCGACCTCTCCTTCTCCAAGAGATTGGTCGAACAACAAGTTTTCGTATTATCTATCCGACGCTACTGGCTACATACGTACATATACAATATGTAAGATCTCTTACAATTCCCTAGCATTTAAAATCAACTTCCACATGGTATTCTCCGGCTTTATTGATGACGTGGTCAAGAAAGAATCCCGTCAATTCCTCTTGAATTGCTTTCATGCAATCTTGTGATAGGAGTTCTTTCCGCATCTGCCACGTCTAATTTGAAGAAGGGGGTTAATACATATATATATGAATGAAACTCAACAAAAATGATGGTGTAATAAAATGAAATTGTGAATATTATTGCTTACGCACTTCATATTCTCTTTTAGAGTAGCCCCGCTTTTTTCCAAAGTCGCGTTGTAGATGAACTCGCACACGTAGTATCCACAGTAATCATTCCTTTATTCCTGCCACAAGCACTTTACAAGAAATAGAGGCCAATCAAACTGATAATGAAGCATTATAAATGGCATTGATGAAAGTATAGCTATAGAATCAACGGGAGATGCGTGCAACTAGCTAGCCAGTAGTACTTACGTCCGGGTATGTATATCGCAGCTCCTTCGGCAGTCCCGGAGCTTCTGCGGTGAACTGTTTCCAAACCCTGCAAGACAAAGAAAATAATTATTATTACTTGAGATATCAGGAAATGAACTAAAATTTGCCGATATGGTGCGATAATGATCGATTGAACTTACTTGTTGAGCAATTTAGTCATGTCCGCATAGGTTTCGGGATCTTTTCGTCTCGAGTCTAAGACGGTTACTAGTCCCCGCTCAAGCTTAATCTCCAGAAGAACATAGTGGTAGCTGCGCACGCATGCATAACTCATCAATTACATTACTATAACCTCGCTCGAGTAATAAGGGAAACCGAATATGCACACGACAGTAACACTCACTTGAAGTTGTAAGGAAAGAGTATGGTATCTTTGTTTTGATTTTTGATCAACGATTGTACCAAGTTGGCCTCGGCCTCTTCGGCGTGCTTTTTAACCTGAATTTCATCTATGATATTTGTGTTAATGAACCCAATATCATACATTTCTTGTTTTCTGCACTCGACGATCTTCAATCTGCATAATATAGTGAGGATAATTAATTATAATACATGCAATGAAAGAGCTGAGCTATATAGAGAGACTTAATGACAAAAATAGTACTTACAGAGAGTAGCAAAAGACCGTTAATTTATCGAGGGCCTTTTGATTGAAGAACTCAAGAACTCCTCAAATGGAACAGTCAACAGATCAGTTCCAACGAGGTCGTGCTCCTCTTTAATGTTCGGGATACAAAGTATTCGCCCCCCCTGCACTCTCTGCAGGTTTTCATGTACCAATTATGGAATCTTCGCATCATCGTTGTTAGAGATTTTTCATCTTTGACGAGAGGCTTCCGCATCAGATTCTGTGTTCGCCCACCTCCATGAAATCAGGAAGTTGATTGTCGTGCGGGTAATCTGCAAGATTGCCATAACCGCCACCGCCCCCGAGCATTAGCGACGATGTCGCCGCTAGACACATTGAGCGGGGGCACGATTGATTTGCTTGTTCGCCGAGCTGGGCAATTTTTTCGCAGCTGCTCGTTCTTTTGACCTTTGATGTCCGACAAGATTCCCGACCTCCCGCCTCTGGCTATCTTGCTAGACGCGGAGCAGACGGAGCGGCTGCGCGTCTGTCTTCTTCGTGCTTGCTTATGAGGCGGAGGAGAAGGACTACGACGCTACGGAGCAGCCGGGCGGCGGCGGGTCTCTTCCGCCCTTGCCGGGCGAGGCGGGAAGGAGGAGGCTGATGGCTGCTCGCGCGCCGACGCAGCGGAGAAGGAGGCGGAGTGCCGCCACGCCACGGAGAAGGAGGCCGATCGCCTGTGATACGCCCATTTTGCATCATGCTTTATATCGATATTTATCGCATTATGGGCTTTTATTTCACGTTATGTCACAATACTTATGGCTATTTCTCTTATTTTACAAGGTTTACATGAAGAGGGAGAATGCCGGTACTGGAATTCTGGAATTTGGAAAAGGAGCAAATATTGAGACCTATTCATGCAACTCCAAAAGTCCTGAAACTCCATGGAATATCTTAAAATAAATAAAGAAAAATCGTCGCCAAAGATGAAGGCCAGGGGGCCCACTGTTGGAAATATGCCCTAGAGACAATAATAAAATGGTTATTATTATATTTCCTTGTTCATGATAATTGTCTATTGGTTCATGCTATAATTGTATTAACTGGAAACCATAATACATGTGTGAATACATAGACCACAACATGTCCCTAGTGAGCCTCTAGTTGACTAGCTCGTTGATCAATAGTTGGTCATGGTTTCCTGACCATGGACATTAGATGTCATTGATAGCGGGATCACATCATTAGGAGAATGATGTGATGGACAAGACCCAATCCTAAGCGTAGCACAAAGATCGTAGTTTGTTTGCTAAAGCTTTTCTAATGTCAAGTATCATTTCCTTAGACCATGAGATTGTGCAACTCCGGATACCGTAGGAATGCTTTGGTGTACCAAACGCCACAACGAATCGGGTGGCTATAAAGGTACACTATAGGCATCTCCAAAAGTGTCATTGGGTTGGCACAATTGAGGCTGGATTTGTCACTCCGTATGACGGAGAGGTATCTCTGGGCCCACTCGGTAATGCATCATCATAATGAGCTCAATGTGGCTAAGTAGTTAGTCACGGGATCATGCATTACGGAACGAGTAAAGTGACTTGCCGGTAACGAGATTCAACGAGGTATTGGGATACCGACGATCGAATCTCGGGCAAGTAACATACTGATTGACAAAGGGAATTGTATACGGGATTGCTTAAATCCTTGACATCGTGGTTCATCCGATGAGATCATCGTGGAACATGTGGGAGCCAACATGGGTATCCAGATCCCGTTGTTGGTTATTGACCGGAGAACGTCTTGGTCATGTCTGCATGATTCCCGAGCCCATAGGGTCTACACACTTAAGGTTCGATGACGCTAGGGTTATAGGGAAGGTATGTACGCGGTTACCGAATGTTGTTCGGAGTCCCGGATGAGATCCCGGACGTCACGAGGAGTTCCGGAATGGTCCGGGGGTGAAGATTGATATATTGGACGAAGGGTTTTGGAGTCCGGAAGTGTTCCGGAGGTACCGGGTGATGACCAGCATGACCGAAAGGTATTTGGGAGCCCGGCAAGTGTTGGGGGCTTCATGGGCCAAGGAAGGGGCAAACCAGCCCACTAAGGGGCCAGCGCCTCACCTATTCCCACGTGACCGGGGGTTTGGGACGCCCCATCTAGGGTTCCCACCTCCTGGCTTGGGGGCCAAGTCACCCAAAGGGAGATCCCATCTGCCTCGCCGCCCCTAGGGGAAACCCTAGGGCGCCTCCCCCTCCCCCTTGCCCCTATATATAGTGGAGGTTTTGGGGCTGCCCAACACATGAGTCTCTCTCTCGCAAGGCGCAGCCCTACCTCTCTCCCTCCTCGTCTCTCGTAGTGCTTGGCGAAGCCCTGCTGGAGTACCGCGCTCCTCCACCACCACCACGCCGTCGTGCTGCTGCTGGACGGAGTCTTCCCCAACCTCTCCCTCTCTCCTTGCTGGATCAAGGCATGTGAGACGTCACCGGGCTGCACGTGTGTTGAACGCGAAGGCGCCGTTGTTCGGCGCTTAGATCGGAATCGACCGCGATCTGAATCGCCACGAGTACGACTACCTCATCCGCGTTCTTGCAACGCTTCCGCTTAGCAATCTACAAGGGTATGTAGATGCACTCCCCTTCCCCTTGTTGCTAGATTACTCCATAGATTGATCTTGGTGATGCGTAGAAAATTTTGAATTTCTACTACGTTCCCCCAACACCCACACCCTGCTCAAGAGGGTGGGGGGCGCCCCCCCTGGGGCGCGCCCCCTACCTCGTGGGCCCCCTGGTGGCTCTCTGACGTCCATCTTCTCCTATATGAAGCCTTTCGATGAGAAAAAAACATTAAGCAACCTTTCGGGACGAGACTCCGCCGCCACGAGGTGGAACCTTGGCGGAACTAATCTAGGGCTCCATGAGCTGCTCGCCAGGACACTTCCTCCGGGGGGGGAAATCATCACCATCGTCATCACCAGCGCTCCTCTCATCGGGAGAGGGCAATATCCATCAACATCTTCACCAGCACCATCTCATCTCCAAACCCTAGTTCATCTCTTGTATCCAATTCTTGTCTCCAAGTCCGGGATTGGTGCTAGTAGGTTGCTAGTAGTGTTGATTATTCCTTGTAGTTGATGCTAGTTGGTTTATTTGGTGGAAGATCATATGTTCAGATCCTTTATGCATATTATTACCCCTCTGATTATGAACATGAATATGCTTTGTGAGTAGTTACGTTTGTTCCCGAGGACAAGGGAGAAGTCTTGCTATTAGTAGTCATGTGAATTTGGTATTCGCTCGATATTTTGATGAGATGTATGTTGTCTAGTTTCTAGTGGTGTTATGTGAACGTCGACTACATAACACTTCACCATTATTTGGGCCTAGAGGAAGGCATTGGGGAGTAATAAGTAGATGATGGGTTGCTAGAGTGATGAAGCTTAAACCCTAGTTTATCGTTGTTTCGTAAGGGCTGATTTGGATCCATATGTTTCATGCTATGGTTAGGTTTACCTTAATACTTTTGTTGTAGTTGCGGATGCTTGCAATAGAGGTTAATCATAAGTGGGATGCTTGTTCAAGTAAGAACAGCACCCAAGCACCGGTCCACCCACATATCAAATTATCAAAGTACCGAACGCGAATCATATGAGCGTGATGAAAACTAGCTTGACGATATTCCCATGTGTCCTCGGGAGCGCTTTTCCTATTATAAGAATTTGTCCAGGCTTGTACTTTGCTATAAAAAGGATTGGGCCACCTTGCTGCACTTTATTTACTCTTGTTACTTGTTGCTCGTTACAATTTATCTTATCACAAAACTATCTGTTACCACTTATTTCAGTACTTGCAGAGAATACCTTGCTGAAAACCGCTTATCATTTCCTTCTGCTCCTCGTTGGGTTCGACACTCTTACTTATCGAAAGGACTACGATAGATCCCCTATACTTGTGGGTCATCAAGACTCTTTTCTAGCGCCATTGCCGGGGAGTGTAGCACCTTTGGTAGGTGGAATTTGGTAAGGAAAAATTTATATAGTGTGCTGAAATTTTCTGTCACTTGTTACTATGGAAAGTAATTCTCTGAGGGGCTTGTTCGGGGTATCTTCACCCCATCCAGTAGAGCAAGAGTTTCTCCTCAACCTACTGAACCTATTGAAAATGAAACTCCTTTTGAAGTTCCTTCGGGTATGATGGAAAAACTGCTAGCTAATACTTTTATAGGAGATGGAACAAAGCATCCTGATGAACATCTACTCTATTTGGATGAAGTTTGTGGACTATTTAAGCTTGCAGGTATACCCGATGATGTTGTTAAGAATAAGGTTTTCCCTTTATCTTTGCAGGGAGACGCATTGACATGGTATAGGCTATGTGTGATACGAGAACATGGAACTATAAAAGATTGAAATTGGAATTTCATCAAAAGTATTACCCTATGCATCTTGTTCATCGTGATCGCAATTATATATATAAGTTTTGGCCTCGCGAAGGAGAAAGCATCGCTCAAGCTTGGGGGAGGCTTAAATCAATGTTATATTCATGCCCCAATCATGAGCTCTCAAGAGTGACAATTCTTCAGAATTTTTATGCTCGGCCTTCTGATAACAATCGCACCATGCTCGATACTTCTTGTGCTGGCTCTTTTATGATGAAGACTATTGAATTTAAATGGAATTTATTGGATAGAATTAAACGCAACTCTGAAGATTGGGACCTCGACGAAGGTAAGGAGTCAGGTATGACACTTAAGTTTGATTGTGTTAAATCGTTCATGGATACCGATATTTTCCGTAAGTTTAGCACTAAATATGGACTTGACTCTGAGATAGTAGCCTCTTTCTGCGAATCTTTTGCTACTTATGTTGATCTCCCCAAGGAGAAGTGGTTTAAATATCATCCTCCCATAGAAGTAAAAGTAGCTGCACCTATTAAAGTTGAAGAAAAGACTGTCACTTATACTGATCCTATTGTTCCCACTTCTTATGTTGAGAAACCACCTTTCCCTGTTAGAATGAAGGATCATGCTAAAGCTTCAACTGTGGTTCGTAAAAGCAATATTAGAACTTATACCCCTCCTGAGCAAGTCAAAGTAGAACCTAATATTGCTATTGTTAAAGATCTCTTGTCTGATAATATTGATGGGCATGTTATTCAATTCTGTGGTGAAACTGCTAGAATTGCTAAACCTTGTGCTAGAGATAAACATAGACCTGTGGTAGGCATGCCTGTTATTTTTGTTAAAATAGGAGATCATTGTTATCATGGCTTATGTGATATGGGTGCTAGTGCTAGTGTAATACCCATTGATGTAACATCCCAAATTTCCCATTTGGAATGTTTTACAATTATAGCTAAGCATCTATGCATTATTGTTTGAATTGAGTGACATTTGAATTATTTCAGAGGCTTTTGAGTTTGTTGGAACTTGAATTCAAATTGGCAGTTGAATTTACTTCAAAACAATGCCTGACAAATACTTGAGAAAAAGTATGAGAGGAGTAAACATGACACTCCAAAAATGTCAGATGAAAAATTTTGCCAAAAAGTTTGAATTCAAATTTGATTTTAATTTGGATTTCTCGAAAATGTTTTTTTTAAGTTTGAGTTTTGCCCCTGGAAAAATGTCCAAATTGTAGGATAAATTCCCCTGAGAATTTTGATATATATATGTCCTATATAAAATATATATTTTTATATATCTCTCTCTCTCTAATTCAAAAAAGAAGGAAAAAAAAAAAAAACCCAGCGCCACCCAGCTAACTGCCCAGCCAGCCGAGCAGCAGCCAGCCAATGGGCCAAAGCAGCCACCGGCGCCGAGCCGGCCTGCCCGAGCCGCGCGCCAGAATCCCTCCCTCGGTCGCCCGATCAACCCTCCTCCTCTCTCACGACGCTACTGCCCCACCCCTTCTTCTTTCCCTCGCCCACGCCTCGCCACGCCAGAGCGATCGCCGCCACCCGTCGCGCTGATCTTCACGGATCGCGATCCCGAGTCGCCCTGCCCCAAGTTGGTGCCCTATAAATACCTCGCCCTCCTCCTCGAACCCCCAAAACCCGAGCCCAAAACCCACTTCACTCGCACCCGCCGAACGATCTCGCCGCCGCCGCCTCGGTTCGCCGTTCCCGCCACCGTGAGCCACCCCCGACATCCACGCTACCCCGCCGAACCGCCACTTCACCCCGCACCGCCGACATCCTCTCCTTGCCCAGAGCCCCGACGCCAGAGCCCGAGCTCGTCCACCGCCTCCGGAGCCGGAGCTCACCCGAGCTCGCCCCGATCATCTCCGTCATCCCGAAGCCACCGACTCCACCCCGACCTCCCAAGTGCCGCCAAGACTCGCCTGACGTCTCCGCCGCCTTCCCGACCACCGAGCCACCGCGCTGCCGCCGCCCGAGCCGCCGTCGTCCGTCGCCGTGCCGCCACCATGGTAAGTCGCCGAGCGCCACCACCGTCGATCTAAAACCTAGGGTTTAGATTAGACTAGCGAAGGGGTACGTTTTATTTTAAAAAGGCCGGTTTAGTTACGGTTTTTTTTTGGTTTAGTTAGCGGTTTAGTTGGACCGGTCCGATCGGGTTATTTTCTGTTAACCTCGAGCACGCATTAGTTATATGTCGCCTGAGCGTTAGATAGGCCCGCTAGCGCCAGTTTTTCTTTTAGTTATATTTTTTTTCGTTTCTGTTTTAATGAATAGTTTCAGTTTTGTAAAATCCATATCTCTTAGGTTACTTAATATTTTTAGTTGATTCTTTTTTTGTTAGTTTGCAAATTTGTTGTAGTTTCTGTAGAAAATATGTTTAGCCATGTTTAAATTATTAGAAATTGTTTTATTTTAGTTTTAGACAGATTAGTATTTCTGCTATAAAATGAGTTAGGATTATTTTATTTTAGTGATTCTTTTGTGACTGCTTTGTTTTGACTTTGCCTAGCAGTAGGAATTTATTTGGGTATTTTGATAAAAAAATAGTTTTAGTCGAAATCATGTGTTTCCTGTTTATTTAACTAGCTATTGTTTTCCTATTGTTTTATTTAGTAAATAATTTTATTTTACCTATGTTATAGTTTATTTTAGATTAGTTTCTGTAGTTTTAGAACTTGAACTTTTATTTACAGAAAATAAAAAGTTTATTTTATTTTCTTGTTAGTTGTTGGCTTGGATTTCTTCGAGTTTGCTTTGGTTTTTGGTTCGATTGGTTTTGTGTGTTTTATGTTAGCATGCTGTTATGTTAAGTGATTGTATGTTTTTATGCTTATATGATTGTTGTTTGCTTCGGTAGAATTTCCGGAGTGCGAAGCCTGCTATCACGAGTCCCTAACTTTCGAAGACCGTCAGCCAGGCAAGTCATTTGATCATGATTTCTTTTACCATACCTATGATTTTATTGCATTAGAATTATACCTCCCCACCATGCATGCAGTAGGAGAATTTTAAGTTATGTTCTTGAGTAGTATCATGAGGTAGGATGAAACCAATTCCCTTGTTACCATGGCCGGGACGAAGTAGTTTATTTTGCTATGCTCAGAGACGGGTTGGTTGAGTGATTCATAAGGGAGATGCGAGAGTCAAGATGATGACAACCCCATGACTTCAAGCTCAAGATGGACTTCAAAATTCACTCATTGGGTGGAGGACGGTTGTGGGCACCTGGAGAAACCAGCGGCTGGCGGGATGCATGGAGAAGTGCCATGACATCTTGGAAAGCTTCACCCAGCCACGAAGAGACGGATGGATACCCCATTGACCGGAAGCTTACCTGCAGCCGCAAGCCATTATGGGCTCGCTTGGTCGACCCTAGGCGTGACTCGCCGGACGGTGCTACGAGATGTAGAAGAACGGTAGGATTGGATGGACACCGCAAAGGGCCTGAGGAACTCTTCGAAGACCCTGTTGCGTTCGTCCGCCTTCAAACACCGTGAAGTGCGAAGACTTAAAGGAGGAACGATTCTTGCGGGTAAAGTGCGCAAACCTCTGCAAAGTGAAGATCTAATCGGTTAGCCGTGTCCCCGGTTACGGACTATTTGAGCCTCTGGAACTTGGAGTATTTCGGATATCTCAACACCGAACTTAATAAATTAATTGAGGGGGTTATTTAATAATTGGGAATGAGACATTGGTTGGTGGAACCATCTCAATAACTACCAACATTTTGTAGTATTTGCAAACAAGTCCTTGTTGTAGGGGAAAACTGGCTTTTTCGCAAAACAATGAAAGTTAGAGCCCCACAGCCAAATTGCATATAGTGTTAGTAGATTTATTGTTGTTCTCTCTTTGACTTGCCGGCATATTCAAAATGCTGACCTACACGGCTGCAACGTCTTATGTTGCAGAGGATTTTTCCGATCAGGAGTGAGGCTACGATCCACGCTTGGCGATTGCCCTATGGAGTCGGATGGACTCGCTATTCGTCTACGCTTCCGCAGCTTTATTTAGTTTATTTCTCATGAGTTGGCCTTCGGCCGAATTTATTCTATTGTAATAAAGACTCGATATGAGAATGGTGTAATAAATTCAGGTGTGATTGAACTTTGAATCTTTTCATCAATGTACTGTGTGTGCCAGCATGATCTTGGGATGGTACAGCTACACAGAGACTTGACCGATTTTGGGTCGGGTCGCTACGGAGATGGTATCAGAGCACACGCTGACCGTAGGACGTAACCCCTAGGATCGGAAAGCCATAGGAAGAGACTATTTATTTTATGTCCTTATCATTCCGTAATTCTCCCTGCTCATTTCGACTTCTCTCCGATTTTCAACATTCTAGATGGCGCCGAGTTCACCCCAGTTACGCTACGGAGTTTTGCCACCAGATGAGACGATGCCTCTCGGCAAGAAGCTAGTTCAGATCGTGAAGAAGCTGAAGATTGCTCGCCCTCAATCACCGGAAGCCTACCAATGCACTTCCGACGGATACCCGCTACAGGATTAAGGTGCACATTCCAGGAGGACCTTGGAGGACATTCAGAGCCCATTGACTTTGAGTTTACCGATTTCAGCTTGGATTCTCGGAAGAGACATGGCGATTTATCGTGCACTTGGACATCTCCGAGAAGAGTATAGGGCCGAGCTCGACCCATCGACTCGCCATGATTTTCGCAGAGCTAGGAATGGAGATATCATCCGCACTGTAGAGGACGACTCCATTCTCTCATATGTCCAAGACTTGGAGAGTCTCCTCAGAAACGGAAATCCAAACTCGCCAAACTCAAGGTACACAGAGGCTGTTGTTCCATGAACTGGGCTGGAGGAGAAAGCACGCGGACTTCCTTGACCATGAAGAAGAAATCAAGGATTTCATGGAGAGAGTCGACAAGCTGAAGATGGATGTTGCCGCATTAGAGGAGAAGATGGACCTGGGAGAAGACCTTTCTCCGAGTGGAGATGACGGACCCCTCGTGAGCAATGACCAGGATTATGAAGAGAGCTCCACCGAAGAAAACCGCAAGAGGAGGCGCCGCACCAGAGGATGCCACACCGGAGGACGCCGCACCAGAGGACGCAAGGATAATTGATGAAGACATTTAGTCGACCGCCATGTTATTTTATTTTCCGTCGATCAGTTAGGCCATTATTTTCGATTAGTCGTGAGAATTTGTAATCCGAGATTGAACCATGTTTGAGATGATTGAATAAATGATTGGTGTGATTATGATTGTGCATTCATATGGGTAGTGATATTTTCTCATTAGACCCTTGTTCTATTCTAATTTTCTCATCCACTCCAAAACACCAGATGCCTCCGAGACGTGACCCCGGTTTCAACTTTCCGCCGGAGCTCACCCAGCTGATCCAGCAGCAGAATGCCCTTATGCAGATGCTCATCCAGAACTAGAACAACAACAACAACAACAACAACAACAATCCACCGCCACCACCCCCTGTTGACAACTTGACCCGCTTCCTAAGGCTGAATCCGCCAGTGTTCTCTAGCAGCACTGAGCCGATTATGGCCGATGATTGGCTCCGCAAGGTCGGAAGGAGTTAGCCACCGCTGGATGCACAGATGCAGAGAAGGTGCGCTTTGCCGCACATCGACTTGATGGACCTGCAGCCTCTTGGTGGGAGAACTACACCGCCACTTATCCCATCACCACCATCACGTGGGACCAGTTCCAAGAGGCTTTCGCACCGCCATGTCTCACTGGAGCCATGAGTCAAGAAGCGTGAGTTCCGCAACTTACGCCAGGGAACCGTCTTGTGGGGCAAGACGTGGATGAGTTCAACAAGTTAGCTCCCTATGCCCCGGATGATGTGGCCACAGATGCCGCAAAGCAGGAAAAGTTTCTCGAGGACTCAATGACGAGCTGGGAATGCAGCTAATGGTGGCTACCTTCAACAACTACCGGAGCTGGTAGACAAGGCCACCATACTCAAGGCAAGCAGCAGCAGATTGATAGCGCAAGCGGAAGTATGGCCAGGGAAGTACAACTCGAGCTCAGCAGAAGCCCGTTATGCCCCATACTGGAGGGCATACCCATCACACCCATGGAGGACATAACCATGGAGGAATGGGAACAACCGCAACCACGACAACAAGTCGTGCAATGGAAACGGCAATGGCAACCAGATCGCTCCCCGGCTCGAAGGATCTGAGTCACATCACTGCTTCAAGTGCCGAAAACAGGGCACTATGCCACCGACTGCCCGGAGGCCAAGCAGAGGAATGGAAACGGCAATGGAAGCTCAGAAAGAAGCCCAACCCTTTTCTCGTGCTCGGGTGAACCACATTGACGTGGAGGACGCCTATGATCAGCCGGATAATCGTGGTTGGTAAGTTTTATTAAATTCACGCCCAAAGATTGGTACTCTTTGATTCGGTGCAACGATTCATTTATATCAAGGGTAGTTGTGGAAAAGTACGGGTTGCCCACTAGAACCCTTAGAAGCCCTCTTCACGTCAGTTCTGCAGGAGGAGAAATGATGGCAGGCTTAGGCTGTCATGCAACCCTCAACATCGGAAACCATAAATTTCCGCAGACCTCGAGTATTGGAAACCTGACCTTGGATGTAATCCTAGGCATGGATTGGTTGAAGTTTGAAGGAAACATAGATCGTGCTCAAGAAGATGATTCGCTCACCACTCGGAGCGAAGAGGATCAAGTATGTATCCGCATTTAATCCCGATGAAGAATCAGTGAATTCCCTCACGGAGTTGTTCAGAGGAAGTGCGAGAGTACAATATTTTCTCGATGTGTTTCGGAGGAATTACTAGGAATGCCACCGGACAGAGACATTGAATTTCTGATTGAGTTATTGCCCGGCACAGCCCCAATATCCAAGAGACCCTATCGGATGCCCCCGAACGATTTGGAAGAGATCAAAAAGCAAATTAATGAACTATTGGAGAAGGGATATATTCGGCCAAGCTCGTCACCTTGGGGAGCACCAGTTCTTTTGGTAGAGAAGAAGGATGGAACCACGAGAATGGTTAGGATTATCGCTCGCTGAACGACGTGACCATCAAGAACAAGTACCCTCTGCCGATGATTAATGACCTATTTGATCAGCTAGTTGGAGCCAAGGTATTCTCCAAGATCGATCTTCGATCAGGGTATCATCAGTTGAAGATCCGTGAAAAGGATATACCTAAAACAGCATTCACCACCAGGTATGGTTTATATGAGTATACCATCATGTCATTCGGATTGACTAATGCCCCTGCATACTTCATGAATTTGATGAACAAGGTATTTATGGAATATCTGGACAAGTTTGTCGTGGTGTTCATTGATGATATACTGATTTTCTCCAAGAGCGAGGAAGAGCGTAAGGAACATTTGCGCCTAGTTCGAGAAACTCCGAGAACATCGCTTGTATGCCAAGTTCAGTAAATGTGAATTTTGGCTGAAGGAAGTCGGATTCCTCGGACATGTTATTTCAGGAGAAGGAATAGCAGTTGACCCCACCAAGGTTGTATCACCACCGATTGGCGATCACCCACCTCACCAAAGAGATCCACAGTTTTCTCGGACTCGCAGGATATTATCGGAGGTTTATTGAGAATTTCTCAAAGATTGCCAAGCCCATGGTGAGCTGTTGAAGAAGGACGCCAAGTACATTTGGACCGAGGATTGTGAAGCCGTTTCAGGAATTGAAGAAACGTTTGGTTACAGCCCCAGTGCTGATTTTGTCGGACATACACAAGGATTACGGTATATTGTGACGCTTCTCGCTTGAGGACTCGGAGGAGTACTCATGCAGGAAGGAAAAGTTGTAGCTTATACCTCCAGAAAGCTACGACCTCACGAGATGAATTACGCCACACATGATTTGGAGTTAGCAGCCGTAGTGCATGCACTCAAGACCTGGAGGCATTTCCTTATCGGAAACAGTTGTGATGTTTACACAGATCATAAAAGCTTGAAGTATATTTTCACGCAGAAAGAGTTGAACCTCAGGCAGAGGAGATGGCTAGAGTTAATCAAGGACTATGACATGTTACCACCCAGGAAAGGCTAATATTGTAGCAGATGCTTTGAGCCGTAAGAGTTATGTGAATACTCTCATAGCGGGAGGATTACCCCAGGAGTTAGTCGATGACCTCAGGGATCTCCGACTGGAGATAGTTCCGAGAGGGTATGTTGCAGCTCTGGAAGTTCAGTCCACTTTGGCCGAAAGAATTCGTGAAGCCCAGAAGTCGGACAAGGAAATTGATGAGATAAAGAAAAGGATGAATGAAGGAAAAGCTAAAGGGTTTCGTAAGGATGAATACGGAGCAATATGGTTCGAGGATCGTATTTATGTACCCAATGATCCCGAACTCAGGAAGCTAATTCTTCAGGAGGCTCATGATTCACCATACTCGATTCACCTAGGTAACACCAAGATGTATCTGGATTTGAAGGAAAGTTTCTGGTGGACAGGTATGAAGAAGGATATTGCTGAGTACGTAGCAATATGCGATGTTTGCCAGCGAGTAAAGGCGGAACATCAGAAGCCAGCAGGGTTACTTCAACCGTTGCCGATTCCCGAGTGGAAATGGGAAAACTTGGAATGGATTTTATCACAGGATTACCCAGACCCGCTCAGGTTATGATTCCATCCGGGTAGTGGTTGATCGATTGACCAAGGTAGCTCATTTCATTCCGTGAAGACTACCTATACCAGCGCTAAGTTAGCCAAGATATACATGACCAAGATCGTATGTCTGCATGGAGTTCCGAGGAGTATCGTGTCAGATAGAGGAACACAATTTACCTCAAAGTTTTGGAATCAGTTGCATGAAACTTTGGGTACGAGGCTGGAGTTCAAGACAGCTTTTCATCCGCAGATGATGGACAGACCAAGAGAGTCAACCAGATCCCGGAGGACATGTTGAGAGCTTGTGCGCTAGACTATGGGTCTAGCTGGGATGATAATTTGCCATACGCGGAGTTCTCGTACAACAACAGTTATCGCACCCGATCAAGATGGCCCTTTGAAGCCCTATACGGAAGGAGGTGCGAACACCATTGCTGTGGGATGGTGTTGAGATCGAAAACTTTTCGTCCCGATCTTATCAGAGATTCAAGAGAAAGTCAAGCTGATTCGAGATAGACTCAAGGTAGCTCATCGAGGCGTAAGAGTTATGCCGACAAGAACGCAAGGAAGTAACATACTGAAGCGGGAGACCGGGCATATCTTCGTGTGTCCCACTTCGTGGAATCAAGAGGTTCGTGTTAAAGGAAAGTTAGCACCCGGTTCATTGGCCCTACAAAATCGTCGAACGTCGTGGAGAAGTTGCTTACAAGTTGGAATTGCGGAAGGATTGTCCGGAGTTCATGATGTCTTCCATGTTTCTCGGTGAAGAAATGCCATGCCGAGATGGCCGATATTCCGTTGAGAGACACAGTGCCCCTAGAGGCCATACAACTCGACAGTGATCTGACTTATGAGGAGAAACCCGTCCGAATTCTCGAGACTGCGAACAGAGTCACCCGCAGCAAGATCATCAAGTTTTGGAAGGTGCTGTGGAGTCACCATTCCGAGGAGGAAGCCACCTGGGAGCGAGAAAAAGACCTCCGCCGAGACCACCCGCACCTATTTGCTAGCCAACCCGAATCTCGAGGGCGAGATTCATCTTAAGGTGGGTAGGTTTGTAACATCCCAAATTTCCCATTTGGAATGTTTTACAATTATAGCTAAGCATCTATGCATTATTGTTTGAATTGAGTGACATTTGAATTATTTCAGAGGCTTTTGAGTTTGTTGGAACTTGAATTCAAATTGGCAGTTGAATTTACTTCAAAACAATGCCTGACAAATACTTGAGAAAAAGTATGAGAGGAGTAAACATGACACTCCAAAAATGTCAGATAAAATTTTTTGCCAAAAAGTTTGTATTCAAATTTGATTTAATTAGGATTTCTAGAAAATGTTTTTTTAAGTTTGAGTTTTGCCCCTGGAAAAATGTCCAAATTGTAGGATAAATTCCCCTGAGAATTTTGATATATATATGTCCTATATAAAATATATATATTTTATATATTCTCTCTTCTCTCTCTAATTCAAAAAAAAGAAGGAAAAAGAAAAACCCAGCGCCACCAGCTAACTGCCCAGCCAAGCCGAGCGCAGCCAGCCAATGGGCCAGGCAGCAGCCCACAGCGCCGAGAGCCTGCCCCCGAGCCGCCGGCGCCGAATCCCCTCCCCTCGGTCGCCCGATCAACCCTCCTCCTCTCTCTCTGACGCCGCTGCCCCACCCTTCTTCTTTCCCTCGCCCACGCCTCGCCACGCCAGAGCGCGACCGCCGCCGCCCGTCGCCGCGATCTTCACGGGATCGCGATCCCGAGTCGCCCCCTGCCCCAAGTTGGCGCCCTATAAATACCTATGCCCCTCCTCCCTCGAACCCCCCAAAAACCCGAGCCCAAAACCCACTTCACCTCGCACCCTCGCCGAACGCATTTCGCCGCCGCCGCCTCGGTTCGCCGCCGTTCCCGCCACCGGTGAGCCACCCCTCGACATCCACGCTACCCTGCCCGAACCGCCACTTCACCCCGCACCCGCCTGACATCCTCTCCTTGCCGTCGCCCCGAGCTTGTCCGCCGCCCGCCGGAGCCGGAGCTCACCCGAGCTCGTCCCGATCATCTCCGTCATCCCCGAGCTTCACCGACTCCACCCCCGACCTCCCCAAGGGCCGCCGCACCCGCCTGACGTCTCCGCCGTCTTCCCCGACCACCAGAGCCACCGCGCCGTCGCCGCCCGAGCTGCCGTCGTCCGTCGCCGTCGTCGCCACCGCGGTAAGTCGCCGGAGCCGCCCACCACCGTCCGATCTAAAACCTAGGGTTTAGATTAGACTAGCGAAGGGGTACGTTTTATTTTAAAAAGGCCGGTTTAGTTACGGTTTTTTTTGTTTAGTTAGCGGTTTAGTTGGACCGGTCTGATCGGGTTATTTTCTGTTAACCTCGGGCACGCATTAGTTATATGTCGCCTGAGCGTTAGATAGGCCCGCTAGCACCAGTTTTTCTTTTAGTTATATTTTTTTTCGTTTCTGTTTTTAACAGAATAGTTTCAGTTTTGTAAAATCCATATCTCTTAGGTTACTTAATATTTTTAGTTGATTCTTTTTTTGTTAGTTTGCAAATTTGTTGTAGTTTCTGTAGAAAATATGTTTAGCCATGTTTAAATTATTATAAATTGTTTTATTTTAGTTTTAGACAGATTAGTATTTCTGCTATAAAATGAGTTAGGATTATTTTATTTTAGTGATTCTTTTTGTGACTGCTTTGTTTTGACTTTGCCTAGCAGTAGGAATTTATTTGGGTATTTTTGATAAAAAAAATAGTTTTAGTCGAAATCATGTGTTTCTTGTTTATTTAACTAGCTGTTGTTTTCCTATTGTTTTATTTAGTAAATAATTTTATTTTACCTATGTTATAGTTTATTTTAGATTAGTTTCTGTAGTTTTAGAACTTGAACTTTTATTTACAGAAAATAAAAAGTTTATTTTATTTTCTTGTTAGTTGTTGGCTTGGATTTCTTCGAGTTTTCTTTGGTTTTTGGTTCGATTGTTTTGTGTGTTTTATGTTAGCATGCTATTATGTTAAGTGATTGTATGTTTTTATGCTTATATGATTGTTGTTTGCTTCGGTAGAATTTCCGGAGTGCGAAGCCTGCTATCACGAGTCCCTAACTTTCGAAGACCGTCAGCCAGGCAAGTCATTTGATCATGATTTCTTTTACCATACCTATGATTTTATTGCATTAGAATTATACCTCCCCACCATGCATGCAGTAGGAGAATTTTAAGTTATGTTCTTGAGTAGTATCATGAGGTAGGATGAAACCAATTCCCCTTGTTACCATGGCCCGGGACGAAGTAGTTTATTTTTGCTATGCTCGTAGACGGGGTTGGTTGAGTGATTCATAAGGGAGATGCGAGAGTCAAGATGATGACAACCCCATGACTTCAAGCTCAAGATGGACTTCAAAATTCACTACTGGGTGGAGGACGGTTGACGGGCACCCTGGAGAAACCAGCGGCTGGCCGGGATGCATGGAGAAGCGCCATGACATCTTGCGGAAAGCTTCACCCAGCCACGAAGAGACGGATGGATACCCCATTGACCGGAAGCTTACATGCAGCCGCAAGCCATTATGGGCTCGCTTGGTCGACCCTAGGCATGACTCTGGCGGACGGTGCTACGAGATGTAGAAGAACGGTAGGATTGGATGGGCACCGCAAGTGGCCCGGAGGAACTCTTGGAAGACCCTGTTTCGTTCGTCCCGTCTTCAAACACCAGGAAGTGCGAAGACTTAAAGGAGGGAATGATCTTGCGGGTAAAGTGCGCAAACCTCTGCAGAGTGAAGATCTAATCAGTTAGCCGTGTCCCCGGTTACGGACTATTTGAGCCTCTGGAACTTGGAGTATTTCGGATATCTCAACACCGAACTTAATAAATTAATTGAGGGGGTTATTTAATAATTGGGAATGAGACATTGGTTGGCGGAACCATCTCAATAACTACCAACATTTTGTAGTATTTGCAAACAAGTCCTTGTTGTAGGGAAAAACTGGCTTTTTTGCAAAACAATGAAACTTAGAGCCCCACAGCCAAATTGCATATAGTGTTAGTAGATTTATTGTTGTTCTCTCTTTGACTTGCCGGCATATTCAAAATGCTGACCTACACGGCTGCAACGTCTTATGTTGCAGAGGAGTTTTCCGATCAGGAGTGAGGCTACAATCCACGCTTTGCGATTGCCCTATGGAGTTGGATGGACTCGCTATTCGTCTACGCTTCCGCATCTTTATTTAGTTTATTTCTCATGAGTTGGCCTTCGGCCGAATTTATTCTATTGTAATAAAGACTCGATATGAGAATCGTGTAATAAATTCAGGTGTGATTGAACTTTGAATCTTTTCATCAATGTACTGTGTGTGCCAGCATGATCTTGGGATGGTACAGCTACACAGAGACTTGACCGATTTTGGGTCGGGTCGCTACAATAGACTTATACAAAGAAATTAAGCATGAAATTGCACCTGCTGAGTTAGAAGATATTGATGCTATAATTAAACTTGCCAATAGAGATACTATATCTGCAATGGGAATTGTTAGAGATGTTGAAGTCTTGTGTGGGAAAACTAAATATCCTGCTGATTTTCTTGTTCTTGGTTCCCCACAAGATAGCTTTTGTCCCATTATATTTGGTAGACCCTTCTGGAATACTGTTAATGCTAAGATAGATTGCAAAAAGAATGTTGTTACTATTGGCTTGGATGATATGGTTCATGAGTTTAATTTCTCTAAATTTAGTAAACAACATCGTGAGGAAGAATTGCCTCGTAAGGATGAAATTATTGGTCTTGCTTCTATTGCCGTACCTCCTAGTGATCCTTTAGAACATTATTTGCTAGACCATGAAAATGATATGTTCATGAATGAAAGAAGGGAAATAGATGAAGTATTCTTTAAACAGGAACCTATTCTGCAACACAATTTGCCTGTTGAAATCTTAGGGTATCCCCCTCCACCCAAGGGTGATCCCGTGTTTGAGCTTAAACTGTTGCCTGATAATCTTAAATATGCTCCTTGATGAAAAGAAAATATATCCTGTTATTATTAGTGCTAACCTTTCAGAGCATGAAGAAGAAAGATTATTGAAAACTCTGAAGAAGCACCGTGCCGCTATTGGATATACTCTTGATGATCTTAAGGGCATTAGTCCCACTCTATGTCAACATAAAATAAATTTGGAAGCGGATGCCAAACCAGTTCGTGATCCTCAACTACGCTTGAATCCTAAAATGAAAGAAGTGGTAAGAAAAGAAATACTCAAGCTTCTCGAGGCAGGTATAATTTATCCCGTTGCTGATAGTCAGTGGGTAAGTCGTGTCCATTGTGTCCCTAAGAAGGGAGGTATTACTGTTGTCCCTAATGATAAAGATGAATTGATTCCGTAAAGAATTATCACAGGTTATAGGATGGCAATTGATTTCCGCAAATTAAATAAAGCTACTAAGAAATATCATTACCCCTTACCTTTTATTGATCAAATGCTAGAGAGATTATGCAAACATACACATTATTGCTTTCTAGATAGTTATTCTGGTTTCTCCCAAATACATGTGTCGGCTAAAGATCAATCAAAGACTACTTTTACATGCCCTTTTGGTAGTTTTGCTTATAGACATATGCCTTTTGGTTTATGTAATGCACCTGCTACCTTTCAAAGATGCATGATGGCTATTTTCTCTGAATTTTGTGAAAAGATTTGTGAGGTTTTCATGGACGACTTTTCTGTCTATGGTTCCTCTTTTGATGATTGCTTGAGCAATCTTGATCGAGTTTTGCAGAGATGTGAAGAAACTAATCTTGTCTTGAATTGGGAAAAGTACCACTTTATGGTTAATGAAGGTATTGTCTTGGGGCACAAAGTTTCTGAAAGAGGTATTGAAGTTGATAAAGCCAAGGTTGATGCTATTGAAAAGATGCCATGTCCCAAGGACAACAAAGGTATAAGAAGTTTCCTTGGTCACGCCGGATTTTATAGGAGGTTCATTAAGGACTTCTCAAAAAAATTCTCGGCCTCTGACTAATTTATTACAAAAAGATGTACCATTTGTCTTTGATGATGATTGTGTAGAAGCATTTGAAATACTTAAGAAAGCATTAGTCTCGCTTTTGTTGTTCAGCCACCTGATTGGAATTTACCCGTTGAAATTATGTGTGATGCTAGTGATTATGTTGTAGGTGTTGTTCTAGGGCAAAGAGTTGATAAGAAATTAAATGTTATCCATTATGCTAGTAAGACTCTAGACAATGCTCAAAGAAATTATGCTACTACCGAAAAGGAACTTTTAGCAGTTGTATTTGCTTGTGATAAATTCAGACCCTATATTGTTGATTCAAAAGTAACTATTCACACTGATCATGCTACTATTAAATATCTTATGGAAAAGGAAGATGCAAAACCTAGACTTAATAGATGGGTTCTCTTGCTGCAAGAATTTGATTTGCATATTGTTGATAGAAAAGGAGCTGAGAACCGCGTTGCAGACAACTTATCTAGGTTAGAGAATGTTCTTGATGACCCACTACCTATTGATGATAGCTTTCCTGATGAACAATTAAATGTCATAAGCACTTCTCGTAGCACTCCATGGTATGCTGATTATGCTAATTATATTGTTGCTAAATTTATACCACCTAGCTTCACATACCAACAAAAGAAAAGGTTTTTCTATGATTTGCGGCATTACTTTTGGGATGACCCGCATCTTTATAAAGAAGGAGTAGATGGTGTTATTAGACGTTGTGTACCTGAGCATGAACAGGAACAGATCCTACGCAAGTGTCACTCCGAAGCTTATGGAGGACACCACGCTGGAGATAGAACTGCACATAAGGTATTGCAATCTGGTTTTTATTGGCCTACTCTCTTCAAGGATGCCCGTAAGTTTGTCTTGTCTTGCGATGAATGTCAAAGAATTGGTAATATTAGTAGACGTCAAGAAATGCCTATGAACTATTCACTTGTTATTGAACCATTTGATGTTTGGGGCTTTGATTATATGGGACCTTTTCCTGCCTCTAATGGATATACACATATTCTAGTTGCTGTTGATTACGTTACTAAGTGGGTAGAAGCTATTCCAACTAGTAGTGCTGATCATAACACCTCTATTAAAATGCTTAAGGAAGTTATTTTTCCGAGGTTTGGAGTCCCTAGATATTTAATGACTGATGGTGGTTCACACTTTATTCATGGTGCTTTCCGTAAAATGCTTGCTAAATATGACGTTAATCATAGGATTGCATCTCCTTATCACCCACAGTCTAGTGGTCAAGTAGAATTGAGCAATAGAGAGCTCAAATTAATTTTGCAAAAGACTGTTAATAGGTCTAGAAATAATTGGTCCAAGAAACTTGATGA
This sequence comes from Aegilops longissima, assembly GCA_021605205.1. Lineage (NCBI taxonomy): Eukaryota > Viridiplantae > Streptophyta > Magnoliopsida > Poales > Poaceae > Aegilops > Aegilops longissima. Next base: position 514,280,712 of record CM038679.1, read on the forward strand.
TGCATTACGAGCCTATAGAACTGCATATAAGAACCCTGTCTCCGTATAAAATGGTTTATGGAAAAGCATGTCACTTACCTCTCGAACTAGAACATAAGGCATATTGGGCTATTAAAGAGCTCAACTATGATTTCAAACTTGCCGGTGAGAAGAGGTTATTTGATATTAGCTCACCCGATGAATGGAAAACCCAAGCTTATGAAAATGCCAAGTTGTTTAAAGAAAAAGTTAAAAGATGGCATGACAAAAGGATACAAAAGCGCGAGTTTAATGTAGGTGATTATGTATTGCTATACAACTCTTGTTTAAGATTTTTTGCAGGAAAACTTCTCTCTAAATGGGAAGGTCCCTACGTTATCGAGGAGGTCTATCGTTCCGGCGCCATAAAAATCAACAACTTTGAAGGCACAAATCCGAAGGTAGTAAACGGTCAAAGGATCAAACACTATATCTCAGGTAATCCCATAAATGTTGGAACCAATATTATTGAAACTGTAACCCCGGAGGAATACATAAGGGATACTTTCCGGACCGTTTCTGACTCCGAAAAGGAATAGGTATGTGGTACGGTAAGTAAACCGACTCCAAAACAATTTTTAAGGCAATATTTCTCTGTCTTGGAATATTTAGAAAAATAGAAAAATAAGTAGCAGTCCGGGAAGGACACGAGGGCTCCACGAGGGTGGTGGGCGTACCCTACCCCCTGGGCGCGCCCCCTACCTCGTGAGCACCTCGTGTGCCCTCCGGACTCCGTTTTCTTGCACGATACATATTTTTGTCGGTAAAAATTCATTATATATTCTCCCGAAGGTTTTGACTCTCGTATCACGCAAATCTCCCATGTTCTTGTTTCGAGCTATTTTTCTGACAGGTCTAGATCATCATGACGACCCCAAGTGCTTCCAAGGACAAGTTCTTCGAGAAGGTGATCAACCCTTACCTCGCGGAGGTGCTGCGACACCCTCAAACCATTGAGATGCGTGATGGGTTGCTGCACATCCGCGATGTTGAGGGACCAAAGGGAACCGGAAGCGTGGAGTTGAGGCTCGAAGCAATGGGGCAACAAGTTTTCAAGTGCCAGGGGATGGTGGAACATGGAATCAACGCTAGCCACAAGATACTTGCGGAGTTCACCAACAACTACGAGCCGGATGCCAAGAACACCGAGGAGGCCATCTTCAAGCTACATCACTACAACAAGAACCCCCCTTTAGCAACGCATCAATGTGTTGTCATATGTCCATATAAGTGTTGCCATGCTCTACACCAACGGATTTAGATGCGTTGCCGTTGGTGGCGTTGCAAAGGTCTACACCAACGTATAAACATGCGTTGGTAAACGACGTAAATAGGTGTTGTTACATAGCAACATATAGAGCTAGAGCGTCATAACGCTTCATATGCATTGGTGGCTAGCTCCGAAAATGACCATTGTAATGCCTAGAAGAGTTGTTGTATTGCTCAGACAATTACTGGTATTCTGTATATCAGCATCCAGAACTATTATTATATTAATGCTGATAATGCATAGGAGACACAAACATAACAATGAGAAAGGTCACATATATTAAATCAACTCGGTTGCTTTACAAAGAACATAATACACATATTATAATATGTGAAACTATCTAGTAATAGTCTGATTCTCAACCTTGCAATGAACGACTCAGCCATCTAAAACATAGTGTTTGAAACATTGACCCTAAAAATTACATTCCAAAACATAATCTGAAACTATCTAGTAGTAGCCACCTTCTCGATCTTGTAATCAGCTTCTGAGCCATGCATCATCGATTTATCTTGCAATCTACAACAACAAAGAAATAGCAAGGGAACTAAAATTAATAGGGAAGTAAAATTTAAACGAAAGAGCAACATATAAAGGTGGAGGCCATGTGATAGTTAATCTTACTATATGACTAATAATTTTGTTTTAGTGGTTATGTCAACGAAGAAACAGTTACTCTCAGAGGGAGTACCAAGTTAAACACCCATAGTTTTTGTTTTATATTCGAGGTCAGTACTCCGAAGTGTAGCAAGAGCACATTCTTCTTTCGACTTCCCAAGCTAAGCAGGAACTACAATAAGCATTAATATTGCAAAAAGTATGAGCAAATAAATTGTTGTTCAGCCATGTTGAATTCAAACAATAGAGAAATGAGCATACCTTGTCTTTAGATGGATGATTGCATCTCCATGACATAGAGGAAGCTTCACTTCAAATGCAATATGTTGCTTCCTTGAACAGATTAGTTGAAGTTTCACTTCTCTCAACACCCAAGTCGAAGCAAGCACCAGAACAAAATCCTTGTTCCATCATCCATGATATATCATCACCTCTAAAGAGCTCTGACATATCATAATTTGAACATTTTTTACAGTCCCAGCCATAGCACTCTGCTCTATAGACGGAGAAAAGAGAGCCTTTTGAACAGAGCATCCTTATGTTAAACGAGTTAAACACCTTACAAATAATATAATGAAGATACATCAAGGTACATGCCAAAAATATGTACGTCGACAAATATAGCATCCTTGATTGCGAACAAAGATCTGCAGTTCTCAAAACAATACATATAAATGTAGAGATTTTCAGATTTCCAAAAGTACTTGAAGTTGAGAGAACATAATTCCCACAAAGATAAATCAGGTGGTTGTATTAAATGTTAACAGGTATGTTTTCACATAATTTTAATTTATATAGATGCTTGGCAAAAAGACAAATCTGAATTATGAATACACAAACGTTTTCAACCTCAGTTTTTAAATTACATTGCAGATTATGTCATGTAAATCACCTACAAGTTTACTAGCCAGCTGGAATCATGCAGTCGTACCTCCTTCTGCAGAAGTAGTCTGCTATATGCCTTGATCTTTCTCCCAAAGATGAATATGTAAGAAATTTTGGTACTGCAAAGAATGATGGATTCGCTTCATAAGTACTTGCAAGAACATTTAAGTTTTGCATATCTAAATCAGTGGATCATATAAGTCATACCATAAGCACTAGCTAGTACTCCCTCCGTCCGGGTTTATTGGGCCTCTTAGCAAACCAGCCACAAACTGTTTTTCTAAGGCCCCATTTGATGTGCGTGCTCGCTGCCCTCGATCCTCTCCGCTGAACGCGTGCCCATTGGCTGCAGCTTTGGGTGAATCGCTGCATGCAAGCGTGGAACCAGGTGTGCGCAATAACTAACCTACGATGGACATGCACCGATTTGTTGCATGTAAAAGCAAAACTGGCAACTGGCGGCCGTGACGCTTCGAAATAAATGTGAATGAATCTAATTGGCTGTACTTAGGCTCAGAAATCACGGATGCCCACCAATAATATTCTTCCTTGGTAACCGAGCTTTGGCAAGTAGGCCCAATAAACCCGGACAGAGGGAGTATCATCATTCTGAACCCGAGGATTTACGTGTTAAGACAAAGAAAAACAGACAAATGTTGGCTGAAGGTCAATTTCAGAACAAGCAAGGGGAGATGAAATTAAGGATTATAAAATAAAGGCAAAGAGAAATAATAGGACTGAGAGATGCATGTGGGGCTTATTCATAGATTATTACAAGGAAATCAGTAAGGTTTCATAACACTGATAAGAAGATATTCGTTTTCTTTCTCGGAAATAATCATGATGCTGTACATAATAGTGGTCACCTATTAACTGATACTAGAAGGAATGGTATTGATAAATAGTCAGAAACTAACATCTAGGATTTCCAGAGATACGATCAACTTATTCAATTGACTGTCTAACCATCTTCATGGATATATTAATTAATTATCCACACACATCGCTACATGAAAAATTAAAACCTAATGCATCACAAGATAGAACTATTTAGGAAAAGAGAACACACACATTTTCCTGAATCAACACATACATACAAGTGGTGAATCACTTGTATGCGTACACCCAGATGACTGAATTACCCCTAGGTAGCGGTATTTCTGTGCACATATAAGAATAGTGATGAATACAAACCATGGAGTGGTGTGGCTGTCGGTGCAAGCCAGCGCCCACAACAGCGGATCGGGCAAGTGATAAGGCAGCGTTAATCATTATCGTAATGGCCGGCAAAGAATTATCCATGGCAAGACACCATGCCACAAAGCAGCGGGAGGGAAAGAGCAGAGGGGAGGGGTGCCTTACTGAACCATAAACGTCGGAGTCGAGGTAGCCAAGGTGGAACAGCAACATCGAGCGTAGCCTGTATCCGCGCGCGTGGGGAAGTGGGATTGTCGGGCCGAGCACATGAGCTAAAACAAGGAACCGTCGCGCCGTGCAAAGGCGTGGTCCGCGTGGAGGACGTCGCGGCGGTGGGGGGTCAGAGGAGAACAAGAGGGGGAGAGGAGCCGGTGAGGCATGGTGAAGGGGAGCACCGGAGCTGCCTTGAATCAGAGGCGGCGGCGGCGTTTTGTGGTGGAACTCACGTGAGAGATGTGAATCGGGGAGAGGTGGTGGAGAGATAAGATTGGGTTCTTTTTTTTCTGCTCGGTTGCGTGTCAAATTCCTTTTAGTTGGTTGCGTGATATTTGGACGGAGGTGGATACAGGGAGGTTATCCTTCGTGGGGAGGTGGGAGGTTTGTTTAACCCAATGCATCTTGACTTTTGTTGCTAGATATGTGTTGTTATAGGTGGGATTTTGTTGTAGTGCATGAGAAGATCGAGCACCTCCAAGCCCAAATCTATGATCTGCAAAATCAAAACTGTGAGTATGAATATAGATTCAAAAGGATGAGTTTGGCTGCAGATTTGAGGATTCCGGAGACTTGATCATCCTTCTATGCTGGTGAGCCTATGCCATGGAAGGTGGACGACAAGCCTGCATCATCAACAACACCTCCACCATCAACAACAAAGAAGGATACATAATCACATGGGTATGGGCACTCCCCTTGGCAACTACCAAGCTTGGGGGAGGTGCCCCGATATCGTATCACCATCACAACTCCTATCTTTACTGTTTTTCTTAGTTCGATCCTTTTAGTAGTATCTTGATCTAGTAGAATAAAGTTTATGGCATGATCTAGTTTTGAGTTTGGCTTTATGATCTCTCTATGTAATCGAGTCTGTGAGCTATATATATAATAAAGTTTAGTGTTGAGTCAAGGGCTTGATTATTTTGCCATGATCTTTGGTGAATAGAAAGAAAAAGAATAAAAAGAATCAAAGAGTTCATATTGATCTTATTGAAAGTAATGACTTCACATAGAAAGAGTATGATGATTAAAAGTTGTTGGGAGTTGGCAAATATAGCTTTGGTCATCGTCGCAATTAATAGGAAGTAATAAAGAAAGAGATGTTTCACATATAGATATATTATCATTGACATCTTTTATGATTGGGAGCACTCATTAAAATACGACATGCTAAAGAGTTGATGTTGGACAAGGAAGAAAACATAATGAGTTATGTTTTCTTATATCTGAGATAAAGTATGTTGTAATGGATCCTCTAACATGTTGAGCTTGCCTTTCCCCCTCATGCTAGCCAAATTCTCAGCACCAAGTAGAGATACTACTTGTGCTTCCAAATACCGTTAAACCAGTTTTGCCATGAGAGTCCACCATATCTACCTATGGATTGAGTAAAGATCCTTCAAGTAAGTTGTCATCGGTGCAAGCAATAAAAATTGCTCTCTAAATATGCATGACTTATTAGTGCAGAGAAAATAAGCTTTGTACGAACTTGTTGTGGAAGTAATAAAAGCGACGGACTGCATAATAAAGGTCCACATACAAGGGGCAATATAAAGTGACGTTCTTTTGCATAAAGATTTTGTGCATCAACCCTAAACGCACATGACAACCTCTGCTTCCCTCTGCGAAGGGCCTATCTTTTATTATTATCCTCTACCTGATGCAAGAGTCACGATGATCTTCACCTTTCCTTTTTGATTTTATCCTTTGGCAAGCTCAGCATGTTGGAAAGAACATGATATATATATCTAATTGGATGTAGGGGAGCATGAATTGTTATTGTTGACATTACCCTTGAGGTAAAAGGTTGTGGGGCAAAACTATAAGCCCCTATCTTTCTCTGTGTCCTATTAAAACTCCGTAACCACAAGTATTGCGTGAGTGTTAGCAATTATGAAGGACTAAGTGATAGTTGAGTATGTGGACTTGCTTTTAAGCTCTGACATAGACTCTTTCCGATGTTATGATAAATTGCAATTGCTTCAATGACTGAGGTTATAATTTGTTGGTGCTCAATAAGGTTTCTGATTCATACTTTCGCATTGTGAAAAGATCATCACTTGAACATAAGTAATCATATGAAAAAATCTATATATGTTGCTGTTATGAGAATAATCATGATGCCTTCATGTCCGTATTTTATTTTTATCGACGACTATACCTCTAAACATGAGGACATATTTATTGTTATCGGCTTTTCGCTTGAGGACAAGCGAGGTCTAAGCTTGGGGGAGTTGATACGTCCATTTTGCATCATGCTTTTATATCGATATTTATCGCATTATGGGCTGTTATTTCACGTTATGTCACAATACTTATGGCTATTCTCTCTTATTTTACAAGGTTTACATGAAGAGGAGAATGCCGCAGCTGGAATTTCAGGTGGAAAAGGAGCAAATATTGGAGACCTATTCTATGCAACTCCAAAAGTCCTGAAACTCCATAGAATATCTTAAAATAAATAAAGAAAAATCGTCGCCAAAGATGAAGGCCAGGGGGCCCACACCCTGCTCACAAGGGTGGGGGCGCCCCCCTGGGGCGCGCCCCCCTAACTCGTGGGCCCCCTGGTGGCTCTCTGACGTCCATCTTCTCCTATATGAAGTCTTTCGATGAGAAAAAAAACATTAAGCAACCTTTCGGGACGAGACTCCGCCGCCACGAGGTGGAACCTTGGCGGAACCAATCTAGGGCTCCCGTGGAGCTGTTCTGTCGGGGACACTTCCCTCCGGGAGGGAGAAATCATCACCAGCGCTCCTCTCATCTCCAAACACTAGTTCATCTCTTGTATCCAATTCTTGTCTCCAAGTCCGGGATTGGTGCTAGTAGGTTGCTAGTAGTGTTGATTACTCCTTGTAGTTGATGCTAGTTGGTTTATTTGGTGGAAGATCATATGTCCAGATCCTTTATGCATATTATTACCCCTATGATTATGAACATGAATATGCTTTGTGAGTAGTTACGTTTGTTCCTGAGGACAAGGGAGAAGTCTCGCTATTAGTAGTCATGTGAATTTGGTATTCGTTCAATATTTTGATGAGATGTATGTTGTCTAGCCTCTAGTGGTGTTATGTGAACGTCGACTACATAACACTTCACCATTATTTGGGCCTAGAGGAAGGCATTGGGAAGTAATAAGTAGATGATGGGTTGCTAGAGTGATGAAGCTTAAACCCTAGTTTATGCGTTGCCGTAAGGGCTGATTTGGATCCACTTGTTTCATGCTATGGTTAGGTTTACCTTAATACTTTTGTTGTAGTTGCGGATGCTTGCAATAGAGGTTAATCATAAGTGGGATGCTTGTTCAAGTAAGAACAACACCCAAGCACCGGTCCACCCACATATCAAATTATCAAAGTACCGAACGCGAATCATATGAACGTGATGAAAACTAGCTTGACGATATTCCCATGTGTCCTCGGGAACGCTTTTCCTATTATAAGAGTTTGTTCCGGCTTGTCCTTTGCTACAAAAAGGATTGGGCCACCTTGCTGCACCTTATTTACTTTTGTTACTTGTTGCTCGTTACAATTTACCTTATCACAAGACTATCTGTTACCACTTATTTCAGTACTTGCAGAGAATACCTTGCTGAAAACCGCTTATCATTTCCTTCTGCTCCTCGTTGGGTTCGACACTCTTACTTATCGAAAGGACTATGATAGATCCCCTATACTTGTGGGTCATCACCCTGATCTTCACTCGCCAGAGGAGGAGGCGGTGGAGGAGGCGGAGTGCCCTGACTCGCCGGGGGAGGAGGCGGTGGAGGAGGCGGAGTGCCCTGACTCGCCGGAGGAGGAGGAGGAGGCGGAGGCGTCCAGTTCGGAAGGTTGATGAGCTCCTTCCGCCATAGGGATGGAGTCTTCAGAGCATAAGCCAGCCTAGTCTCCCCTTCACCGGTAGGGTGGTCAAGCTTGAGGTCCTCAAATCCCTCCGTTATTTCATCCACCATCACCCTAGCATATCCTTCTGGAATCGGCTGGCAGTGAAAAGTTGTGCCGGGTTCAGTAGGATAAACAGAGCCAACAGCCGCCTTGACCTTCAAATTCATCCATTGCGTCATAATGTGGCAATTTTGAGACTCCGTGATAGCATCCACGGTATAGCTGGCAGGAGCCGTCAAGACATGCTCCGGCTGAAGCAGCTTGGTGGAAGCCACGCTGCTTCTCCGCTGAGATGGCGGGGTAGCTTCGGGGGAAGCTTCGGCAGGTCATTTGCTGCGTTCTGCTTCTCGTTCCTCTAGCCCCATTACCCTTTCGTGCAGCGCCTGCAGTTGGCTCTGCTCCAGTTTCTTCCTCCTCTCCTGGGTTTTGTAACCCCCTGCGTCCGGAAAACCAACCTTCCACTGAATGGAGCCTGGCGTGCCTCGTGTCCGTCCAGGGTGCTCAGGATTCCCGAGGGCCATTGTGAGCTCGTCCTTCTCCCTGTCTGGAACGAACGTCCCTTGCTGTGCTGCATCGATATAGTGTCGAAGCTTGGTGACTGGTAATTTCAGTTGCTCGTCCGTCCAACGGCACTTCCCTGATACAGGGTCCAAGGTTCCGCCAGCCCCGAAGAACCAAGTCCGGCAACGGTCGGCGATTCATTGTCTCGGTTCGATCCCTTTATCAAGCAGATCATTCTCAGCCTTGGACCACTTAGGCCGGGCTTTGAGGTAGCCACCTGACCCCGTGCGATGGTGAAACTTCTTCTTCGCAGCATTTTTCTTGTTTGTCTCCGACATCTTATTACTCTTTTCCGATGTCTTGTGGGCCACAAATGCGGGCCAGTGATCTTTGATCTTCTCATATTTGCCGATGAATTCTGGTGTCTCTTCTTTGTCGACAAACTTGTTCAGCTCTTTCCTCCACCTCCTGAATATGCTTGCCATCTTATTAAGAGCACAAGACTTGATTAATTGCTCTTTAACTGGCTTCTCCGGATCCTCCTCTGGCAGTAGGGTGAAATTTGCCTTCATCTCAGTCCAAAGATCATCTTTCTGCATATCATTGACATAAGACACCTTAGGGTCTTCCTCCTTAGGCTTATACCATTGGTGGATGCTGAACGGGATCTTGTCCCTAACAAGAACCCCGCACTGAGCAGAAAATGCGTTCTTTGTCCGGATGGGTTCAACCGGTTCGCCGTCGGGCGTGATTGCTGTGATCTCAAACCTTTCATCCGAGCTCAACTTTTTCTTCGGGCCTCGTCTCCTTACCGAAGTTGTGCTCGATCCGGAGGGCTAGAAAAAGGAAGAAAGACGAGAGTTAATTAATATGTGTATATATACCAAAACAATGAATGCATCAATTAACTAGTCAGCACGGGCTTAACTAATATATATATACCTGGCCGGACTCGGTTCGGTCACCGGAGCAGTCAGCATGGTCTCCTTCTTGTACCTCCATTGGGTCACCGGAGCCATCATGAACATAGCCCTCTTCTTGTACCGGCATTAATGGGCCGGAGCCATCATGAACATAGCCCTCTTCTTCACCCAGTCCTTCCCGACCATCGGTGTCGTTGAGAAATGACTTAGCGACATCACTTCCTTGTGCGATTATGTCCCCAACATCGCTTCGTTGCTTCGTCTCGGAGTGCTCCATAGTTTCGCAAATATTTACAACATGTCAATTATTATTCAAACATGGTACAGATGGATATATATTAGTGGCAAACGAGAACTAGCTAGCTAATCACAATAAGGAATCATGTTAGTGGCCTCGACGCTGCTTCTCTAGGGTTTGGGGTGGCCTAGACAACGCTTCAAGGGTTTGGGGTGGCCTCGACACAACGCTTCAAGGGTGTGGGGTGGCCTCGACGACAACGCTTTTTAACTTGGTAAATTTGGGTGGCCTCGAGAGAGTTTGTCGGGTAGGTCTTGCAAGGAGGGGGTAGGAGACCAACATCATTTTTCTCTAGGGTTTGGGTGTCCTCGAGAGTTTTGGTCGAGCGAGAGGGCCGAGGGGGGTGCTGCCGTGGTATAAGTTATCACGGTCAAGAGGGGGTATATATATCGACCGCCCCTCATGTCGAAGTTATCCGGGAGGGGGTTATATCGACAACGACGCGACATACATATACATGGGAAAATAATGTTATCGAGGAGGGGGTATATCGACCCCCCCCCCTCGTATTGAAGTTACCGGGAGGGGTATATCGACGATGACAGACCCGATAAAACATAATAAAACGAAGAAGAAATAAAAAGAGGAGAAGAAAAAAAGGAATAGAGGAGAAGAAGAAAGGAATAGAGGAGAAGAAGAAAAAATAGAATTTTTTTTTCTTCTTCTCGTCTATTCCTTTCTTCTTCTCCTCTTCTTTTTCTTATTTTTTCTCTTCTTATTTATTTCTCCTCTTCTCCTCCTTTCTTCCTCTTCTTATGTTCCTTTTTCCTCTCATTCTTTTAGTATTGCTTGTTTTTTAAATGTTCAAATAGAAAATTTCAAAAAACAGTAAAGGTTTTACCTAATGCATTGTTCATATTTCATCAACATATATGCATACAAAAAAGCATACATACATACATATACATACAAAAAAAGCATACATACATACATATATACAAAAAGCCAAACATACTTTCCTAGCTAGCAAAAAAAGCATACATACATACAAATATCATCAACATTATGCAAAAAAAGCATCACTAGCTATGGGCGGCGGTGGCGGCAGGGGGCAGGGCAGGGCGCGGGGGCTCACTATGGGCGGCGTCAGCGACGGCGAGGTCGGGGCCGGCCTAAGGCAGAGGCAGTGGCGCGTGGGGCAGGGGACGGCGTCGAGGCGACGATGGCGTCGAGGCGACGCTGGGCGGCAACGGCGTCGGGCGTGACGCGGGCAGCAGGCAGGGGAGCCTTGGGCTCGGGACGACGTCGGCGACGGCGACGGCGAGGCACGGGCGACGGTGATGGCACGGTCGGGCGGGGGCGACGGCAGGGGCGGCGGACGGCGTCTGGGCAGCCTGGCGACAATGAGCTCGGCGTCGTCGGGGGCAAGTGGAGATGAGAAACTGAAATTTTCACAAGTCATGGTTATATACCAAGAGCATTGGTCCCAGTTCGTGGCACCAACCGGGACCAATGCCCCCTTTAGTCCCGGTTGGTGCCACCAACCGGGACCAAAGGCTAGTTTTCGGCAGCCAAAGGGCGGGAAGCGGCGGCCTTTGGTCCCGGTTGGTGGCACCAACTAGGACTAAAGGAGGGCATTGGTACCGGTTGGTGCCACGAACCGTGACCAATGCCCTCCTATAGTCCCGGTTGGTGCCACCAACCGGGACCAAAGGCCTTGCGCTGCCCGCGGCAAAAAGTTTAGTCCCACCTCGCTAGTTGAGAGGGGCTCGGAGTGGTTTATAAGCCCCACTGCGGCTACCCTCGAGCTCCTCTCAAATGCAGGCTTACGGGCCTAATCTCACCTTGTGCTTTGTGGGCCTATTGGGCCTTCTGAACTGAATCTGGCCTAGGTTGGGTTTCTAGTCGTATTCAGCCGTGGTGGCCCAATAGGTGGCAGTTTTTTATTTTTTCCAGTTTTTTGTTTTGTTTTTTGCATATTTTATTTTCTTTTGTTTTTGCTTTATTTTTAATTCCTTTTGCTTTTAGTTTTAGAAAAATTATAAATTTTCTGTTAGTGCCATTAGTTTTCAAATTTGAAAACACTTTTTTGTTTTTTGTTTTCTTTGTTGCTTTATTTATTTTATTTTGTTTCTACTTACAACAAAATACTTATTATTGCTATTTTTATTTTGTTTCCAGTTTTTTGTTTTGTTTTCTACATTATTTATTTTCTTTTGGTTTTGCTTTTTTTATTCTTTTTGCTTTTAGGTCAGCAAAATTATAAACTTTCTGTTAGTGCCATTAGTTTTAGAAAAATTATAAACTTTCTGTTAGTGCCATTAGATTTCAAATTTGAATAATTAAAATTTGAATTCTTTGAAATTTGTGTGAATCACAAGTTTGTGATTAGCTTTACTAAAAAAATGAACATAGATGCGCCTATAGAGAAAATTCAACCTAAATTCATAATAAAGCATTTCAAATGAACTCTGAAAAAGTTGAAAGTTGGCATGGTATCATAATTTCACCCACATAGCATGTCCATGTACAAAACGGACAATGGTATCATACTCGTCTGTTGCAAAGTTGGCATGGTATCATCATAATAGTTGAGGGAGAAAGTCTTCACTTTTTCTTCGCTTATGTCATTTGCTTATTGCGCCGTAACCATGGATAATCTTCATCGTTTATCAGGATGCTGGGGTCAGCCTTGACTTTGAAGGTTGGAATTTAATGAAACTTTTCATAATCTTCAGACATGTCTGTCTTGCCCTCCACTCCCATGATGCCCCTTTTTCCTGAAAGAACTATGTGGCGCTTTGGCTCATCGTATGATGTATTCGCTTCCTTATCTTTTCTTTTTCTCGGTCTAGAAGACATGTTCTTCACATAGATAACTTGTGCCACATCATTGGCTAGGACGAACGGTTCGTCAGTGTACCCAAGATTTTTCAGATCCACTGTTGTCATTCCGTACTGTGGTTCTACCTGTACCCCGCCTCCTAACAGATTGACCCAGTTGCATTTAAACAAAGGGACCTTAAAATCTACTCCGTAGTAAAGTTCCCATATGTCCACTATGTAACCATAATATGTGTCCTTTCCCCTCTCGGTGGCTGCATCAAAGCGGACACCGCTGTTTTGGTTGGTGCTCTTTTGATCTTGGTCGATCGTGTAAAATCTATTCCCATTTGTCTCGTATCCTTTCCAAATCATTACAGTCGAAGATGGTCCCCTGGACAACAAGTATAGCTCATCACAAATAGTGATGTCACCTCTGAGACGTGTTTCCAACCAACTTCTGAAAGTCCTGATGTGTTCACATGTAATCCAGTCGTTGCACTGCTCCGGGTGTTTGGAGCGTGGACTGTTCTTGTGTTCATCGACATACGGGGTCAGCAAGGTAGAGTTCTGTAGAACTGTGTAGTGTGCTTGAGACCAAGAATATCCGTCCCTGCATATTATTGAGTCCTTCCAAGCGTGTTTTTCGGTCAGTCTCCCCTCATACCGCGATTTAGGGAGACCTATCTTCTTAAGGCCAGGAATGAAGTCAACACAAAACCCGATGACATCCTCTCGCTTGATGGCCCATGGAGATGCTTCCTTCGGCCTAGCGTGGTTACGGACATATTTCTTTAGGACTCCATGAACCTCTCAAAGGGGAACATATTGTGTAGAAATACGGGCCCCGAATGACAATCTCGCCGACTAGATGAACTAGGACGTGCGTCATGATATTGAAGAAGGATGGTGGGAACACCAGCTCGAAACCGACAAGACATTGCGCCACATCACTCCTTAGCGTTGGTGCGATTTCTGGATCGATCACCTTCGAGATATTGCATTGAGGAATGCACATAGCTTCACAATGGCTAATCGGACGTTTTCGGTAGAAGCCCCTCAATGCAACCGGAAGCGGTTGCGTCATAATCACGTGGCAGTCATGAGACTTTAGGTTCGGAACTTTTCGTGGCATATTTATTATTCCATTTATATTCGACGTATTCCTTTATATTCGACGAGAAGCGGTCGGGACCTTCATCTCGAAAGGCATTCAAAGAAGATTTCTTTCTCTTCTTTTGTAAGAGCATAGCTGGCAGGACCTTCATACTGCTTCGGAGGCATGCCGTCTTTTTCGTGCAAGCGTTGCAAGTCCTCCCGTGCCTCAGGTGTATCTTTTGTCTTCCCATACACGCCCAAGAAGCCTAGCAGGTTCACGCAAAGGTTCTTCGTCACGTGCATCACGTTGATCGAAGAGCATATCTCTAGGTCTTTCCAGTAGGGTAGGTCCCAAAATATAGATTTCTTCTTCCACATGGGTGCGTGTTTCTCAGCGTCATTCGGAACAGCTAGTCCGCCGGGACCCTTTCCAATGATTACGTGCAAATCATTGACCATAGCAATTACGTGATCACCGATACGCATGGCGGGCTTCTTCCGGTGATCTGCCTCGCCTTTGAAATGCTTGCCTTTCTTTCGACATTGATGGTTGGTCGGAAGAAATTGACGATGGCCTGTGTACACATTCTTCCCGCAGCTTCCGGTATATACTATCGGTGTCAAGTAAACAGTGCGTGCATGCATGGTATCCCTTGTTTGTCTGTCCTGAAAGGTTACTGAGAGCGGGCCAATCGTTGATGGTCACGAACAACAACGCCTTTAGGTCAAATTCCTCTTGTTTGTGCTCATCCCACGTACGTACACCGTTTCCATTCCACAGTTGTAAAAGTTCTTCAACTAATGGCCTTAGGTACACATCAATGTCGTTGCCGGGTTGCTTAGGGCCTTGGACGAGAACTGGCATCATAATGAACTTCCGCTTCATGCACATCCAAGGAGGAAGGTCATACATACATAGAGTCACGGGCCAGGTGCTGTGATTGCTGCTCTGCTCCCCGAAAGGATTAATGCCATCCGCGCTTAAAGCAAACCATATGTTCCTTGGGTCACTTGCAAACTCATCCCGTAGATTTTTCTCGATTTTCTCCATGCGACCCGTTAGCGGGTGCTCTCAACTTCCGTCTTTCTTACGGTCCTCACTGTGCCATCGCATCAACTTGGCATGCTCTCCGCTTACGAGCAGACGTTTCAACCATGGTATTATAGGAGCATACCACATCACCTTCGCAGAACCCTCTTCACGGGGCTCGCCGTCAACATCACCGTGGTCATCTCGCCGATCTTATACCGTAATGCACCGCATACCGGCATGCGCCAGATCCTTGTACGCACCGCGTAGAGGATGCGATCATTAGGGCATGCATGTATCTTCGCACCTCCAATCCTAGAGGGCATCGACCTTCTTTGCTGCGTATGTCTTGTCGGCAATTCGTTATCCTTTGGAAGCTTCTTCTTCAATATTTTCAGTAGCTTCTCAAATCCTTTGTCGAGCACAAGATTCTCGCCTTCCATCGCAGCAATTCCGATGACGGTACCGAGCTTTGTGTTGCCATCTTCGCAATTGGGGTACAACCCTTTTGTGATCCTCTAACATGCGATCGAACTTCAGCTTCTCCTTTTGACTTTCGCATTGCGTCCTTGCATCGACAATGACCCGGCGGAGATCATCATCATCGGGCACATCGTCGGTTCCTCTTGATCTTCAGCAGCTTCGCCCGTTGCAAAGCATCATCGTGCACATCGTCTGGTTCCTCTTGATGTTGGTAGCATCACCGTATTCAGGGGCACATAGTTGTCATCGTACTCTTCTTCTTCGCCGTCTTCCATCATAACCCCTATTTCTCCGTGCCTCGTCCAAACATTATAGTGTGGCATGAAACCCTTGTAAAGCAGGTGGGTGTGAAGGATTTTCTGGTCAGAGTAAGACTTTGTATTCCCACATATAGGGCATGGACAACACATAAAACCATTCTGCTTGTTTGCCTCAGCCACTTCGAGAAAATCATGCACGCCCTTAATGTACTCGGAGGTGTGTCTTTCACCGTACATCCATTGCCGGTTCATCTGCGTGGCAGACCGCTAAACCTAGACAAATATTGAGGAAAATGGAGTTTGGAGGTCGAGCTTGGAGAGGAGAAAGTTAAGTAGTCTGGCTCGGGCATTCCATCGAACACCTCGTGTGCATAGGAGGTGAGCTAGAGCACCACAAAGCTCTCCAACGGTCGGGCAGAAAAACAGAGCGGTGAAGTGCTCGCTTTCATGAGCGAGGGGTATATATAGGCTATTCATTGGTCCGGTTCGTGGCATGAACCGGGAGTAAAGGCAGCCTTTGGTCCTGTTCAAGCCACCAACCGACCAATGGTGGTGGGCAGAGCGAGGCCCATTGGTCCCGGTTCGTCCACCAACCAGGACCAAAAGGTCCAGACGAACCGGGACCAATGGCCCACGTGGTCGGCCGGCCCCGGGCTCACGAACCGGGTCCAATGCCCCCATGGGTCCCGGTTCTGGATTGAACCGGGACTAATGGGCTGACCCGGCCTGGACCATTGCCCCCTTTTCTACTAGTGATAGTTCCCCTCTCACTTCACACGTGACTCAGGAAAAGATTAGGGTTTCCCTATGGGCACCTCCCCCCGGTTTGGTAGGAGGGATCATGTCCTTGCATTAGGTAGTTTTAGTGTCTTGGTCGAAGCATTGGCGTCACTGCAGAGCTAGAATAATGTCCTCCCATCTGATTTCCGCTCGAACAGTGCGCCTAGTGTCGGCGGACGGCGCGTGGAGGTGTGTCTATGTCAAATCTTCTTTGACCTAGTTGGTGATGGACTTTGGTGAATCTGCTTTGGTTTCAGCCAACCCATGTTTTCCTTGATTTGTTTGCATGGATGGCCTTTTTGATCTACACTTCTCATCCTCGATGGTGGTTGTTGTTCTTGTGCACTGGTCCTTTGGAGACACGGTGACTTTCTGATTGTCTACTAAAACAAGATTTTCCTGACTCTGGTGAGGGAAAGCGATGGCGACGGTTTACCTTCGGCTCGCTCCAGTGCTTGTATTTATCTCTAGATGGTCCAAGGATCTAGTTATATTTTTTGTTACTTTTTGGATCTTTGTACTGCTATTGCAAACTATTAATAGACTGGAGGACTTTTCGAAATAGAAGAGCTAGTGTGATCTCACCAGGAAAACTACTTTGATGAGAGAACCGAGAATCCAACGGCGGACTCTACTCTTCCACTTTGTATAATTTCTGATTTCTTATTTTGTCAGAAGGGGGTATTTTCCTCATAATTCTAGTTTTCTTTAGGGCGTGTTTTCTTGCAGAACGGGGCGAATGTAGTGTGATGGTTCCATTCCCTTTGAATGAGATGATTTCAATCATATATCTAATTGTTAAATCTCATGTTTGCTTGGAGAGATGGAATTGATGAACTTGTTTTTTCTCACCTCTTGTAAAGGAATGGTGAGATTATCTCTCACTAGCATGTGTAAAATATGAATAATGGTAGCCTTTTGTATGTTTAGCACAATGGAAGTCCTATGCTCCACATCACATTTTTAAATCATTTTGCAGTCTTTTAAGTAAAGTAATGACACATTTTTACCTTTTGGTCAGTATGATAGTTAGTAATTAGAAGCATACAAAAGTTTGAATTGCAATCTCATGCTATTGAAAAATATCCATTTTTTGTCCTTCGATGGTTTCATGCATGATTTTATCATAACTGCTATTTGTTCCCGATGCATCATTGCCATGATAAAAGTATACATTACAAAGAAAATATTCCCAGAATAAACTCCGTTTTTTTAAATGCTGGTCAATAGGTTTTACAAAGCAAAGTGAGTAGAACTAAATCGTAATAAGTAAATAAACATAATTGTTGAGACGACATTGATGCGGCCGTGACACGCTAGTGAAAGAAATGATAATTTAGATTGTGACTCAAACGATTTTGGAGCAAATGGTTCAGAGTGGACTTTTGTATCATTTTAGGCCGAAATAGTGCTTCTTCCTAGCTCAAAGTATCTTTCCAGAGTTAGAACAATGATAGTTACTATGACTATCAATATTTATGTGTTTAAACTAATTAGTTGACGCAGCAATCGTAGTATTTGTCTCTTAACTTTGATGCCCCATTCTTGTTAGGTCTAGGTGCTGCCAGATTTGTTGGCTCTTTCCAGATCTTGGCAGTTGATGTGTCTATCTAGCATTTTGATCGGCTCTTGGTTTCCTAAACCCTCTGGAACAACATTGAAAGATTACAAGCCCTACACTATGTGGGGTGAAGCCCCAACCAATGTTCCTTCAATGACTACTATATCTCGTTGCTAGTGATGGGTGACTATTGTGGTCTTCATTGTCTAGTATGTCAAGGGCTCTTACAGGTGTCTTGTTTCCCTTAGGTTGCCCGTACTGAAAGTATCATACCTAGTATCATGCATGCCAACTAGGAAATCTTGATGAGGTGGCGTAGAATTAAACGAAGAAAGAGAGGGTAGTATCATATTATGATACATTATCATAATAAAATCTATGTTACTATGTGTCATGCATGGCAACAAATGAGACCACTTAAGATACCGGTCTATAATACTATGCACTACGGATGTAGTATCATGCATATGATACTAGTATATGATATTCCCCATTACAACCAGCCTTACTGCATGTCCATTGTAATTTTTAAGCTCCGATGGGGCCGACCTCTTAAAGGAAGGAGGCGAATGTATGGTTTCAGTGTAAAACTTTTAGGTAATTTTGTGTCTCGTTGTCCTTCCTTTTTACTAGATACTATTTTCCTTGGTAAATATCAGATATGAGAAGCCTTTTTGTGTCCTTTTTTATAAAAAACTTTGCTGCCCTATTAATGTGTCTTGGCCTATGAAAAAGTAGGACAACAAAAGAGTTTGCATTTCGCTAGTCTTAGGGCAGGTTTCCTTAGCAACGATAATCATGACAAAGCTGTAAAAGGAGATTATAACAAATAGAAGTGTCAGTTTTGCTTTTTAAAAATAGTTATTTTCTTGTTTTTGTTACCTCCACTACACATTTGACATTGCTATATAGAGAAAGTCACATGGGCGGAACACAACTCAAAGTTGCATTAGCATAATAAGTTAGATGGTATTAACGCCCATAGCATGCTATGTGCTCAGGATATTTTTAATTCATTCTTATTACTACCTATGGTATTGTTGCATAACTTTTTGTTGCATCAAGTACTTATTTATTTGTTGAAACACTTAATAAAGTCAACTATTCCTTTATTTTTCATAATACAACGTGCTTTAGTTTTTTCCATATTACAACAAGTATTAGGAGATCAAGGCGCACCGAGCCAACGCATACATGGGCATTAATGACCCTAGTGGTTCCATAAGCCAATGAAAGAAGCATAAACGATCACTCTTAATTTCTCCTTGGTAACTAATACCACAAGTTTGTTTAAGTTTAGCACCCCTCATAAGTATCACCAAAGCAAAAGCCACTAAGCAACATCCGTAACATGCTAAAACCACTGAAGTGATAAACAAAAAAACAGAAACCTATAGTTCAACAAAACTACTAACTGAAAGTAAGATAGCCAATGAAATAGCTAGACAAGCTGAAAAATATGTGCTCTTTTTTGAACTTTAAGGAGAACTATAAAGCTCTTCTTATTGTGCACGTCAATATTCCATATCTCTATCATAAACAAACTCTTTCTATTGGATAAAGGCTTAAGTTAGAAAACAAAGATCACAACTTAAACCTACTTTATAGGGGTTAACTTTGCTAAATTGTGAGCTATCTAATCAAGTAGTGTTATGTATACAATTTTAATGGCCAAAATGGTAGTATATGTGGTGTTTCCGCTCAGGGCTCGAATTAGCGACACACATGCAATGGAATATAAAATTAATAGCATTACAATCAAGTGATGAGTGGATTTTATGCATACTTTTTAGAGTATATTTTAGTGCCAAAATCCCTCATATCATATCCATCTAGCACTTATTCATGTCCCCAATGCATAGTTTTTGGTATTTACTCATTTTACCAAGCTCGTTGCACAATTTTTATTTTGATAAGTTTTCCTTTAGTTTGTGGTCTTTGTAGGTGGGTTGGCATGTTCATGGACTTGGGACATTAAAATAACCAAGTTGGGGATCAAGTCGGAGAAGTTCCAGACACCAGATTAAGGCCATGTGGAGTGTTTGATGTTTTGACATTTGTTAAATTGTCCAAATCGAAGATCCAAGGCCGCATCGGGCTTTTCCTTAGCAATCCAACGAACCTAAGAACGTAAAAATCGGAGTTCGTATTAAAAATGACGACTAATATACGAAACAGCACCCGAGACACCAGAGCGCAAGACAAGCATCCATACGACTGCACGTGGTCATACAGGGTGATTTCATCACCGAATGTTGCCTTTTTAGACGGGATTCTTCACCAATTTTGTCCCCATTTGATCCCACGTGATTGTTGGTTCATAAAGAAGGGTTTGGGAGAGGATAAGGCTCATCTAGAGGCCTTGGATGGAGGAGGATCTACATCAACAAAGGACACCCGAGGAGACCTCCTATAAGAAGGCCTCTAACCGTAGCCGCCACACATCATCTCGATCATCCTCCACAAGTTCCATTTATTGCCGCCACACCTCCATAGAAGAAACACCGCCATAGAGAGAGGGCGAAGACAACAAGAAGGAGGAGAGGAAACACCACCTACGTCCAGTGTCGGATGGAAGGCTGAGAAAATATTACATGATGATGACCTGCAAGGGCACAAAACTATTGCAATTCACGGTAAGTAGAGTATATCGATCCCACAGGGAGCGGTGCACAGGTAACTACCAACCCTGCAGCTATGTCTTCACACACGACTACATTCACACCCAGAGCATTATCTGGAAATAGTCTATTCGTCGATTGCTAGAGGAAATAATAAAAAGGTGGTTTTGTCTAAACAACTAAGTGAAGGTAAAACATAAATAAAACAACGAATAAAATAAGGGGACGGTGCTTGAGTAAAAGGGCGTTCTCGAGGCATTTTGAATCATCACTACCCAGACGTTCTACGGATACCTAAGCCACTTCTCATGTACTCCCTTAGGTTTTATTTACTCTGCATATTATCTTTGACATAAGTCAAAATTTATAAAGTTTGACCAAGTTTATCGAAAACAATCTAAACTTTCATAATAAAAAATATATATGGTATGAAAATATATTGATTCCAATGGCATTAATTTGGTATTGTGGGTGTTAATAATTTTTGTATAAACTTGGTCAAAGTTTAGAAAGTTTGACTCAAGACAAGCTAATATGTGAAGTAAATAAAAACGGAGGGAGTAGTCCATCCATTCCTAAATATAAGTCGTTTTGGTAGTTCAAACAGAGGGACTATCTATTTGTGAGCAGAGCTTGATATAGTATACGGCACCACATACATAGTCAACCTATCACGCACGCCACCAACGTTCCTCCCCTAGTAGGTTACAACAACGATGAGTAAGGGTTTCCCGTGGACGCGGCCAATGGGCAGTCTCCGTTATTCCCTTGTTAGATTGGCAGAGACGGCAAGAGGGAGGTTACTACTGTCATGTTTTCTTCTCCACTTCCCTAGAGATTGCGCTATCATGGCTTTCTCCACTCCCCCTTCATCCAATACTAATATCCTCGTGTCCAAATAGGAAAATGTTGGATGGTGCACTTTATCCAACATCACAAAGAATATTAACAATACAGGAAAGAGAGGATTTTATATCGAGCAAAATTATTCGGTGCTATTACAAACTAAAGTTCATCCTATTCCCCAAGAACTAGTTACAAGCTAACATGGTGTTGAAGATGGAGAGGAACATGGCAGTGGTGTTAGACTCTTTTGTAGTCTTGTATTAGGTCGGTATCTTTAGCTCTCTCATACCATGTAACATGTTCCTCTTTCCTAATATTTTGTAACTACGCATCTAAGGTTCTCCTATCATTATACCTATCCAAGGAAAGCCATGAGATCTCACTCTCTCTATCAATGTTTTCAATAGATTTTGCTAGCACTTTTCTCTGCTTCTTGTAGAAACTTTCATAGTTAATATACCATCTTTTGAGGTTTGTCCTTAAGACTACTTTTATTTTATTTTTTTCACCTATCCAGGGGAGCTCTACCATAGTGAAAAGAATGCCAAGCTTTACTAACTACATCTAAATCATCTCTAAGAAACCAACAAAGCCCAAACATTAAAGGCCTATTCATTTTTGGAATATTTAGACCTAGATATACCATTGAAGGAGAATGATTAGGAATAGTTTGAGGCAATGTTTTAACATGGACCAATGGGAAAACCTTTTCCCATTCATTGTCAATAAGTATCATGCCAAGTTAAAAAAAAGAGGAGTAATATGATTATTACACCAAGTAAAATCACCACTAGCAATCTCTACTTTATTTATCTCCCAGTGTTCTAGATATAATAGCGCTAAATAGGTTAAACCATTTATTGAGTTTTTTAGCTCTACTATTGTAACTTAATTAAATTGTAATCCCCACCAGCTAACAAATGAAATTGTTACAATAAAAAATACACACTAGCTGTACCAAAAAGATTCTTTGTACTTAGTATGTGTAGCGCCATAAATACTATCAATATTCCATTTATTACCATTACTCTTCTCCTTCGCTAGCATCCTAGCATGAAAACTACCATATTATGCTTCTAAGACTTGAAAAATAAATCATGATCCACCCCAAGAAGAATGTCACCACTTTGGCAAAGGGACACAAACCGAGGTAAGATCTCTCCTACCACTACTATTATTAAGCCATAATTTGTTATTTTTAGTTTCATGTGTACCAATAAAGAGAACACCATGCTCTACTATTGCCTCTTTAAGAAATTTAACTTTGTCATACTCACCCATACCCATAGCATTTTAGAATAATCCAACCATTAAGACTACTTACTAGTAAAATCTTTTGTAGAACTACCACTACCTTTACCAGTCATATTAGAAACAAGACCTCTATATTTTATTTTAAATCCACCTCACATCCCCTATATTTATTTGCTCATCCTCACTATTGTCATCACCGGAATAAAGTTTTTGTATGTCATCTACATTAAAATTCCTCCTTTTTTGGACCTTCATAGGACAACATACTAATGTTCAAATATACTACATCTAGCTTCTTCCAAACTTTTCAAAACTTCTATTGAGTTCTGAATCTCTACATCATTACTTCCTAATTTAACACCAATAGCAGGAGATGAAAATATCCTGCAATATGCTACCAACTTTTATACAAAGTGTATTTGATGATCTAGATCAAGAGCTTTTAGTTAAACCTTTTAATGTAGAGGAAGTTAAAAAGTTATTTTCCAAATGAAGCATAACAAAGCCCTTGATCCTGATGGATTTCCAATGGAATTTTCCAGCATTACTGTATCTAGTTTGTAATGACTTTATGGTGCTTTTTCATGAATTCTTTAATGGTAGACTGGATATAGGGAGGCTTAACTATGGGGTAATATCTCTTTTACCATTTTCTGAAAAGGAAAGCATGCCCCTCTCCCCCGCTAGGGTTCCCACGCGTGCCGCCGCCAGCCTCCTCGCCTGCTCCCACCGCCGCCGGTCGCTGGGCGAGCACCTCCAGGCCCGCCCCGCTCCCCCTCCCCCCTCTCCTTCCTCTACCCCCTCCATGGCCAAGACGCTTGCTGCTGGGGAACATAGTTGTTGCAACCTCAAACACACCTGCCTCCCCTCCCCCCCCTCCCCGCCGCAGGCGAGCTCCATCGGGCAAAGCCCGGTGGGCACGGCGCTGGTGGGGCCCTTCTCCCCCCTGCCCGTGGGACGCCGACGCGGGGCGGACTCCTCGAGCTGCGTCGCTGGACTTCGCGGGTTCAAGAGCTCGACAATGAGCTCATGGTGGTGGCTGGTGGTGCGCTGGCGCCTGGTCTCGTCTTGTGGCGGGCGGCTCGGTGCTCCGTCTCGGGAGGTGGCGTGGTCGGCCCCTGCTGGATCCGGCCGGATTTGGTGGTGGGGTCGGCCGGTGGCGTGGCGGCGGTGGTGCGTGCTGGCGGCTCCGGCGCTTCTGAGCTCGCCGGCGGCCTTGGGTAGGGCAGCGGCCGGGCGTGGCCGTTGCTCCAGCTGTCGTGGAATTGTCACGACAGATGTCCTAGTGTGAGGACTTAGTCGTGAGGCCAACGCATCTATGTGGTAGCTTGAGAGGGGTTGATCGGGATGAGAGACGCGAGACGGATCAATACACAAGACAAGGGTTTAGACAGCTTCGGGCCCCGGGAAACATCATCCGGTAATAACCCTACATGCTGTTTGTGGCTAGATCTCATTATCATCACGAGGGAGTCGCCGTAAACCGGCTCTCCTAGTTATGTCTAGCCTTAGCGATTATTTTTCTTGTCCCTCTTGGGGTGCCCTGCCCCTCCTTATATAAGTTGAAGGGGTGGGTTACATGACTAGCCCTAGTAGGATTAGGATTACTCTATTACAAGTAGAGCCCTAGTCTTGCTTCCTTTGTAAGGGAAATATTCCTTATGCCTTTTCTCTTAAACCGGCCCATCATAACATGAGCCGGCCTTCTAGGCCTTGGGCCTTGTCATCCGTCTGACTTGCCCACCGGGTTACGCCGACCAGGGCAGGTTAGCCATGAGTCGCAAGCTCCGGGAGGGTCACCACTGAGTCACCATGCTCCAGCCGGGTCCTACATCCGGCCGGGTTACACCGCGGGGTATATCCCTGACACCAGCCGTGGGCGGCGACGTGTGGAGGTCCGGCGGTGGTGGACTCTCGGTGTCGTGGCGGCTTCATGGTGGCTTGCGGATCTGCCTGCAGCGGCGGCCGGCTTCTCCGGCGTCGGCTTGTCTGCGATCGGGCCGTTTTGGCCTTCACCCCATCTCCTCGGCGCTCGGTCGCTACTCCCTTCGAAGGGCTGGCCCTTTCCCAGCTGTGGTCCATCACTCGTCTCGCGCCTAGTGTAGCAGGACCGAGCTCGTCTCGCGCACAGTGTCGCAGGACCGAGCTCGTCTCGCGCACGGTGCAGCAGGACTGACCTCGTCCCCGCCCCACGGTGCTGCAGAACCGATCTCGTCTCACGCTCCGGGCTATAGGATGGGTCGATGGATGCCAGTGTTGGCCGACCTATTGGGTCTCGACGCTAGGGATGGGCTAGGGGTGCAAAGGCGGGTCTTTTTCTGCTCATCTCTTTGGTTGGGGTAGCGGCGGGTCTTGGGTGCGGTGGTGTCAAGGTCTTGGATGCCGGGGCGGTGGCCCTGGTGGCGGTGCACGGTGCTCTTGGGTAGAGCCCGTGTCTTGGCGCTGCCTGTTGACCATGGCCGTGTGGGCGGCGTGGTGGCCGGGGTGTAGTGTTCGGTGGTGGTGAGTGTTGGCCAGGGTGAAAACCTGCTCTATCTTCAGATGAACCGGCGACGGCGAATCTCGTTCCCTTCTTGAAGGCGTCGTCGCGGCTCTCACCGCCCGTCGTGCGGCTCCGGGGGAAACTCTGATCCTCGGATCGGGCGGTGGCGGCGCTCCGGTGTTGTATCCTTCCTGAAGGCACCGTCTTGGAGTCCACGGTTCATTGTATGCGGCTTCATCTCTCCGTGGTAGTGTGCTAGTGTTGGGTTCTACGGTAGGGTGTGTCGACTGCAAATTAAAAATTTTCTACGCGCAGAACAACCAAGAACAAGCTACGGGAGATGGATCACAGTTCGTTACCACTAGACGCGCAGTGCCGTGCAGCGGAAGTAGAGTTGAGGCAGCGCGTACCCGGAGTCGCCTCGCGTTCCCGAAGTCATCCTCCTTGCCGGTCTCCCACGTAGCCGATCGGATCCCACGAACAGGTTCGCCGGAGCGGCGCAAGTGCACCGCCTCTAACGGTATCCACGGGTGCAGGAGGAACACCATCCGGTGGACTGCTAGGTCTGATCACACATTCGGCGGCGAGTGGAGGTGTCTATTCGCAACACATGCAAACCCTAGTGATACCGCCAAAGAGATCAGTCGCAGAGTGTGCCGCACCCCACTTTATATAGGCGTCCGTCACGGGCTCAACACTTAGGCCTCGCACGGCCCTAAAGCCCATAAGTCTACTCGGCCACAATCTGAATACAGCTCAGATCACATCCGACCAGTGCCCTCGGATCCGACCTCGTAGATTCCTTCCCTTAAGCGCGCGACCCCTTACGTTCAAGTCGGCTTGGTCGCTGTTCGGATCACCTCCGAACTACACGGTTGGTAGCGGCCTCTAGCAAGGCATGCCGAACACCAAGCAGACTATGAAGCTGGTTAGGCGAACCTGTACATCACACTTCCATTCCTTTTGCCACACGATATATGTTGTCGGGCTCAAGGCGAGTCTATCATCCTTGTGCTAGCCGACCTCTTTCTCGTTCGATGATGCCGACCACAAACCGGATTATCTCATAATCCTTGTCGCATGGCCATGCTTATCTGGTCGGATGATACGAGGGCCCAGTATATCTCCCGATCCGAGGCAAATCCCATCTTGCTCGACCATGTCTCGCAACATGGGTGCAGACAAGCACAGTAACCTACCTTTGTAACTACCCGATCCACGGAGTAGCGTTTGGTCGGCCCAAAGCAGGTCCGTCACCATCCCAGTACATGCGCCACTCGGGTCTTAGGACATAGAACGTATGTTGTACTAGAGACTCATTTATGACATATCGCTGCGTCTCATAGTTGGGTCTGTCCGACTCGGACCTTATCTCAACTCAGATCCGACTATGTCAAATCCGACCAGACCTTTCCAAGTCCATATTATCCGTTAGCATCCAATGCTCCATGGCTAGTGAGACCAAGCCATCGACCGTGTCATATGCTAGTCTAGTCGGCTGCGCGTCCACACAACCCTTTCGACTAGGGACCTTTTAGGACAGTCATCATACAATGCATAGTCCCACAAACAAGTCACGTACTTGCTGATACACATCATTAATAATGCCCAAGGACTATCTTTATTCATAAACACATAGGAAATATCATCATACATGATTGCCTCTAGGGCATATCTCCAACAGCTAGGGGTGGTGTTGCTGCGCTTAGCGCTTTTGTATCATGCCTTGGGTGTGTGTGGTGTTGGCGTGCATTTGTTTCGGATGTCGTTGATCTTTGCTTTATATATAAAGCGGGGCGAAAACCTTTTTCGGTAAAAGAGGATATACCCCCGGCCTCTGCATCTGGACGATGCATGCAACCATTTTATTAATTATTCACAAAGACCATACAAAGTGATACATCAGTAAGCCTGAAGCCACCATCTAGGCAACACTTGTTGCTACTCCTATCCCCTTGATGAAGGGGTGCCGGATGCCCCACCCCAGCCACATACCAAGACTGGGTCACACACCGGACTGACGCACTCTTAGAGGCTGCCGCCGCCATCTTCCACCGGTCCATCTCCAGTGCAGGAACTGACGCATTGGCCTTGTCTGGCCTGTCGTCGGCGCCACCAGCGCCAGACAACATCACCATCCTGCACCTGTCCATCCACACGCGCCTGTCGTCGAACCTCTGCAGCGCCATGCCGCCGGGATTCGCCGTCGACCTTGCGGTAGATGTAACACTGCTCCTCCTCTTGTCCCCTCCAGCCATCAATTGCTCCAAAACGATGCCCCGGGAGGGAAAGCGATCATCGAAGGCCATCATCTCCGATCCGGTAGACCTGGATCTAGGGTTTCCCGGAGCATCCCGAGCTCGATAGCGAAATCGCAGCGACGGTGCCTCGAGAAGGAACGCGTCACGACGCCGCCATCGTCCGCCATGACCGTAGTCGGCGTGATTTTCACTGGCAGTCGTGCCACCAGGCGTGCGCCGCCGGCGTGATTGGTCCCTTCAGCCGGAGCAAACTCCAAAACGATGCCATGAAGAGGGACTACGATGCAAAAGCACCGCCATCGTTCGATCCCAAGGAGATCTAGGGTTTCCCTCGGAGTTGTTCGCACTGTCATGGACGAGACACGGGTAGAATCCCGACTGATCCACCCAGCTGCCGACGTGTCGCACCCGCCACCGCACCGACCGCAATCCGCTGACCAAGGCCCATGCCTGGGCCTAGATCCGGCTGCCGCCGCCGACCGATCTGGTCACGCCCGTCGTCATCCACAGTGATCGCGACGCACAGACCGCCAAGCCGCTGCCAGACAGAACGAATCGCGGGGGCCGCTACCACCCACCGTGACATCCGCCCGACGCCATGCTCCGGCATGGGGGCGCCGGCCCGCGCCCGCCCCACACGAGCGGGAGGACCCCGAGTCCCCGCCGCCACCGACAACGACAAGGCTTCGCCTGGCCGCGCCCCTGGGCGACGGCGAGGGAGGAGGAGGAGGAGGAGGAGGGGGGAGTCCGGCCGACGAGATCTGTGGGCCTCTCGGCCGCCTCGCGGGGGGCGACTCAGGAGAAGCAGTTGTTTGCGAAGCGGTTAGCTAAATGTGTGAATGCTAATAGGATACAAGAATATAGGCCTATAGGTGTGTTGAATCTGCCATTTTTTTACTAAGGTAGTCAATAATAGAGTTGTTCCTATTGTTGATAAGATTATTTACTCGCTCAAATAACGTTTATCAAATATAGGTTTACTGACAGTGTGATGCTTTTACGTAAGATAGTAAGAGCATCTCTAACAGCTGCCCTATTTTATGGCACAAAAAGTTGGTGGATTAAAACTTTTTGGGTATGAAAACTGGTATTTTGGGGTACGAAGAGTCGCCGTCTCCACCAGCAGCTCTATAATAGGGCACTCAAACATTCAAAACGGAATCTACTATCGTCAACTGTCGAAACTGAATTTTAGTGTCAAAACATGTAAAACTGAACTAACTGAATTTTACTAGTACTAGGAGCTGAGAAGCACTAAAAATTGGAGACGCCGGCGGCTAGCACATGTTTAGAAAATTGAAAACGATGGACTTGCACTTGCAGTGCACATGTTCAAAAGTAGAGAAGCACTAAACTGAATTTTTGCTAGAAGCGGAGAAGCACTGCTAGCTGCTGCCGCCGTTGCTAGCTGCCGCCTAGGCGCGGCCGTTGATAGGACCGGCCACACGGCCTAGGGCGCGGCCGCTGCTAGGACGCCCCACGGGCTAGCTACTGCCGTTGCTAGGACGCCGCAGCACGGGACGTGCGCAGGACGCTCCCGTAGCTCCGGAGCCAGCCAGCCAGAGGCCGAGCGGTACGAGCAGAAGCCACGCCAACGCACGTCGTCGTCGCAGCCAGCATCGCATGACGGGCAATAAGCCACGGCTCGGACGGGTCAGGCGCGGTGCGCGCGTGTGCGTGCGGTGGCCGTGTCGAGTCCAGCCGTGGCGGGCTCGGGCGTGCGTATGTGCGCGTGTCCGAGGGGGTGCGTGCGTGTGTGGGTTGTTAGCGAGTCACCAGGGAGACCGCGTCTAGCGCTAGGAGTGGCCGTGGCGATCGCGTTGGAGCGCGTCGCGTGCGCGGGCCGGAGCGTGAGGGAGTGGGAGGTGGGTGCGTCGGTGCGCGACCCAGCGTGTCTGAGCGCGTGGGTATAAGATCCCCTCGATGCCTGTGTACTCGTTGCCCAGTTTGAGTTCGAGCTCAAGAAGAAATACAGAGAAGCCGTACGTGCGGCGGAGGTGTTTGTGCGCCTGAAATTTTTCTGTGTTCTTTCTCTACCCCTTCGACCTTGTCTCCGGTGATCGCCGGCGAGTAGTGGTTCCATTCCTGTAACAACATTTGGTATCAGAGCGAGGTGTGAGAGAGAGAGGTCGCCGGCCATGGCGCTCGTCCCGTACGCCGGAGGATCAGGGAGCTCGGTGTCGCATGCGGTGCCCGTGCTCACAGGGGTGAACTACACCACCTGGGCCATCAAGGTGGAGGCCGACCTGGACGCCGCCGGGCTCTGGGAGGCGGTGGTGCCGCCGGAGGACGCGGCGGCGGCGGTGATCGCCAAGAAAGATAAGCCGACACGGACTTATCTGCTGCGGGCGCTCGCCGACGACCTCCTACTGCAAGTGGCTGCGAAGAAGACGGCGGCGGAGATCTGGGCGAGTCTCAAGACTCGGTTCGTCGGCGCGGACCGGGTCAGGGCGGCGCGGCTGGCTACACTACGTGGCGAATTCGAGCTCCTTCACATGACGGACGGCGAGACGCTGGACAACTACGCCGGGAGGATCGGGGCCATGGCAGCTCGCTACGCCGGGCTCGGAGAGACACTTGACAACGCGGCAATGGTCAAGAAGGTGCTGGACACGGCGCCGGACCGCCTGTACGCGGCGGTGGCCGGCATTGAACAATTCTGCACCGTGGAGACCATGCCGTTCGAGGAGGTGCTCGGCCGGCTCAAAGCGTTTGAGGAACGTCTGCGGCGGCGCGGGCAAGTCGATGGCGAGCGGGCGGATGGCCAGCTTATGCTCACGGAGGAGCAGTGGCGTGCCAGGGAGCGCCAGCGCGGCGGCACACGGGACGACGACGATCGGAGGAGCGAGGCGTCGGGCAGCGGAGGAGGACGGCGAGGTCGCTGCTACAACTGCGGCCAAAGGGGGCATTTCAAGCGCGACTGCACTCGTCCGAAGAAGGCAGCAGCGACGGCGGAGCAAGCACTGCTGGCGGACGCCGGCGTGGAGAACGACGGCCTGCTGTAGGCCATGGCTTAGTAGGTGAAATGACGGGCAATAAGCCACGGCTCGGATGGGTCAGGCGCGGTGCGCGTGTGTGCGTGCGGTGGCCTTGTCGAGTCCAGCCGTGGCGGGCTCGGGCGTGCGTATGTGCGCGTGTCCGAGGGGGTGCGTGCGTGCGTGTGTGGGTTGTTAGCGAGTCACCAGGGAGACCGCGTCTAGCGCTAGGAGTGGCCGTGGCGATCGCGTTGGAGCGCGTCGCGTGCGCGAGCCGGAGCGTGAGGGAGTGGGAGGTGGGTGCGTCGGTGCGCGACCCAGCGTGTCTGAGCGCGTGGGTATAAGATCCCCTCGATGCCTGTGTACTCATTGCCCAGTTTGAGTTCGAGCACAAGAAGAAATACAGAGAAGCCGTACGTGTGGCGGAGGTGTTTGTGCACCTGAAATTTTTCTGTGTTCTTCCTCTACCTCTCCGACCTTGTCTCCGGTGATCGCCGGCGAATAGTGGTTCCATTCCTGCAACAACATCGCATACGGCAGCAGCTAGTCTGCCGGCGCGAGGGTTGGGGCGTCGCCTCCCCTAGCAAGGCGCCCGGGGCGGCCTGTTTGGTCAGTTTCATAGGCTGCAATTTTTCAGATTTTGTAGGATATACATTTGAATACGCTGCTTTTCTAAGAATGCGTGCACACATGTCGAATTTGAAGCTTATTTCATGTGGAATGAGTACTGATAGTTTATAGTTAGCATACAAAGGTTGCTTGGCTAACATAACAGTTTTATCATCTTAAAAAGGTTGTCAAATATTGCGTCAATGAATGTTCATGAGCAAACTTTGGGTAGTACTACCTGTGGTATTGGTAAATTGTGTACTGATTATATTTGACTAATGCTTCTACCTATTTAAAGGCTTTGCATTTTGATTGGTAATAGCAGGCTTTTTTGAAAAACATAAAGAACTCAAAAGTAACTTTCATTTTCTTCGAGCACCTGTTTTCATGGCCATCTAATGTTTATCTCTTTCTAATATCAAGTATGAGGTGAGGATATTCATTTTTGCGCACACTTAGGCTACTATTTGAGAAAATTGAGGATTTAAGTTTACATGTTACTCCGTAGTTCACATCTCCTACAAAGTGAAGACTCAAATATATGCAGCAAATGGTTTTGCTCATGTTGTCTATTTATAGCTCAAACCAAATAAACATGTATTTGTTATCAGCTTATATATGCTTTGCTAGCCCTTTACAGACCCTTTCCAAAGCTCCGCCGCACCCACTCCCCCCTCGCCGCCGTCGCCGGCGGGCCCCGCCAGGAGTTACCCATGCGGCGCCGGTGCGGGGCTGGCAGTGGCGGCTTCCTCTTCTTCTCGACGCGGGCGCTCGGCTTGGGAGGGTGTGTCCTGGAGGCGGTGCAGCTCGGCCAGCAGCCGGCGCAACCCATGCTGGTGGCGAGGCGATGGCACGACTACTTGGCGGCGGTGGCGGCTTGGTGCGGGACATGGCCGACGTCGCCCTGTAGACCCAAATCTGGGCCCTTTGGGGCCGATCGGGGTCAGGACGGGCCGGTTTGGGTTCTGACGTGTCACCTCCGGCTAGATTGACGAGTAGCTCGCGATGGGGCGGCGGCTACGGTGTCGTGTTTGCTGCAACTTGGCGGCGTGAGCTTCATGGACCCGATCGGGTCCGCAGGCGATTGCTGGTGTGCTCTCGCTATCCGATGCGCTATCGCTTATCTTTGGTGGAGGTTGTTCCCTCCCACGTGGCTATGGTACTACTGTCCCCTGTCTACGGTTGGTTCGTCTTAGTCCGGCCGGCCTCACAACGTTTGCCATGGTGAGGCGTCGATGATGACTCCAAGACTGTGTCGGTGCATGTTGGTGGGCGGCAAGCGTGGTGGAGCCGACGGTTGGTCCGGGGTTGTGGTTGTGTGGGGGTACCGACGTGGTGATGTCTATGGACGCAGCCGTCCTTCTTGAAAGGCGTCGGGTGTACCCCTTCCCCACCCCTTTCGTGTATCAGGAGAAATCCTAGGATCAATCCAGGGGCAGTAGCTTGAGTTCTTTTTTAAGGTATTGCTTGGTACGCGACAATTCGAAGACACATGAGCATGGTAGGAATTCTCCGAAGGGCGCAACGGTTGCGGGACATCTTCGCTTTCGTCGATCTGGCGTTGTTGCCATTTGTTTCTCTTATTTTTCTTCTCTTGGGCTTGATTGGGCTGTTTGCCCTAGAAGTGGATTCGCAACTGTAATGGGGTGTTACTGTAGCGAGTCAGACGAAGTAGCTCGGTTTTTTGTCTGCTTTTTATTTCAAGCATTTTTTGTTAACCAAAATTTGGAAATTCTCAAACATTTTTAGAAAACACGAACAATTTTTGAATATGTGAACAAAATTTGAAAATGGAAACATTTTTTGAAATTCCAAACAATTTTTAAAAAGTATGAACAATTTTTGAAATTATTGAGTTCTTGGAAACACAATCATTTTGAATTGTGAACATTTTTTTGAAAACAGAAACATTTTTCAGAAATTCCCAAAAACATTTTGAAAACAAGATTTTTTTTTATTTGAATAAAATTTGAAGACAGAAGCATTTTTTTGACATTCAGAACAATTTTGAAATTCCAAAAAGTTTTTGAAATTTCTGATTTTTTTTAAAGAGAACCTCTTTGAAATGCACCATGTCCTTAAAAACCTATATTCTCTAGAAAAATAATAAAACCAGGGAAGCAAAAACCTGACTAAATGCACCGGTCTTGTCAGCTCTGTGCAAAACGACTACAACACGACGCAGCAAGCGTCACATAGGAAATTCGCAAAGGTGCACGTACACCAAGCCCCAAGGTGTAAGCGCAAGAATGTAGGCGATTCCTATTTGGCGCTTCAGGCGTCCGTTATTGTGTATTTTATAAATAGGCACCTAAATCGCCCCACGGTGGGCTGCCCCAGCTAGCTTTTCTCTTGTGTGTTTAAATCCGCAAAAAAGCTCTACAAGTTAATGCATGCTAAGGTGGGATTCGAACCTGCGGCGCAGAGGTTCAGAGCAACATGCGGTAGTAACCCTAGCCAATTCACCCTCTGGTAATCACATAGATCTTCTTCCCTCTTTTGTTCTTTCATTTTCTTTTCCTTCTCTTTTGTCTTTTTATTTTCATTTTCTTTTTTAATTCTAATGTTTCCTTTTTCCTTTTTATAATTTGATGAAAAAAGTTCACCGGATTTTATTAATGCTTTTTCAAAATTGATGATTTTTTTTCAAAATATAGAAACTTTTTCAATTTTGATGGAATTTTATCAAATTATTGAAATTTTTTAATTTGGTGAACATTTTTCAAAATCAATGAACTTTTTTTCAAATATGATGAACTTATTTTCAAATTAGTGAACTTTCTTCGAAGTCGATGACCATTTTTCAAAATCAATGAACTTTTTTTTCAAATTTGATGTACTTTTTTGAAATTCCATGAACTTGTTTTTAAAAATTCATGAACTTTTTATAAAATTTTGTGATTTTTTAAATCGGTGAACATTTTTGACATTCACAGTTTTTTTCAAAGTCAACTTTTGACCAATCATCTGGTCAACCAGGACCGGTCAACATTGAACGAAGCGTGCGCGTAGGTGTCCGCTGGCGGTCGATTTGCTTATGTGCCTCGTGATGGACCGACCCATACCAGGAGCTGCTTAGGCGCCACAAACACCACTCGGCGCTAAAGGTGCCAGTTAGGAGTTCCCAAGACTGTATTGTTCTTTTGCATAGGATGGTGTTCATGCTGGGCCGGGTTACGAGCTTACGGGAGTCTGCAAGAGTCTATGACCCCAACTAAAAGAAAGAGAGAGTCTATGACCACCTACTTCCTCGTTTATAAATGTAAGATGTTCTGGCCTTTTTTTTAATTAGATGTATATAGATACATTTCAGTTAGTTTGTTCACTTATTTCAGTTTGTATGTAGTTCATATCAAGACAAAACATTTTTTTGTTTTGAGGGAAGATATCTAAGACATCTCAATTTGTGAATGGAGGGACCGAGGGAGTACTTTCGGAAAAATAAAACCGACCTCCGCTCTCCGCTCTTGAAAGAAAGGCTCTCATTAGATGGCGTGCTCTCGCGACCCTCATGGCGATACACCCGACGAGAGATGGCGTGTATCCTTCGCCGCCGATCTCCAGACGCGTACACTCTCGTTCAACGACGGCGTACTAATCCTCCGACGAGATGCTCTCCGCCTCGTCCTGATCGATGGGCGCGGGGTCACGATCAACGCACGGTTTCTCCGTGTGGGGGAGCGCATCGACATCGGCGATGTCATCTCGCTACCCTGTCACTTTGCGAGGGTTCGGGATCGGCTACCGGCGACATGGTCGACTCCAGCGGGCGCGACGCATGGCTCGCATAAGACGCCAGCGGTACACGGGGACGTGCGGGACACTAAGCGAGCGAGCCGAACCGATTTGGGGCGGACCCGAGCCCCACCCACCGCCCGCCAATGGCGGATGGGCGATGATGATGACATGTACCTAGGGTAGGGTCACGGGCCTGACCTAGACACCCTACCCAAGGACACTGCCCTAGAGTCAAAGGCATTCAAAGCACAAGAAGATAAACCGACTGAGTTCATCAAATGGTGCGATCCACTCAACCTTCAACCTCACTTGGATACACCAATTCCATTCGACCAATATGAAGTCACTCGACGATACAAGAAACCACTCGGAGTACAGAAGACCTAAGGTCACTCAGGATGGCAACGGTCAGACGTTCACTCTGTAGTCTTAAATATCATTTATGTCTCTTTATTACTCGCGTTATCTGTAACGTCCTCTCTTAATGTACATTG
Source organism: Aegilops longissima (assembly GCA_021605205.1). Taxonomy (NCBI): domain Eukaryota; kingdom Viridiplantae; phylum Streptophyta; class Magnoliopsida; order Poales; family Poaceae; genus Aegilops; species Aegilops longissima. Next base: position 514,315,774 of record CM038679.1, read on the forward strand.
AACCCCTTGTAACGTGGGCTGGCTGGGGTCCTGGCGCACTCTATATAAGCCACCCCCCTACACTAGCACAAGGGTTCGCACCCCCTGTAACTTCACGCATAATCCAGTCAACCAAGCCTCCGGGCACCGAGACGTAGGGCTGTTACTTCCTCCGAGAAGGGTCTGAACTCGTAAATCTTGCATGCACAATCTCACCGTAGCTAGGATCTTGCCTCCTCCTACGTACCCCCTATTCTACTGTCAGACTTACTCCCACGACAGTTGGCGCCCACCATGGGGCAGGTGTCTTAGTGATTTTGCGATGAGGTTGCGATTTTTCCGACTCCCATCATCATGGTTTCCTGCGGCGGTTTGGCTGAGGGCCGCGAGATCCGTCTCGACGCGCTCGTCTTCATCGCCGACGACTCCGCCTGGCTCCAGGAGGCCCCCCTCGACGTCGAGACGCTCCCCGTCCGCGGGGCGACGCACTTTCACGCGTGCGTCCGCGGCGTCCTTCTGCGGCAGCCGTCGACCTAGTATCGGTCGGCTCCCGTAGCGTCTTCGCTCCCCGCTGCTCGCCGCCGCAAGCGATCTGGTCGATCACGGCTTCAGCGGTGGGTAAGGCATGCGGTGGCCCGTCAGTCGGCCACCCCTCAAGTCGCGGCAATCGAGCCCGACGAATCTCTCTACGGGCTATTCGACCTGTCGACTGGCTCCGTTGAGACTATGTCCGAGTGTGACTGCAGCGACCCTGCTGCGGAAGTCTTGATGGTCGACACGCCGTGCAGCCCGCCTGGTTTCCGTCGCAGCGGTGGCGGCGATGGGGGCGGCGATCCGTCGCATGTTCATGAGGAATATCGTCGTGAGGCCCTCACTTCGCAGCAGAGAGATGAGCTGCACCGTCGCAACGTGGAGGCACTCCACACTCCCATCGTCGGAGAGACTTTCGAGGCACGGGCCTTGGAGGCTGCGCGCCCGGCCACCTTGGCTGAGCGCGCGCGGCTAGAGAACCTTCAGCATTCACTCGACGAAGGCCGACGACGGCAGCGAATCGAATCGGTCGGCGGCACGGCGGTTGTTCCCTCCTGAGCCTCAGGTATACCGCACTCTGATTTAGAATCTTACTGCTGCAGCTCATATAGCAGAGTCGATCCAGCCGTCCCAATCAGAGGCTGGAAGAGGTCTGATGCAGATCCGGGCGCTGCTCCGGGCAGCAGGAGAACAAAACACAGCCGTTTCTCAGTCTCGCAACAGGATCCATAGCATATCTATGGTGGTTGACACAGTCCAGTCGGCTCACAGCCCAAGATCGCCTCCGCGCAGTGAGGGACGTGGGCATCGCCAAGAGTAGTACTTGGGTCGGAACCATGAGCAGTATGATCATCGACTCGGTCGTGATGACCGCCATCGAGTGCCTACGCCCCCTCCGAGGGGTGGATCATATGTGCCCCGACAATATGATGATAGACGCCCGTATAGCGATGAACGGAGGGTCCCAGTCGACCCAAGAGAGCCAAGGTTTGATGCGAGGTCAATCCTCGTTCAAGGTCTGGTCGACAGGAACAGAGCACACAGAGAATGGCTAGATAGAGATCGTCCAACTGGCAACAGGGTTCATGTCTCTCGACCTGAATGCTTCAGCAGAGCCATCAGAGCTGCAGAAGTCCCTCCCAACTTCAGGTTGGCTACGGGAGTGAGCAAGTTCATCGGTGAGTCGAAGCCTGGCACTTGGCTGGAAGATTACCGAGTGGTTGTGCAAATTGGTGGCGGCAATGACGATGTAGCCATGAAACACCTCCCCCTGATGTTGGAGGGTTCGGCCAGAGCTTGGTTAAATCATTGGCCCCTGGTAGTATATTCAGTTGGGAAGAGTTAGCCCGACTGTTTGTCAGGACATTTGAGGGCACTTGCAAACAGCCCGCAAGGCCGACTAAGTTGCAACATTGTGTGCAGAAATCGAATGAAACTTTGAGAGATTACATCTAGAGGTGGACTACTTTGCATCACACATCTAGAGCCCGCAAGGAAGGTGTTCGGTACAGAGAGCTTAACCTGAAATTTGGCCGGACAGGAGATATGACTCTGGCCCGAATGATGGAAATAGCCACTCGATACGCTAACAGCGAGGAACAAGACCGACTCCGCAGTGACAAGAACAAACCAGTCGCCCAGGACATCGGAGGAGGGAATTCCAGGCGGAAGCAGAAGCGCAAAGCCGAACCCGCAGGTCCTGGTGAGCCGCAGTTGTGACCCAAGGAAAGTTCAAAGGAAAGCCTAAGGGGCCCTGGATCCCCAAGAAGGTGAAAGATCAAGCGGGAAATGATGTGCTAGATTTGTCGTGTCATACACACCAAGAAGGATGAAGAGGGCAACCTAATTTATCCCAAGCATAGCACTCGACAGTGTCGACTCCTTATCCAGCGAGCCCGAGAGAACCAGCCAAAGGTGAAAGAGAAAGAATCGATGGGGCGAGGACAAAGAGGAAGACGATGGTTACCCCAGGTCAATGCCACTTTAGTGATTTTTGCTGATGTTGAGAGCAAAATTCGACTGAAAGTCACCAACAGAGAATTGAACATGGTTGCTCCGGCAACGACAACATATTTAAAGTGGTCAAAAAATCCCATTATGTTCGACCAGTCCGACCATCTAGCGCACGTTGCTATCCCAGGGCGGCAAGCGTTGGTGGTCGACCCAGTCGTTGGGGGCGCTCGACTGACCAAGGTTTTGATGGATGGTGGCAGTGGCCTGAACATTTTGTATGCCGAGACTCTCCGAGAGATGGGCATTCCGATGTCCAAGCTCAGCGAAAGCAATATGCGGTTCCACGGGGTCATCCCTGGAAAGAAAGCCGATTCACTCGGCCAGATCACTCTTGATGTGGTTTTCAGTGATTCGAAGACTTACCGCATAGAAAAATTGACATTTGAAGTTGTGGATTTTCACAGTGCCTATCATGCTATTCTAGGCAGACCCGCATATGCCCGTTTCATGGCTCGACCATGTTACGTGTACCTTAAGCTAAAGATGCCTGGTCCCAAGGGCGTGATCACAGTCACTGGTAATCGGCAGAGAGCAGAAGAGTGCCTCCAGAAGGGCTCAAAGATTGCCGATGAACAGATGGCAATGATGGAAATGCAAGAGTATCGAGAAAGTGCAGATCCGAGTGATTTGTTGCATTCTAAGAAGCTCGCTTGATGCGCATTTCGGTCGTCCGTGAAACAAAGCCAGTTCACATTCACCGACCGACTCCAATGCTGCTCGACTCATATTTCAACAACACTCGATAGCAAATAGGAAGAATCGCTCACCCAGTTCCTCCGAGAGCTGGGACATCTTTTCATGGAAGCCTTCGACATGTCGGGTGTACCTGTGGGATGGTGAGCACCGCTTATGAGTCGATCCGAAAGCAAACGCGTCAAAGAGCATCTCCGACGGTCCACCGTGGAGAAAAGGAAGGCAATTGGCGAGGAGGTGGCTCGGCTTCTGGCAGCTGAGTTCATCCGAGAGATATACCACTCCGAGTGGCTCGCCAATGTTGTCATGGTCCCAAAGAAAGATGATTCACTTTGTATGTGTATCGACTTCAAGCATATCAATCGGGCCTGCCCGAAAGATCACTTCCCTCTCCCCCGCATCGACCAGATTGTCGACTCAACTGCGGGATGTGAGCGTTTGTCCTTTCTGGATGCATATTCCGGGTACCATCAGATCCGACTGTATGAACCCGATGAAATAAAATCAGCTTTTATCACTCCATTCGGGTGCTTTTGCTATGTTACCATGCCCTTTGGTCTCAAGAATGCTGGTGCCACATTCATGCGCATGATTCAGAAGTGCCTGCTCACTCAAATCAGTCGGAATGTGGAAGCATACATGGATGACATCGTGGTCAAGTCACGTAAAGGTTCTGACCCACTGACTGACCTCGCTGAAACCTTTGCCAATTTGAGAAGATATGATATCAAGCTCAATCCGTCGAAGTGCACATTTGGAGTCCCAGGTGGAAACTTACTCGGTTTCCTCATTTCCGAACGAGGGGTCGATGCAAACCCAGAGAAAGTTGGTGCAATCCTCCGAATGAAACGCCCTGTGCATGTGCATGACGTTCAGAAGCTTACTGGTTGTTTGGCCGCTTTGAGTTGATACATCCCTCGTCTCGGTGAAAAGCCATTGCCTCTTTACCGATTCTTTGAAGAAATCGACAAGTTCGAGTGGGCTCCGAAGCTAACATAACGCTTGTAGAGCTCAAAGCCCCGGTTTCCACCAGTGGTGCTCGCTGCCCCAATCAAAGCAAAGAGCCTTTATGCTTTATATCGCAGCCCTTTGGACAAGTTGTCGATCAAAGTGCTCACGGTCGAAGGGAAGAAGAAGGCAAAGCCTACAAGGTTCAATGCCCAGTGTACTATATTTCTGAAGTCTTGACTCCGTCCAAGCAGAGATATCCACACTATCAGAAGCTTGTTTATGGAATTTACTTGACCACGAAGAAGGTTGCACATTACTTCTCAGATCACTCGGTTTCAGTCATCAGTGACGCTCCATTGTCAGAAATTCTGAACAACAGAGATGCAAGTGGTCGAGTGGCAAAGTGGGCGATTGAACTCCTTCTGTTGGATATCAAGTTTGAGGCAAAGAAAGCAATCAAGTCCCAAGCAATAGCAGATTTCCTCGCCGAGTGGGTTGAGCAGCAACAACCGACTCAGATTCACTCGGAACATTGGACTATGTTCTTTGATGGGTCCAAGACGCTGAATGGTTCTGGTGCTGGAGTAGTCCTGGTATCCCCACGAGGCGACAAACTCAGTTATGTTCTCCAGATTCACTTTGATTCCTCCAATAATGAAGCTGAATATGAGGCACTTCTGTACGGGTTGCATATGGCCATTTCACCCAGCGTCTGTCGCCTAATGGTTTACGGCGACTCAGATTTAGTGGTCAATCAAGTGATGAAGGAGTGGGACATCAGGAGTCCGGCTATGACTGGCTATTGCAATGCAGTGAGAAAGTTGGAAAAGAAGTTTGAAGGGTTAGAGCTCCACCACATACCCCGACTCAAGAATCAAGCAGCAGATGACCTGGCGAAGATAGGTTCCAAGCGTGAGCCTATTCCCAGCAATATTTTCTTGGAGAATCTCCACACCCGTCAGTTCAAGAGGATCCTTTCACAGAAGAGCCCCCGCAACCAAAAAGTTATACCGATCCGACTGAAGTCGAGATCCCAACCGTGGTCGAATTGATCATGGAGGTTTTGGTCATCACCCCCGACTGGACGGTGCCATATATTGCTTATCTGCTCAGAAAGGAGCTTCCGGAGGATGAGGATGAGGCCCGTCAGATTGTCCGTCGATCCAAAGCCTTTACCGTGATAGGAGGACAACTTTACAAAGAGAGTGTTACTTGTCGGATTTCGGGTTCCGGCAGACCCTCTAGGTTCGAACTTTGGGGTGCACGCGGAGATCTCACCTCCAACCTACCTACACCTCGTCGCCTCGCAAGGATCTAAACTACACAAAGAGCAACACAAGGGACACAAGGTTTATACTGGTTCGGGCCACCATTGTGGTGTAATACTCTACTCTAGTGTGCGGCGTGGTGGATTGCCTCAGGGGCTGATGATGAACAGTACAAGGAAGAACAGCCTCATGAGGGCATTCTTGGCCGGTCTGACAATCGATAGGGGAGTTCAGTCGCTCTCTCTCTCTAGATTGCTTGAACTCTCTCTACCCTATGGGTGGCTAGTCCTATTTATAGGCAGAGGCCCTGGGCCTCTTCCCAAATATTGAGCGGGAAGGGCGCCAACAATTGGCCATTTTGAAGGGGAACATCTAGTACACTTATCCTGACTAAAGTCGGTCCTCGCTTGCCAAAGACTCTAACGGTGACACCGGCTTGGTCTCCATGATGACCTCCTTCCTGCCGTTGTGTTGGTCTTGGTCTTGTTGCACCGAAATGGTTGCCTTTGCTTGATGCTATTGGCCTGCGCTTGCCTCCTTTGCACCAAAGAGGAAATGAGGATACTGCGCGGGCTGGCGCCCGCCTGGCACCCTTGATCGTCATGGCTTGCGTCATGGGCACCTCGTGAGGTACCCCGCCTTGATCTCTCCGCCTCCTCGCGAGCCAGCCTGACGAGGCCGTGCTCGACGAAGCTTCTGTCATCCGCCCTCATGAGGCCTCTCGCGAGGGTCTTGAGCTTGTCTTGATGAAGATGGGCGTCTTGGGCCACCCCTTGAGCCACGCCGCAGCTGCAGGCGAGCAAGTCTGGTACCCCTGTTCCCGAGCGCCGACAAGAGCCCAGGCCCAAAGGCGCTGGACTTGGCTTGGTAGAGAAGCGAAGGGGCAAGTCTGCGGCGCCCGGGCCCTAACAGCTCTGCTGACCTTAGGCGCCAGCGTGGCGGTTGATTGGACGTGGGCGTCTCCACTTCCCCACGATGCCTCGGCAACTGCACGAATTGACGAGTCCCTACATGTAAAGCGGCTCATGATTACCTGTGATCGTGGAGGTCGACGGTTGGCCTTCCCCGGCTATAAGTACGGAACGGCGCGTGCCCTTCCAGTCCATCTATTCTTGCTTCTCCTTCTTCTCCATGGCTCCGCCGAAGAGGTTCTCGGCCGCGGAGAAAGGAAAGGCCCGCCAGGTGGAGCCTGACTCTCCCCCGGCCAAGCGCGGTCGAGGCCGTCCTCGCAAGCACCCTGTGGCTCCCGTAGCGGCTTACCGCGGCCGTGGAGGCGATCTCCCGCGAGGCGACGGGCGTCAGGCCGTTGATGGGGGGCTCGCTACGGTCGCGCGACCCCCTAGGCCGCGCTTCCACTCGGCAGAGGTGCTGCCGGAGTTTGTTGTGTGGTCGGTGGAGCCGACCAGCACCTGGCTCCAGCTTCCCCGCTTCCTTTTAGGTGAACTTCCGGCCGGCGCCCCGGGCGGCCTCTAGCTCCAGGCGGATGGTTGCTGCAACCGGGCCCCCTGGGCTTCGCTGGAGGTCTCCGCCGCCGGGAGCGTGGCCCTGACCCGCGGCTGGCAAACGTTTGCCTGTGCGCGTGGTCTGAGCCTGCGGTGCACCCTGCACTTCAAGTTCGACGGCGATGCCACCCTCTACGTGAGGGTGTTCGGGGAAGACGGTCGCTGCGCTGGGTGCTGCCCCGAGGACGACGACCGCGGCCGTGGGCCTAGCCCCGGCGACAATCGGGATGAAGATGACAGCGCGCGCGCGGTCGGCGGCGCTCGAGGCTCGTTGAGCTTCGGCGACTCTTCTTCGGACAGCGGCTCCTCCAGGGGTGGCCGCGACCAGCCTCCACGCCGCCGCGTCCGCCTGGAGGGAGGTAGCGGGTCTGCCCGCCATCGCGCCTCGGTGAAGCGCGAGAGGGAGTCCGCCTGAGCTCCGGAGGTAGTTCGAGCCTTCGCCGCGAGTTGGTGTCAAGCGAGCCGCGCCCGCTTTGTTCTTTTCCTTTTCCTGTGCAAAGAGACAGTAGTGTAGGGCCCCGCGGGGGCGTGCTTGGACTGTTGCTATTAATTATCGTACTGTTTCCGCTATTTCTGTATTAGGCTTCTGTGCCACACGCCTGCGCGTAGAAATTACTTAGCTTGGGGGCGACCTGTCGCGGTCTTCGCCTCCCGAGGCCGAGGCCTCGTCGAACGCTTCATGCCCTGCAAAGATTAGCTGGGGAGGTAGCTTCGGCCTCGCCAGGAGGCGATCACCCAGGTCCTGTGTTCGCGTCGCGGTGCCCGTGGGTACGGACTGGAGGGGTGCTCCCGTAGTGGACCCGGTTAGGGAAGCCTCAAACAATAGGGGCAGAAAACACTCGCGAGGGTGCCCGTGTTGCTCCCTCGCGAGACTCAACGAGAGAAATCGAGGCAGGAGAGCGAAGAAGGCAAGGAATCACAAGCCAAAGACGGCAACAACTTCAATAAAACTTCAAATGGGAATGAACAAGCCAACTGCAGAAAGCAATGAAAAAGCCGTGGTCCGCACCTAATCTAGTCTTCGACGCCTTGACCAGCGGAGCTAAGTGCTGCCACTTGGCGTGGGAGGGAGCCCGGGCCCGAGGCGGCGCGCCCCGAGACTCGGGTCGTGTACAGCCCCAACTCATTATTACGTGAGAGTGTCACGGCGGCGAAGCCACGTGCATTGGCCTTCTTCACAGGCTCGGGCCTTTCTTGGGAAGCGAACTTCACGTTGGCCTTCTTCACAGCACCGGCCTTTCTCGTAAAGATAAGCTTCACAGTGTTTGCCTTCTTCATGTGCTCTGGACCTTTTCCAAAACGCAACAACTTCACGTGCATTCGCCTTCTTCATAGGCACGGGCCTTTTAGGGTAAAACCTCCGGAGGTTTGGATGTTCCACGCGTTCGGACGGGCACCCTCCCGAGTCTCAAGCGCGGAGCCGGGCCTGGAAACATGAACAACCTTGAACGGGCCCTCAAACATGGGAGAGAGCTTATGCAGCCCCTCCCTGGAGAGAACCCATCTGAGAACGAGGTCCCCTACCTCAAGAGTTCTGGGGCGAATGTTGCGGCCGTGGTATCGCCGCAGTGCTTGTTGGTACCTCGCCGCTCGTAGCGCGGCTTCTCGACGATGCTCCTCCCCCAGCACGAGGTCCGTCCCCCGCATGGCGTCCCGCTGCGCCTCATCGAACGCCAGGACCCGTGCGGAACGACGTCTGACCTCGTGAGGGAGGACCACTTCAGCTCCATAGACCAGGAAGAACAGGGTCTCGCTAGTCGGCTTGGTCGCGGTTTTGCGGATGGACCACAACACGGACTGAAGCTCATCGTACCAGCCTCTGCTACAGGCCTCCATCTTCTTCTTGAAGTTCCTGGTTTTGAGGCCCCTCAGGACCTCTGCGTTGGCCCGCTCGGCCTGACCGTTGCTCTGTGGGTGTGCTACCGAAGTGTAGCATACCTGCGTCCCAAGGTTAGCACGGTATGTTTTGAAGAGGTTACTGGTGAACTGCGAACCGTTGTCGATGGATGCCAGTGTTGGCCGACCTATTGGGTCTCGACGCTAGGGATGGGCTAGGGGTGCAAAGGCGGGTCTTTTTCTGCTCATCTCTTTGGTTGGGGTAGCGGCGGGTCTTGGGTGCGGTGGTGTCAAGGTCTTGGATGCCGGGGCGGCGGCCCTGGTGGCGGTGCACGGTGCTCTTGGGTAGAGCCCGTGTCTTGGCGCTGCCTGTTGACCATGGCCGTGTGGGCGGCGTGGTGGCCGGGGTGTAGTGTTCGGTGGTGGTGAGTGTTGGCCAGGGTGAAAACCTGCTCTATCTTCAGATGAACCGGCGACGGCGAATCTCGTTCCCTTCTTGAAGGCGTCGTCGCGGCTCTCACCGCCCGTCGTGCGGCTCCGGGGGAAACTCTGATCCTCGGATCGGGCGGTGGCGGCGCTCCGGTGTTGTATCCTTCCTGAAGGCACCGTCTTGGAGTCCACGGTTCATTGTATGCGGCTTCATCTCTCCGTGGTAGTGTGCTAGTGTTGGGTTCTACGGTAGGGTGTGTCGACTGCAAATTAAAATTTTTCTACGCGCAGAACAACCAAGGACAAGCTACGGGAGATGGATCACAGTTCGTTACCACTAGACGCTGATGCCGCGCAAATGAAGTAGAGTTGAGGCAGCAGCGTGCACCGAGTCGCCTCGCGTTCGAAGTCATCCTCCTTGCCGGTCTCCCACGTAGCGATCGGATCCCACGAACAGGTTCGCGGAGCGGCGCAAGTGCACCGCCTCTAACGGTATCCACGGGTGCAGGAGGAACACCATCCGGTGGACTGCTAGGTCGATCACACATTCGTGGCGAGTGGAGGTGTCTATTCGCAACACATGCAAACCCTAGTGATACCGCCAAAGAGATCAGTCGCAGAGTGTGCCGCACCCCACTTTATATAGGCGTCCGTCACGGGCTCAACACTTAGGCCTCGCACGGCCCTAAAGCCCATAAGTCTACTCGCCACAATCTGAATACAGCTCAGATCACATCCGACCCGGTGCCCTCGGATCCGACCTCGTAGATTCCTTCCCTTAAGCGCGCGACCCCTTCACGTTCAAGTCGGCTTGGTCGCTGTTCGGATCACCTCGAACTACGGTTGGTAGCGGCCTCTAGCAAGGCATGCCGAACACCAAGCAGACTATGAAGCTGGTTAGGCGAACCTGTACATCACACTTCCATTCCTTTTGCCACACGATATATGTTGTCGGGCTCAAGGCGAGTCTATCATCCTTGTGCTAGCCCGACCTCTTTCTCGTTCCAGTGATGCCGACCACAAACCGGATTATCTCATAATCCTTGTCGCATGGCCATGCTTATCCTGGTCGGATGATACGAGGGGCCCAGAGTATATCTCTCCTGATCCGAGGGGCAAATCCCATCTTGCTCGACCATGTCTCGCAACATGGGTCTGGACAAGCCTGTAACCTACCTTTGTAACTACCCAGTCACGGAGTAGCGTTTGGTCGGCCCAAAGCAGGTCTGTCACCATCCCGAGTACATGCGCCAGCTCAGGTCTTAGGACATAGAACGTATGTTGTACTAGAGACTCATTTATGACATATCGCTGCGTCTCATAGTTGGGTCTGTCCGACTCGGACCTTATCTCAACTCAGATCCGACTATGTCAAATCCGACCAGACCTTTCCAAGTCCATATTATCCGTTAGCATCCAATGCTCCATGGCTAGTGAGACCAAGCCATCGACCGTGTCATATGCTAGTCTAGTCGGCTGCGCGTCCACACAACCCTTTCGACTAGGGACCTTTTAGGACAGTCATCATACAATGCATAGTCCCACAAACAAGTCACGTACTTGCTGATACACATCATTGATAATGCCCAAGGACTATCTTTATTCATAAACACATAGGAAATATCATCATACATGATTGCCTCTAGGGCATATCTCCAACAGCTAGGGGTGGTGTTGCTGCGCTTAGCGCTTTTGTATCATGCCTTGGGTGTGTGTGGTGTTGGCGTGCATTTGTTTCGGATGTCGTTGATCTTTGCTTTATATATAAAGCGGGGCGAAAACCTTTTTCGGTAAAAGAGGATATACCCCCGGCCTCTGCATCTGGACGATGCATGCAACCATTTTATTAATTATTCACAAAGACCATACAAAGTGATACATCAGTAAGCCTGAAGCCACCATCTAGGCAACACTTGTTGCTACTCCTATCCCCTTGATGAAGGGGTGCCGGATGCCCCACCCCAGCCACATACCAAGACTGGGTCACACACCGGACTGACGCACTCTTAGAGGCTGCCGCCGCCATCTTCCACCGGTCCATCTCGGCAGCGAGGCGACGATTGGCCTTGTCTGGCCTGTCGTCGGCGCCACCAGCGCCAGACAACATCACCATCCTGCACCTGTCCATCCACACGCGCCTGTCGTCGAACCTCTGCAGCGCCATGCCGCCGGGATTCGCCGTCGACCTTGCGGTAGATGTAACACTGCTCCTCCTCTTGTCCCCTCCAGCCATCAATTGCTCCAAAACGATGCCCCCAGGAGGGAAAGCGATACTGCGAAGGCCATCATCGTCCGATCCGGTAGACCCAGATCTAGGGTTTCCCCCGGAGCATCCCGAGCCTGATGACGTAAACTGCAACGACGGTGCCTCGAGAAGGGAACGACGTCACAGACGCTGCCATCGTCCGCCATGACCGTAGTCGGCGTGATTTTCACTGGCAGTCGTGCCACCAGGCGTGCGCCGCCGGCGTGATTGGTCCCTTCAGCCGGAGCAAACTCCAAAACGATGCCATGAAGAGGGACTACGATGCAAAAGCACCGCCATCGTTCGATCCCAAGGAGATCTAGGGTTTCCCTCGGAGTTGTTCGCACTGTCATGGACGAGACACGGGTAGAATCCCGACTGATCCACCCAGCTGCCGACGTGTCGCACCCGCCACCGCACCGACCGCAATCCGCTGACCAAGGCCCATGCCTGGGCCTAGATCCGGCTGCGCCGCCGCCGACCGATCTGGTCACGCCGTCGTCATCCCTGGTGACTGCGACGCACCAGACCGCCAAGCCGCCTGCCGCAGAGGAACGAAATCGCCGGAGCGCTGCTACCACCCACCGTGACATCCGGCCCGACGCCATGCTCCGGCATGGGGGCGCCGGCCCGCGCCCGCCCCACACGAGCGGGAGGACCCCGAGTCCCCGCCGCCGCCGACAACGACAAGGCCGCTGTCGCGCCTGGGCGGCAGCGAGGGGGAGGAGGAGGAGGAGGAGGGAGTCCGCCGACGAGATCTGTGGGCCTCTCGGCCGCCTCGCGAGGCGACTCAGAGAAGCGATTGTTTGCGGCGGTTAGCTAAATGTGTGAATGCTAATAGGATACAAGAATATAGGCCTATAGGTGTGTTGAATCTGCCATTTTTTTACTAAGGTAGTCAATAATAGAGTTGTTCCTATTGTTGATAAGATTATTTACTCGCTCAAATAACGTTTATCAAATATAGGTTTACTGACAGTGTGATGCTTTTACGTAAGATAGTAAGAGCATCTCTAACAGCTGCCCTATTTTATGGCACAAAAAGTTGGTGGATTAAAACTTTTTGGGTATGAAAACTGGTTTTTTGGGGTACGAAGAGTCGCCGTCTCCACCAGCAGCTCTATAATAGGGCACTCAAACATTCAAAACGGAATCTACTATCGTCAACTGTCGAAACTGAATTTTAGTGTCAAAACATGTAAAACTGAACTAACTGAATTTTACTAGTACTAGGAGCTGAGAAGCACTAAAAATTGGAGACGCCGGCGGCTAGCACATGTTTAGAAAATTGAAAACGATGGACTTGCACTTGCAGTGCACATGTTCAAAAGTAGAGAAGCACTAAACTGAATTTTTGCTAGAAGCGGAGAAGCACTGCTAGCTGCTGCCGCCGTTGCTAGCTGCCGCCTAGGCGCGGCCGTTGATAGGACCGGCCACACGGCCTAGGGCGCGGCCGCTGCTAGGACGCCCCACGGGCTAGCTACTGCCGTTGCTAGGACGCCGCAGCACGGGACGTGCGCAGGACGCTCCCGTAGCTCCGGAGCCAGCCAGCCAGAGGCCGAGCGGTACGAGCAGAAGCCACGCCAACGCACGTCGTCGTCGCAGCCAGCATCGCATGACGGGCAATAAGCCACGGCTCGGACGGGTCAGGCGCGGTGCGCGCGTGTGCGTGCGGTGGCCGTGTCGAGTCCAGCCGTGGCGGGCTCGGGCGTGCGTATGTGCGCGTGTCCGAGGGGGTGCGTGCGTGTGTGGGTTGTTAGCGAGTCACCAGGGAGACCGCGTCTAGCGCTAGGAGTGGCCGTGGCGATCGCGTTGGAGCGCGTCGCGTGCGCGAGCCGGAGCGTGAGGGAGTGGGAGGTGGGTGCGTCGGTGCGCGACCCAGCGTGTCTGAGCGCGTGGGTATAAGATCCCCTCGATGCCTGTGTACTCGTTGCCCAGTTTGAGTTCGAGCTCAAGAAGAAATACAGAGAAGCCGTACGTGCGGCGGAGGTGTTTGTGCGCCTGAAATTTTTCTGTGTTCTTTCTCTACCCTTGACCTTGTCTCCGGTGATCGCCCGGCAGTAGTGGTTCCATTCCTGTAACAACATTTGGTATCGAGCGAGGTGTGAGAGAGAGAGGTCGCGGCCATGGCGCTCGTCCCGCACGCCGGAGGATCAGGGAGCTTCGGTGTCGCATGCGGTGCCCGTGCTCACAGGGTGAACTACACCACCTGGGCCATCAAGGTGGAGGCCGACCTGGGCCGCCGGGCTCTGAGAGGCGGTGGTGCCGCCGAGGACGCGGGCGGCGGCGGTGATCGCTAAGAAAGATAAGCCGCACGGACTTATCTGCTGCGGCGCCGCCGACGACCTCCTACCGCAAGTGGCTGCGAAGAAGAGGCGGCGGAGATCCGGGCGAGTCTCAAGACTCGGTTCGTCGGGCGGACGGGTCGAGGCGGCGTGCTGGCTACACTACGTGGCGGTCGAGCTCCTTCACATGACGGACGGCGAGACGCTGGACAACTACGCCGGAGGATCGGGGCCATGGCAGCTCGCTCGCCGGGCTCGGAGACACTTGACAACGCGGCAATGGTCAAGAAGGTCTGGACACGGCGCGGACCGCTGTCTGTGGCGGTGGCGGCATTGAACAATTTCGCACCGTGGAGACCATGCCGTTCGAGGAGGTGCTCGGCCGCTCAAAGCGTTTGAGAACGTCTGCGCGGCGCTGGCAAGTCGATGGCGAAGCGGGCGGATGGCCAGCTTATGCTCACGGAGGAGCGATGGCGTGTGGAGCGCCAGCAGCGGCGGCACACGGACGACGACGATCGGAGGAGCGGCGTCGGGCAGCGGAGGAGGACGGCGAGGTCGCTGCTACAACCGCGCCAAAGGGGCATTTCAGCGCGATCGCACTTTCGTCCGAAGAAGGCAGCAGCGACGGCGGAGCAAGCACTCGCTGGCGGACGCCGGCGTGGAGAACGACGGCCTGCTGTAGGCCATGGCTTAGTAGGTGAAATGACGGGCAATAAGCCACGGCTCGGATGGGTCAGCGTAGCGGCTGGCGTGTGTGCGTCGATGGCCTTGTCGAGTCCAGCCGTGGCGGGCTCGAGGCGTCGCGTATGCTTGGCGTGTCCGAGTGCGTGCGTGCGTGTGTGGGTTGTTAGCGAGTCACCAGGGAGACCGCGTCTAAGCGCTTAGGAGTGGCCGTGGCGATCGCGTTGGCAGCGTCGCGTCGCGAGCCGGAGCGTGAGGAGTGGGAGGTGGGTGCGTCGGTGCGCGACCAGCGTGTCTGAGCGTGGGTATAAGATCCCCTCGATGCCTGTGTACTCATTGCCCAGTTTGAGTTCGAGCACAAAAAGAAATACAGAGAAGCCGTACGTGTGGCGGAGGTGTTTGTGCACCTGAAATTTTTCTGTGTTCTTCCTCTACCTCTCCGACCTTGTCTCCGGTGATCGCCGGCGAATAGTGGTTCCATTCCTGCAACAACATCGCATACGGCAGCAGCTAGTCTGCCGGGCGCGAGGGTTGGGCGTCGCCTCCCGAGCAAAGGCGCCCGGGCGGCCTGTTTGGTCAGTTTCATAGGCTGCAATTTTTCAGATTTTGTAGGATATACATTTGAATCGCTGCTTTTCTAAGAATGCGTGCACACATGTCGAATTTGAAGCTTATTTCATGTGGAATGAGTACTGATAGTTTATAGTTAGCATACAAAGGTTGCTTGGCTAACATAACAGTTTTATCATCTTAAAAAGGTTGTCAAATATTGCGTCAATGAATGTTCATGAGCAAACTTTGGGTAGTACTACCTGTGGTATTGGTAAATTGTGTACTGATTATATTTGACTAATGCTTCTACCTATTTAAAGGCTTTGCATTTTGATTGGTAATAGCAGGCTTTTTTGAAAAACATAAAGAACTCAAAAGTAACTTTCATTTTCTTCGAGCACCTGTTTTCATGGCCATCTAATGTTTATCTCTTTCTAATATCAAGTATGAGGTGAGGATATTCATTTTTGCGCACACTTAGGCTACTATTTGAGAAAATTGAGGATTTAAGTTTACATGTTACTCCGTAGTTCACATCTCCTACAAAGTGAAGACTCAAATATATGCAGCAAATGGTTTTGCTCATGTTGTCTATTTATAGCTCAAACCAAATAAACATGTATTTGTTATCAGCTTATATATGCTTTGCTAGCCCTTCTGAGACCCTTTCCAAAGCTCCTTGACCCCCTCCCCGCCGCCGCCGGGCGGGCCCCGCCAGAGTTACCCATGCGCGCCGGTGCGGGGCTGGCGATGGCGGCTTCCTCTTCTTCTCGGCGGGCGCTTCGGCTTGGGAGGGTGTGTCTGGGCGGTGCGGCTCGGCCGGCAGCGGCGCAACCCATCTTTGGTGGCGGCGATGGCACGACTACTTGGCGGCGGTGGCGGCTTGGTGCGGGACATGGCCGGCGTCGCCAGAGAGACCGTCTGGGCCCTTTGGGGGCGATCGGGTCGGGGCGGGCGGTTTGGGTTATGACGTGTCACCTCCGGCTAGATTGACGAGTAGCTCGCGATGGGGCGGCGGCTACGGTGTCGTGTTTGCTGCAACTTGGCGGCGTGAGCTTCATGGACCCGATCTGGGTCCGGCAGGGCAGTTGCCTGGTGTGCTCCTGCTATCCGGTCTGCTACTGCTTATGCTGGCGGAGGTTGTTCCCTCCCACGTGGCTATGGTACTACTGTCCCCTGTCTACGGTTGGTTCGTCTTAGTCCGGCCGGCCTCACAACGTTTGCCATGGTGAGGCGTCGATGATGACTCCAAGACTGTGTCGGTGCATGTTGGTGGGCGGCAAGCGTGGTGGAGCCGACGGTTGGTCCGGGGTTGTGGTTGTGTGGGGGTACCGACGTGGTGATGTCTATGGGCCTGGCCGTCCTTCTTGAAAAGCGTCGGTGTACCCTTCCCCACCCGTGTGTCGGGAGAAATCCTAGGATCAATCCAGGGCAGTAGCTTGAGTTCTTTTTAAGGTATTGCTTGGTACGCGACAATTCGAAGACACATGAGCATGGTAGGAATTCTCCGAAGGCATAGCAGTTGCGGGACATCTTAAGCTTTCGTCGATCTGGCGTTGTTGCCATTTGTTTCTCTTATTTTTCTTCTCTTGGGCTTGATTGGGCTGTTTGCCCTAGAAGTGGATTCGCAACTGTAATGGGGTGTTACTGTAGCGAGTCAGACGAAGTAGCTCGGTTTTTTGTCTGCTTTTTATTTCAAGCATTTTTTGTTAACCAAAATTTGGAAATTCTCAAACATTTTTAGAAAACACGAACAATTTTTGAATATGTGAACAAAATTTGAAAATGGAAACATTTTTTGAAATTCCAAACAATTTTTAAAAAGTATGAACAATTTTTGAAATTATTGAGTTCTTGGAAACACAATCATTTTGAATTGTGAACATTTTTTTGAAAACAGAAACATTTTTCAGAAATTCCCAAAACATTTTGAAAACAAGATTTTTTTATTTGAATAAAATTTGAAGACAGAAGCATTTTTTTGACATTCAGAACAATTTTGAAATTCCAAAAAGTTTTTGAAATTTCTGATTTTTTTTAAAGAGAACCTCTTTGAAATGCACCATGTCCTTAAAAACCTATATTCTCTAGAAAAATAATAAAACCAGGGAAGCAAAAACCTGACTAAATGCACCGGTCTTGTCAGCTCTGTGCAAAACGACTACAATACGACGCAGCAAGCGTCACATAGGAAATTCGCAAAGGTGCACGTACACCAAGCCCCAAGGTGTAAGCGCAAGAATGTAGGCGATTCCTATTTGGCGCTTCAGGCGTCCGTTATTGTGTATTTTATAAATAGGCACCTAAATCGCCCCACGGTGGGCTGCCCCAGCTAGCTTTTCTCTTGTGTGTTTAAATCCATAAAAAAGCTCTACAAGTTAATGCATGCTAAGGTGGGATTGAACCTGCGGCGCAGAGGTTCAGAGCAACATCGGTAGTAACCCTAGCCAATTCACCCTCTGGTAATCACATAGATCTTCTTCCCTCTTTTGTTCTTTCATTTTCTTTTCCTTCTCTTTTGTCTTTTTATTTTCATTTTCTTTTTTAATTCTAATGTTTCCTTTTCCTTTTATAATTTGATGAAAAAAGTTCACGGATTTTATGAATGCTTTTTCAAAATTGATGATTTTTTTCAAAATATAGAAACTTTTCAATTTTGATGGAATTTTATCAAATTATTGAAATTTTTTAATTTAGTGAACATTTTCAAAATCAATGAACTTTTTTCAAATATGATGAACTTATTTTCAAATTAGTGAACTTTCTTGAAGTCGATGACCATTTTTCAAAATCAATGAACTTTTTTTTCAAATTTGATGTACTTTTTGAAATTCCATGAACTTGTTTTTAAAAATTCATGAACTTTTATAAAATTTTGTGATTTTTAAATCGGTGAACATTTTGACATTCACAGTTTTTTCAAAGTCAACTTTTGACCAATCATCTGGTCAACCAGGACCGGTCAACATTGAGCAAGCGTGCGCGTAGGTGTCCGCTGGCGGTCGATTTGCTTATGTGCCTCGTGATGGACCGACCCATACCAGGAGCTGCTTAGGCGCCACAAACACCACTCGGCGCTAAAGGTGCCAGTTAGGAGTTCCCAAGACTGTATTGTTCTTTTGCATAGGATGGTGTTCATGCTGGGCCGGGTTACGAGCTTACGGGAGTCTGCAAGAGTCTATGACCCCAACTAAAAGAAAGAGAGAGTCTATGACCACCTACTTCCTCGTTTATAAATGTAAGATGTTCTGGCCTTTTTTTTAATTAGATGTATATAGATACATTTCAGTTAGTTTGTTCACTTATTTCAGTTTGTATGTAGTTCATATCAAGACAAAACATTTTTTTGTTTTGAGGGAAGATATCTAAGACATCTTAATTTGTGAATGGAGGGACCGAGGGAGTACTTTCGGAAAAATAAAACCGACCTCCGCTCTCCGCTCTTGAAAGAAAGGCTCTCATTAGATGGCGTGCTCTCGACCCTCATGGCGATACACCGACGAGAGATGGCGTGTATCCTTCGCCCGATCTCGCAGCGTACACTCTCGTTCAACGGCGGCGTACTAATCCTCCGACGAGATGCTCTCCGCCTCGTCTCGATCGATGGGCGGCGGGTCACGATCAACGACGGTTTCTCCGTGTGGGGAGCTTGTCGACATCGGCGATGTCATCTCGCTACCCTGTCACTTTGCGAGGGTTCGGGATCGGCTACCGGCGACATGGTCGACTCCAGCGGGCGCGACGCATGGCTCGGTACAAGACGACGCGGTACACGGGGGACGTGCGGGACACTAAGCGAGCGAGCCGAACCGATTTGGGGCGGACCCGAGCCCCACCCACCGCCCGCCAATGGCGGATGGGCGATGATGATGACATGTACCTAGGGTAGGGTCACGGGCCTGACCTAGACACCCTACCCAAGGACACTGCCCTAGAGTCAAAGGCATTCAAAGCACAAGAAGATAAACCGACTGAGTTCATCAAATGGTGCGATCCACTCAACCTTCAACCTCACTTGGATACACCAATTCCATTCGACCAATATGAAGTCACTCGACGATACAAGAAACCACTCGGAGTACAGAAGACCTAAGGTCACTCAGGATGGCAACGGTCAGACGTTCACTCTGTAGTCTTAAATATCATTTATGTCTCTTTATTACTCGCGTTATCTGTAACGTCCTCTCTTAATGTACATTGAACCCCTTGTAACGTGGGCTGGCTGGGGTCCTGGCGCACTCTATATAAGCCACCCCCCTACACTAGCACAAGGGTTCGCACCCCCTGTAACTTCACGCATAATCCAGTCAACCAAGCCTCCAAGACCGAGGCGAGGGCTGTTACTTCCTCAGAAGGGTCTGAACTCGTAAATCTTGCATGCACAATCTCACCGTAGCTAGGATCTTGCCTCCTCCTCGTACCCCTATTCTCTTGTCGGACTTACTCCCACGGTTGGCGCCCACCATGGGGCAGGTGTCTTAGTGATTTTGCGATGAGGTTGCGATTTTCCGACTCCCATCATCATGGTTTCTGCGGCGGTTTGGTGAGGCGCGAGATCCGTCTCGGCGCTCGTCTTCATCGCCGGCGACTCCTTTGGCTCAGGAGGCCCCCTCGGCGTCGAGGCGCTCCCGTCCGTGGGCGGCGACTTTCACGCTGCGTCGTCATGGCGTCCTTCTGCGGCAGCCGTCGACCTAGTGTCGGTCGGCTCCGTGGCGTCTTCGCTCCCGCTGCTTCGCCGCCGCAAGCGATCTGGTCGATCGGCGGGCGGTGGGTAAGGCATCACGGTGGCCCGTCGATCGGCCACCCCTCAAGTCGCGGCAATCGAGCCCGGCCGAATCTCTCTGAGCTATTCGACACATCGGTGGCTCCGTTGAGACTATGTCCGAGTGTATTGCGGCGACCTGCTGCGGAAGTCTTGATGGTCGACACGCCGTGCAGCCCGCTGGTTTCCGTCGCAGCGGTGGCGGCGATAGGGCGGCGATCCGTCGCATGTTCATGAGGAATATCGTCGTGAGGCCCTCGCCGCAGCGAGAGAGATGAGCTGCACCGTGCGCAGCGTGGAGGCACTCCACACTCCCATCGTCGGAGAGACTTTCGAGGCACGGGCCTTGGAGGCTGCGCGCCCGGCCACCTTGGCTGAGCGCGCGCGGCTAGAGAACCTTCAGCATTCACTCGACGAGCGCGCTCGACGACAGAACCCCGAATCCAGTCGACGGCACCGGCGGTTGTTCCCTCCTGAGCCTCAGGTATACCGCACTCTGATTTAGAATCTTACTGCTGCAGCTCATATAGCGAGTCGATCCGGCCGTCCCAATCGGAGGTGGAAGAGGTCTCGATCACAGATCCGGTCTTTGCTCCGGGCAGCGGAGAACAAAACACAGCCGTTTCTCGGTCTATAGCGGGATCCATAGCATATCTATGGTGGTTGACTGATCCGGTCGGCTCACTGGCCCAAGATCGCCTCCGCGCGATGAGGACGTGGGCATCGCCAAAAGTAGTACTTGGTGGAACCATGAGCGGTATGATCATCGACTCGGTCGTGATGACCGCCATCGAGTGCCTACGCCTCCTCCGAGGGGTGGATCATATGTGCCCCGACAATATGATGATAGACGCCCGTATAGCGATGAACGGAGGGTCCCAGTCGACCCAAGAGAGCCAAGGTTTGATGCGAGGTCAATCCTCGTTCAAGGTGCAGTCGGCAGAGCAGAGCACAGAGAATGGCTAGATAGAGATCGTCAAGCGGCAGCAGGGTTCATGTCTCTCGACCTGAATGCTTGTGAGCCATCGAGCTGCTGAAGTCCCTCCCAACCAGGTTGGCTACGGGAGTGAGCAAGTTCATCGGTGAGTCGAAGCTGGCACTTGGCTGGAAGATTACCGAGTGGTTGTGCAAATTGGTGGCGGCAATGACGATGTAGCCATGAAACACCTCCCCGATGTTGGAGGGTTCGGCGGAGCTTGGTTAAATCATTGGCCCCTGGTAGTATATTCGATTGGGAAGAGTTAGCCCATTGTTTGTCGGGACATTTGAGGGCACTTGCAAACAGCCCATAAGGCTGGTGAGTTGCAACATTGTGTCGTAAATCGAATGAAACTTTGAGAGATTACATCTAGAGGTGGACTACTTTGCATCACACATCTAGAGCCCGCAAGGAAGGTGTTCGGTACAGAGAGCTTAACCTGAAATTTGGCCGGACAGGAGATATGACTCTGGCCCGAATGATGGAAATAGCCACTCGATACGCTAACAGCGAGGAACAAGACCGACTCCGCAGTGACAAGAACAAACCAGTCGCCCAGGACATCGGAGGAGGGAATTCCAGGCGGAAGCAGAAGCGCAAAGCCGAACCCGCAGGTCCTGGTGAGCCGCAGTTGTGACCCAAGGAAAGTTCAAAGGAAAGCCTAAGGGGCCCTGGATCCCCAAGAAGGTGAAAGATCAAGCGGGAAATGATGTGCTAGATTTGTCGTGTCATACACACCAAGAAGGATGAAGAGGGCAACCTAATTTATCCCAAGCATAGCACTCGACAGTGTCGACTCCTTATCCAGCAGTTCCGAGAGAACCAGCCCAGTGAGAAAGAGAAAGAATCTGATAAGGACGAGGACAAAGAGGAAGACGATGGTTACCCCCAGGTCAATGCCACTTTAGTGATTTTTGCTGATGTTGAGAGCAAAATTCGACTGAAAGTCACCAACAGAGAATTGAACATGGTTGCTCCGGCAACGACAACATATTTAAAGTGGTCAAAAAATCCCATTATGTTCGACCAGTCCGACCATCTAGCGCACGTTGCTATCCCAGGGCGGCAAGCGTTGGTGGTCGACCCGATCGTTAGGCGCTCGGTGACCAAGGTTTTGATGGATGGTGGCGATGGCACGAACATTTTGTATGCCGAGACTCTCGAGAGATGGGCATTCCGATGTCAAGCTCGTGAAAGCAATATGCGGTTCCACGGGTCATCCACGGAAAGAAAGCCGATTCACTCGGCGAGATCACTCTTGATGTGGTTTCGGTGATTGAAGACTTACCGCATAGAAAAATTGACATTTGAAGTTGTGGATTTTCACAGTGCCTATCATGCTATTCTAGGCAGACCCGCATATGCCCGTTTCATGGCTCGACCATGTTACGTGTACCTTAAGCTAAAGATGCCTGGTCCCAAGGGCGTGATCACAGTCACTGGTAATCGGCAGAGAGCAGAAGAGTGCCTCCAGAAGGGCTCAAAGATTGCCGATGAACAGATGGCAACAGTGGAAATGCAAGAGTATCAGAAAAGTGCAGATCCGAGTGACTTGTTGCATTCTAAGAAGCCTGCTTCAGAGTCTGCATTTCAGTCGTCCGGTGAAACAAAGCCAGTTCACATTCACCCGACCGACCCCAATGCTGCTCTGACTCATATTTCAACAACACTCGATAGCAAATAGGAAGAATCGCTCACCCAGTTCCTCTGTGAGAACTGGGGCATCTTTTCATGGAAGCCTTCTGACATGTCAGGTGTACCCAGGGGACTGGCTGAGCACCGTTTGCGAGTTGATCCGAAAGCAAAACGCGTCAAAGAGCATCTCCGACGGTCCACCGTGGAGAAAAGGAAGGCAATTGGCGAGGAGGTGGCTCGGCTTCTGGCAGCTGAGTTCATCCGAGAGATATACCACTCCGAGTGGCTCGCCAATGTTGTCATGGTCCCAAAGAAAGATGATTCACTTTGTATGTGTATCGACTTCAAGCATATCAATCGGGCCTGCCCGAAAGATCACTTCCCTCTCCCCCGCATCGACCAGATTGTCGACTCAACTGCGGGATGTGAGCGTTTGTCCTTTCTGGATGCATATTCCGGGTACCATCAGATCCGACTGTATGAACCCGATGAAATAAAATCAGCTTTTATCACTCCATTCGGGTGCTTTTGCTATGTTACCATGCCCTTTGGTCTCAAGAATGCTGGTGCCACATTCATGCGCATGATTCAGAAGTGCCTGCTCACTCAAATCAGTCGGAATGTGGAAGCATACATGGATGACATCGTGGTCAAGTCACGTAAAGGTTCTGACCCACTGACTGACCTCGCTGAAACCTTTGCCAATTTGAGAAGATATGATACCAAGCTCAATCCGTCTAAGTGCACATTTGGAGTCCCAGGTGGAAACTTACTCGGTTTCCTCATTTCCGAACGAGGGGTCGATGCAAACCCAGAGAAAGTTGGTGCAATCCTCCGAATGAAGCATACAATGCATGTGCATGACGTTCAGAAGCTTACTGGTTGTTTGGCCGCTTTGAGTTGATACATCCCTCGTCTCGGTGAAAAGCCATTGCCTCTTTACCGACTGCTGAAGAAATCTGACAAGTTCGAGTGGGCTCCCGAAGCTAACGCAGCGTTTGTAGAGCTCAAAGCCCTGGTTTCCACCCAGCTGGTGCTCGCTGCCCCAATCAGCAAAGAGCCTTTACTGCTTTATATCGCAGCCACTGGACAAGTTGTCAGTACAGTGCTCACGGTCGAGCGGGAAGAAGAAGGCAAAGCCTACAAGGTTCAATGCCCAGTGTACTATATTTCTGAAGTCTTGACTCCGTCCAAGCAGAGATATCCACACTATCAGAAGCTTGTTTATGGAATTTACTTGACCACGAAGAAGGTTGCACATTACTTCTCAGATCACTCGGTTTCAGTCATCAGTGACGCTCCATTGTCGAAATTGCGAACAACAGAGATGCAAGTGGTCGAGTGGCAAAGTGGGCGATTGAACTCCTTACATTGGATATCAAGTTTGAGGCAAAAGCAATCAAGTCCCAAGCAATAGCAGATTTCCTCGCCGAGTGGGTTGAGCAGCAACAACCGACTCAGATTCACTCGAAACATTGGACTATGTTCTTTGATGGGTCCAAGGCGCTGAATGGTTACAGTCTTTGGAGTAGTCCTGGTATCCCCGAGGCGACAAACTCAGTTATGTTCTCGATTCACTTTGATTCCTCCAATAATGAAGCTGAATATGAGGCATACATGCGGGTTGCATATGGCCATTTCACGGCGTCGTAAGCCTAATGGTTCTGGCGACTCAGATTTAGTGGTCAATCAAGTGATGAAGGAGTGGGACATCGAGTCCGGCTATGGTAGCTATTGCAATGCGGTGAGAAAGTTGGAAAAAGAAGTTTGAAGGTTAGAGCTCCACCACATACCCCGACTCAAGAATCAAGCGGCAGATGACTGGCGAAGATAGGTTCCAAGCGTGAGCCTATTCAGCAATGTTTTCTTGGAGAATCTCCACACCGTCAGTTCAAGAGGATCCTTTCACGGAAGAGCCCCGCAACCAAAAAGTTATACCGATCCATTGAAGTCGAGATCCCAAGCGTGGTCGAATTGATCATGGAGGTTTTGGTCATCACCCATTGGGCGGTGCCATATATTGCTTATCTGCTCGAGAAAGGAGCTTAGGAGGATGAGGATGAGGCCGTCAGTTGTCCGTCGATCCAAAGCCTTTACCGTGATAGGAGGACAACTTTACAAAGAGAGTGTTACTTGCCGGTTTGGGTTCCGCCGGACCCTCTAGGTTCGAACTTTGGGGTGCGGAGATCTCACCTCAACCTACCTACACCTGGTCGCCTCGCAAGGATCTAAACTACACAAAGAGCAACACAAGGGACACAAGGTTTATCTTGGTTCGGGCCACCATTGTGGTGTAATACTCTACTCTAGTGTGCGGCGTGGTGGATTGCCTCGAGGGTGATGATGAGCAGTACAAGGAAGAACAGCCTCGCGAGTGCATTCTTGGCGGTCTGACAGGCGATAGGGGAGTTCGATCGCTCTCTCTCTCTAGATTGCTTGAACTCTCTCTACCCTATGGGTGGCTAGTCCTATTTATAGGCGGAGGCCTGGGCCTCTTCCCAAATATTAAGCGGGAAGGGCGCCAACAATTGGCCATTTGAAGGGAACATCTAGTACACTTATCACGACTAAAGTCGGTCCTCGCTTGCCAAAGACTCTACGGTGACACGGCTTGGTCTCCATGATGACCTCCTTCCTGCCGTTGTGTTGGTCTTGGTCTTGTTGCACGAAATGGTTGCCTTTGCTTGATGCTATTGGCTGCGCTTGCCTCCTTTGCACCAAAGAGGAAATGAGGATCTTTTGCGGTGGCGCCCCCCTGGCACCCTTGATCGTCATGGCTTGCGTCATGGGCACCTCGTGAGTACCCGCCTTGATCTCTCCGCCTCCTCGCGAGCCAGCTGTGAGGCCGTGCTGGCTCGACGAAGCTTCTGTCATCCGCCCAGCAATCTGGCCTCTCGCGAGGTCTTGAGCTTGTCTTGATGAAGATGGGCGTCTTGGGCCACCTTGAAACCACGCCGCGAGCTGCAGGCGAGCAAGTCAGGTACCCCGTTCCCGAGCGCCGGCGTTCTTTGGAGTCGTGGGCGATCTCCCGTGGCGGCAGGCGTCGAGCCGTTGATGGGGGCTTCGCTTCTGATCGCGCGACCCCTAGGCGGCGCTTCCACTCGCAGAGAGTCTGCCGGAGTTTGTTGTGTGGTCGGTGGAGCCGACCAGCACAACTCCAGCTTCCCGCTTCCTTTTAGGTGAACTTCCGGCGGCGCCCGGGCGCCTCTAGCTCGAGCGGATGGTTGCTGCAACGGGCCCCAGGCTTGTTGGAGGTCTCCGCCGCGGGGCGTGTACGACCCGCGGGCTGGCAAGCGTTTGCCTGTGCGCGTGGTCTGAGCCTGCGGTGCACCCTGCACTTCAAGTTCGACGGCGATGCCACCCTCTACGTGAGGGTGTTCGAGGAAGACGGTCGCTGCGCTGGGTGCTGCCCCGAGGACGACGACCGCGGCCGTGGGCCTAGCCCCGGCGACAATCGGGATGAAGATGACAGCGCGCGCGCGGTCGGCGGCGCTCGAGGCTCATTGAGCTTCGGCGACTCTTCTTGGACAGCGGCTCCTCCGGGGTGGCGCGACCAGCCTCCACGCCCGCGTCACTTTGGAGGGAGGTGGCGGGTCTGCCGCCATCGCGCCTCGGTAAAGCGCGAGAGGGAGTCCGCCTGAGCTCCGGAGGTAGTTCGAGCCTTCGCCGCGAGTTGGTGTCAAGCGAGCCGCGCCCGCTTTGTTCTTTTCCTTTTCCTGTGCAAAGAGACAGTAGTGTAGGGCCCCGCGGGGGCGTGCTTGGACTGTTGCTATTAATTATCGTACTGTTTCCGCTATTTCTGTATTAGGCTTCTGTGCCACACGCCTGCGCGTAGAAATTACTTAGCTTGGGGGCGACCTGTCGCGGTCTTCGCCTCCGAGGCCGAGGCCTCGTCGAGCGCTTCATGCCTGCAAAGATTAGCAGGAGGTAGCTTCCACCTCGATTAATGGAGGCGACCGACCCAGTCTGTGTTCGCGTCGCGGTGCCCGTGGGGTGGATTTGGAGGGTGCTCCGTAGTGGACCCGGTTAGGAAGCCTCAAACAATAGGGGCAGAAAACACTCGCGAGGGTGCCCGTGTTGCTCCCTCGCGAGACTCAACGAGAGAAATCGAGGCAGGAGAGCGAAGAAGGCAAGGAATCACAAGCCAAAGACGGCAACAACTTCAATAAAACTTCAAATGGGAATGAACAAGCCAACTGCAGAAAGCAAATGAAAAAGCCGTGTCCGGCACCTAATCTAGTCTTCGACGTCTTCTGACCAGCGCGGAGCTAAGTGCTGCCACTTGGCGTGGGGAGAGCCCGGGGCTGAGGCGGCGCTCTCGAGACTCGGGTCGTGTACAGCCCCAACTCATTATTACGTGAGAGTGTCACGGGCGGCGAGCTTCACAGGCATTGGCCTTCTTCACAGGCTCCGGGCCTTTCTTGGGGAAGCGAACTTCACAGGCGTTGGCCTTCTTCACAGGCACCGGGCCTTTCTCAGAAAGATAAGCTTCACAGGTGTTTGCCTTCTTCACAGGCTCTGGACCTTTTCCAAAACGCAACAACTTCACAGGCATTCGCCTTCTTCATAGGCACCGGGCCTTTTTAGGGGTAAAACCTCCGGAGGTGCTGGATGTTCCAGCGTTCGGGCGGGCACCCCTCCACGAGTCTCAAGCGGGCCGGGCACTGGAAACATGAACAACCTTGAGCGGGCCCTCAAACATGGGAGAGAGCTTATGCAGCCCCTCCTGGAGAGAACCCGTCACGAGCAGGTCCCCTACCTCAAGAGTTACAGGGGCGAATGTTGCGGCCGTGGTATCGCCGCAGTGCTTGTTGGTACCTCGCCCGCTCGTGCGCGGCTTCTCGACGATGCTCCTCCCCGGCCACGAGGTCCGTCCCCGCATGGCGTCCGCTGCGCCTCGCCGAGCGCCGGGACCCGTGCGGAGCGATGTCGACCTCGTGAGGAGGACCACTTCAGCTCCATAGACCGGGAAGAGCAGGGTCTCGCTAGTCGGCAGTAGCGGTTTTGCGGATGGACCACAACACGGACTGAAGCTCATCGTACCAGCCTCTGCTACAGGCCTCCATCTTCTTCTTGAAGTTCCTGGTTTTGAGGCCCCTCAGGACCTCTGCGTTGGCCCGTTCGGCCTGACCGTTGCTCTGTGGGTGTGCTACCGAAGTGTAGCATACCTGCGTCCCAAGATTAGCACGGTATGTTTTGAAGAGGTTACTGGTGAACTGCGAACCGTTGTCGGTGATGATGCGGTTCGGCACCGAACCGCTCACGATGCCCTTGATGAACTTGACCGCGAGAACCTGCGGGGATGGTGCGGACAGCTTCCACTTCAGCCCACTTGGTGAACTTGTCCCGGCGGCGTAGAGGTAGCGATAGCCTCCGGCCCCGAGGCAGGGCCGGGATATCCAGCCCCGGCTGCGAATGGCCATGAGAGGGGTATAGTTTGCAGACCTCCCGCCGGTGATGGATCTGCTTGGCATGGAATTGGCAGGCCTGCAAGCCTTCACCAGTTCCACGGCATCATTGGTAGCGGTGGGCCAATAGAACCGCTGCGGGCACGCCTTGCGAGGTCCGTGATGACGAATGATGCCCATAGTCTCCATCGTGTGTGTCTACCGCAGCTCCTTCCCTTGCTCCTGGAAATGCAGCGTAGGGACACATCATTGATGCGCTTCGGTAGAGTTCTCCATCCCTGATGCAGTATGTCGTGGCTTTCCGCGCACACGCTCTGCTTCCTCCTCCTTTTAAGCAAGGTCCCTTGCATCGGGTAACTCGGAGCTCTGTGATCCAGCACCCTCACGAGGCTCCAGCGTCGGGGCAGCGACGCCTCTGAGGCGGGCCGCAGACCGGGGCTCCCGAGGCAGGTGGCTGGGGGATCTCTTTCCGAGGCTGCACCGTGCTTGACAGTGATGGCGTTTCCGAGGGCTTGAAGAGCTGCTCCTCGAAGACGCCAGGTTCCTGAGGTAGCCGCCTGGATGCCCGTTTGGCGATGTCATTAGCCTCTTGATTGGTGTCGCGATGCACATGCTGCAACTCCAGTCCCCAGAACTGCTTCTCCATCCTGCGGACCTCCGCGAGGTAGGCTTCCATGTGCTCATCCCTTGGCTCGTATACTTTGTTGGAGAAGTTGACGAGGAGTTGTGAATCACCCTTGATGGTAGGCGCTTCACTCCCAGGCGACCAGCGGCCTTGAGCCTGCTCGAGGCCTTCATATTCTCCTATGTTGTTGGAGACCTTTTCTCCATGCTGGAAACAGAGCTGCACGGCGTAGTAGAGCTTGTCTTGAGTAGGGGATATAAGCACTGCGCCAGCCCCCGCGCCGTGTCTGGAGAACGCCCCGTCGAAGTACATGACCCAACCGTCCGGTGCCTCGCTTCCCGGGGAGAGGGATCGATCCTCACCAGCCTTGAGGCCCGGCGCCTCTGTCCATTCCGCCACGAAGTCCACTAGCGCGGCCCCCTTGATGACTCTGGTGGTGCTGAATTCTAGCTGAAACGCTTGCAGCTCGATGTTCCACTCAGCTACTCTTCCAGCCGAGTTGGGGCTCCTGAGCACCCTTTCCAAGGGTTACGCTGAGACAACCTTGATGGGATGGCCCTGAAAATAGTGCCGCAGCTTGCGCGAGGCCACCAATAGCGGGAGGAGGAGTTTCTGGGGCATGGGGTACCGCGCCCTCGCATCCCGCAACACCGTCTTGTGAAGTACACAGGGGTGTTCGACGAGGTTGGGAGTCTTTGGTCTGCTGGCATCCTCCGAGACAGGTGGAGCCCCCAGCGGCTGGTCGCCCGAGGAGGGTCTCTTCATTTTGAGTGTGCTTCCCTGGCGGCTGATCCTTCTCGGCTGTGGTAGTGGTCTCTGTGAGGCCCCCTTGATCTGCCGCCTTGACCGGGCAGCTGCAGGCTTTGGTCAACGCTCCTGCCTAACCGCCACCGGGGCTTGTTGGCGAGTAGGGAGTGGCTGCAGGTAGAGCACCGGGGGCTCTTGAGGCGTGAGCCACCATTACGGAGGGCTGGTTAAGTACCTTTTGAGATCTTGGAGCAGCCTTGTCGGCCTCTTCAACCCATTCAAAGGGGCCCTTTTCTTCATCGGCTTGAAGAAGGGTGGCGCTCGTTCCCCCAACTTGGAGATGAAGCGTCCTAGTGCGGTCACACGCCCAATGAGCTACGCATCTCTCGAGGGTCTTGGCGGGCTCATGTCCTCGATTGCTTTGACCTTTTACAGGTTAGCCTCGATGCCCGGTGGGACACGAGGAAGCCCAAACTTGCAGGGGACCCCAAACACACACTTCTCCGTGTTGAGCCGCAGGTCCACTGCATTGAGGCTCGTGAAGGTTTCCTCCAGGTCTTGTATCAGGGTTCTTGCCTCCCGAGACTTCACCACAATGTCATTGGCGTAAGCCTCAACATTCCTCCCGAGCTGCCGACCCAAAGGCGATGTGCATCGGCATTTGAAAGGTCGCTCCTGCTGCTTGCAGCCAGGCAGCATGCATGTATAGCGAGTACACTCCACGGGGTAAGGAAAGCCGTTTTTCCCGTCTTCTCTGCCATCTTGATCTGGTGATAGCGGAGAAGGCATCCATGAAACATAACAGGTCGCTTTTCGGCGGTGGAATCGGCGATCGATCGTCTGAGGGCGGGAATGGATCCTGCGGGCAGAGCTTTGTTGAGGTTGGTGAAGTCGACACATGCGTTCCTTCCCCCTTTCTTTGGCACGACAACCGGGTTAGCCAACCAATGCAGGTATCGGACCTCGCGAATGACCCTGCCGCCTCTAGCTTGCGGGTCTCTTGGGCGATGAAAGCCTGCTTCTCGGTGGACTGCCGTCGGCTTTACGCTTCCGCAGGCGCACGTTGGGGCACACGTTGAGGTGGTGCTCGATTCGCCTCTTGGGACCCTGCCGGTGATCAGGTTCCCATGTGAACACCTTCTTGTTGGCGTAGGAACTTGACCAGGGCCTCCTCTTGCTCGGGCTTGAGGTTGGCGCCTATGGTGAAGGTGGCATTAGTGGATCCGTCCTTGTTGACCAGTATCTGCTTGGTTTGTGCCTTGTCTTGGGTGAACAACTGCTTCTTCTTGGCGGCGCAGCCCTTGGGCTCGGGGCGTCGAGTCGGCGGGCTGTCGCCGCCACAGATCTTGAAGGCGAGCTTGAGCACTTACAGCGCATCCCGGTGTCTCCGGACACGGTGAGGACGCCGCTGCTCCGGGCATCTTCATGAGGTTGTCTGTTGGGTGAGTCGCGGCCATTAATCGGGCTAGTGCTGGGTAGCGAGGATGGCGTTTATGGGAGGCCGATGGGGGCGATGTCGAATTCGATTAGCTCCGTGCGGAAGTTGTCGTGGGTGCGAAGGTCACGGAAGCGGATCTGCCCGAGGGCGGCGGAACCGCCTCCGGCGCCCAGAAGGAACTCTTTGGGCTGAAGCCGCTCGGCGGTACATGGAGGAGGCTGAAGGCTTCGATCGAGAGCATCTTGAGGCCTGCGCGCTGTCGATGAGAGTCTGGTGTGGCCACTGGCAGATGGTGGGGTGCACTGACATTGGGGCGCGCCGAGCGAGCTGAGTTAGACGGGTGATCCTCGAGCTGAAGGCGGATCGTCCTTAGGCGCCGACCGACTCGGAGGAGCCCATGCCGTCCGGGGCGGCGCCCGATCTGATGGGCGAATGGCTTGATGTGGTGGCTGAAGGTGGCGCTGCGAGCCGCCAGGAGAGCTGCGGCGATAGAGGCGTCGGCGCAGCGTCTTTGGCGTGGAAGAGGTCAGCTCCTCCCAAGAGGCCACGGAAGCTTGTTGGCGGTGGAGCTGTCACATCTTGTTGGCGCTGGTGAGAACCATGGGAAGCCAGTTAGCCATGACCACTGTCGTCGCCCCTAGCCGAGATGGCCCCTCGTCACGCCCGATAGGAAGGCAGCAGATTAGTCGTGCCGTCGTAAGCAGCAGTGGCGTCTCCGGCTTGAACTTGTTGGTCCTTGCACCCGTCGCGAGGCTGGAGCCAAGGCTCGGAGCCCCAGCCCTGCTTGGCGCGCTGGCGACCAGGCGAGGCGCGCGCTGCTCATCACGAGGCGAATCGCGATGTTGGCGGAGGCGGGTCTGCGGAAGAAAGCTCGGCGCACCCCTAC
Source organism: Aegilops longissima (assembly GCA_021605205.1). Taxonomy (NCBI): domain Eukaryota; kingdom Viridiplantae; phylum Streptophyta; class Magnoliopsida; order Poales; family Poaceae; genus Aegilops; species Aegilops longissima. Next base: position 514,347,219 of record CM038679.1, read on the forward strand.
TGGCGCGCCAAATGTCGGTTCTGGTTCGGCGAGACCCTCTGAGTTCAAACTACAGGGGTGCCGCGGAGATCTCACCTCCAACCTACCTACACCTCGTCGCCTCGCAAGGATCTAAACTACACAAAGAGCAACACAAGGGACACAAGGTTTATACTGGTTCGGGCCACCATTGTGGTGTAATACCCTACTCTAGTGTGCGGCGTGGTGGATTGCCTCAGGGGCTGATGATGAACAATACAAGGAAGAACAGCCTCATGGTCATTCTTGGCGGTCACGACAAACTGATAGGGGGAGTTCAGTCGCTCTCTCTCTCTAGATTGCTTGATCTCTCTCTACCCTGTGGGTGGCTAGTCCTATTTATAGGCAGAGGCCCTGGGCCTCTTCCCAAATATTGAGCGGGAAGGGCGCCAACAATTGGCCATTTGAAGGGAACATCTAGTACACTTATCTGACTAAAGTCGGTCCTCGCTTTGCCAAAACAGCAGCGGTGGCCCGGCTTGGGCTCCACGATGACCTCCTTCCTGCCGTTGTGTTGGTCTTGGTCTTGTTGCACCAAAATGGTTGCCTTTGCTTGATGCTCTTGGCCTGCGCTTGCCTCCTTTGCACCAAAGAGGAAATGAGGACACTGCGCGGGCTGGCGCCCTCCTGGTGCCCTTGATCGTCATGGCTTGCGTCATGGGCACCTCGTGAGGTACCCGCCTTGATCTCTCCGCCTCCTCATGAGCCAGCTGCGAGGCCGTGCACGAGGAAGCTTCTGTCGTTAGCCCAGCAATCTCTTGGCCCCTCGCGAGGTCTTGAGCTTGTCTTGATGAAGATGGGCGTCTTGGGCCACCCCTTGAAACCACGCCGTGAGGCAGCAGGCGAGCAAGTCAGGTACCCCGTTCCCGAGCGCCGGCGTTCTTTGAGTCGCTCAGCGATGCACACCTGAAGAAGGTCGAATGATCCTCAATGATATCCACTCGGGGACCTGTGGTCACCATGCGTCCTCTCGGACCATTGTGGCCAAACCATACTGAGCGGGATTCTACTGGCCGCGAGCAAATGAAATGGCAAAAAACATAGTCGGCAAGTGTGGGGGCTATCAGTTCTACTCCAACATGTCCCACAAGACCGCATCAGCCTTGAAGACCATTCCACTTGTCTGGACATTTGATGTTTGGGGATTGGATATGGTTGGACCTCTGAGGACCGGCATGAGCGGCTTCACCCATCTGCTTGTAGCAGTCGACAAGTTCACTAAATGGATTGAAGCCAAACCCATCAAAAACCTCGACTCGAGTACCGCTGTCAGCTTCATCAGAGAGTTAACCTTCAGATATGGGGTTCCGCACAGCATCATCATGGACAATGGTTCAAACTTTGATTCAGATGAGTTCAAGGCTTTATGTGCTTCCCAAGGCACTCGGATCGACTATGCTTCAGTCGCCCACCCGCAGTCGAATGGACAAGCCGAAAGAGCAAATGGTTTGATCCTCCAAGGGTTGAAACCCCGGTTGATGCGTGACCTCAAGCATGCGGCATGCACTTGGGTAGATGAGTTACCATCAGTCATTTGGGGATTGAGAACAACACCAAATCGGTCGACTGGCCGGACTCCCTTCTTCATGGTCTATGGGGCTGAAGCCGTGCTGCCGAGTGATTTGCTTCACAACATGCCCTGAGTAGAACTTTTCTCAGAAGCCGAAGCAGAACAAGCTCGACAAGATGCTGTTGATCTTCTTGTGACAGCCTGATTTTTGGCCCTTCTTTTTCTTTTGTTTTTCTGAGGTTTTTGCTTGAGTTTTCTTTTTCTGTGGCTTTGTGGTATGGAAACTGAAGAAGATGCCCTCTTCTTTGTTTCCAGAGTGGCTTGTCATTCCCAAATCCTTCCCTATACCCTGTCATTTTCATCCTAGCCCAAATCCCAATATTCTTTTCATTGGGAATATTCCTTTTCTATTAAAGGAATAACTCAAATTGCCCTAGGTTGTGAAGCAACCTTTACTTCCATCACTCCTAAAATTCCCAAATAATTCTCATAAATTGTTTGGGTCATATCTTTCTCAAACATGGCAAAATATTTCATTTGTCATGTTTATCATCATGCTCAAATAATGCATTCCCTATTCTGCCCTAAATGGCACATTGTGAAGCAAGTTCTATTTTCCTTTTCCCAATTGACCTCAAACTCCTTGGACACCTTTTCCTGTCCATATCATTGCCACATGCCAAAAATGCAACCTCATTTGCCTAGTAATTATTTAATTATGATTTCCAAAGTTTCTACCCAGAAAGAAGCTTTGTGAAGGAGGTGCAAGCTAGGCATATCCAAATGAGTTGCCATTTTGCATGATCCCTCATATCATCATATCATAGCCCTCCACCAAAGTAGAGCTCATGTCATGCCTCCATGTGAGCTCATCTTTAATTCTTTGATTCTGTCCAAAATTTCAGTTTGTGAAGCAAGTATATTTTATCTTGCTCCATTATGGCTGCCAATTTTTCTAGGCCTTGTATTATCCATATAACCTACATCCACCCATTTTGGGCATGGTTCATCAAGCCATTATTCCTCTAGAATTTTTGCAAGTTTCTGTCCAGAGGAGATGTTTGTGAAGCAAGTACCAGTTTGGCTTGGCCAATTGGTATGAGACTTTTTGAGCATCTTCATAGGACCAAATGACTCTGCCTTGCCTAATTGTAGCTCAATTTGACACTCCATGTGAGTGCACCTTCCTGATCAAGTTTCTGGACCAGATTATGCAGTTGCAAAGCAAGTGCATTAAATCGTGGTCCATTTCCTGCCAAACTCCCCAGTATAGTAGTACTTCCTAACCCAAACACCCCAGACAAACCTTTTGGACCCAACCAAGTCCTTGTAAATCAACAGTATACGATCAAGTTTACTGCAGTAAACTTCAGAGGCTTCTTACCATTTAACCAGAGCGTGTTTCATCGATCTACCACCGCAGTTGAAACCTATCTTGGAAGGAATATCAGCTAGACAATGTTTTGGGTGCTGTAGAGCATTGAATGCCCTGGTTCACGTGGTGACTACGATGATGGCGTGCACATGCACGCAGCGCTACATGCTTGCGATGGCGCGTCGAGCGCCATTTACTGCTTCGTCCGCTTCCCCTAAATCGTCTTAAAGCGTGAGCATGTCCATTGTCTTCCTCTCGTAAATGCGCCGATCACGGACCCGCTCCCCCTCCGACAGCTTCCTCACCGACGCAAGCCGCCGCGTGCCCACGGGCGCATAGTGGCGGTTTGGCTCGGTTCGTCGCTGTCGTCATCCTCCCTGCGCTCCCTTGGCCGCCTCTTCCCCGTGAGCTTTCTCCCTGTGCCTCCATCATCGTATACCTCTGAGCTCATGCGCGTGGGCACACGTCCGCGGCGGCGCCAGCACGGCACACCCCTCCCCTTGTCTATTTAAGCAGCCCCGGGCGCCCTCGACCTCACCAAGCCACTCCTCGACCTCCCAGGACCCCTCCCCACTACTCTCCCGAGCTCATAGAGTTCTCTGCTTCCCTCCATGGACGTCGTGCCCGCCTCGGCCTCGGCCTAAATTCGCTCAATGCCGAGCTCCTCCCTCCGTCACTCCACCACCAGAGACCTCCATCCTCACCCCGAAGCCACCCCAGCACCTCTGCTCCTCCTCCCGTGGCTGTTTGCCACGCACTCCCCGGAGTCCGAAGCTCTCCTCCGCCGCGGCTTACTGTTCCGTCTGCTCCACTGTTTTCCGGCGTGGGCAGATCCCTCAGTCGGGTGCGTCTCGTCTCCCTGAGCTCGTCGGTGTGCTGCACGACTCGGGGGATGGCCGGAGTCGGCCGGGCAAGCGCCGGCGCCGGCGACCCCTCCTCTGCCCTGCGCACGGCGCCGGGGAAAGAAGAAGGAGGAGCGGGAGGAGGGAGTTGACCGCGCGTGGACCCCGCGGCCCCACGCGTCAGTGGCTCGGTAAGTGATAATCCCCAAGTGCAAGGAATCATCGTAGCACTTTCCAATGGTGGAAGTGATAAGTATGGAGTGTCGAACCCACAAGGAGCTAAAGGTAAGATCAATATTCTCTCAAGCCCTATCTGCCACTGATACGACTCTACGTACACGAACGTTTGCTTCCAACTAGCAACGGGAAATAAAACTATGTTGTGGGTATGAAGTGCATGGTATTGGAAAGCTAAAATATAAAAGTAGTTGCTGTTATTATAAAGTTAGAATATATTACTAAATATTATAAATAGCGAGTGTGGAATAATGGTGGATCGGTGTGCGGAATTGTCCTAGGCAATTGTTAACAAGACCGGTAATCACTATTGCAGTTTCATATGAGGGAGAGGCGCAAGCTAACATACTTTCTCTACTTGGATCATATGCACTTATGATTGGAACTCTAGCAAGCATCTGCAACCACTAAAGATCATTAAGGTAAAACCCAACCATAGCATTAAAGCATCAAGTCCTCTTTATTCCCATACGGAAAAATCCCTCTTACTCGGGTTTGTGTTTCAGTCACTCACCAACCCACTATAAGCGAATCATGAACGTATTGCAACACCCTACAACAGGAATCCCTCACGCTTGCGCGACACGGAGAGCACCATAGGACAACACCAAAGTAAAACGTACAACTCATACCAATCTTGATCGTCAGTCAACCCAAAGACAAAAGATATCTACTCAAAACATCATAAGATGGCAACACATCATTGGATCATAATATGTGGCATAAAGCACCATGTTCAAGTAGGGATTACAGCGGGGTGCGGGAGAATGGACCGCGTAAAAGAGATGAGGATGGTGATCATGATGGTGATGTTGATGAAGACGATCACCGTGGCGATGATTCCCCTCTCGATGGCACTACGGTGCCACCAAGAGATAGGAGGAGAGGTTCTCCCCCTTGTACTTCCTCCTCCATGGCCTCCATCCTTTGGTCATTGGCCTTCATGGTGATGATGGCCCCTCCTAGATACTCCTCCATGGCCACCGGTGATGATGGCCCCCTCCGGCAGGGTGCCAGAGAGGGCCTAGATTGATGTCTCGTGGCTCTGAGAGGCTTGCGGCGGAACTCCCAATCTAATCTCCGTTACGGAAGTTTTAGGAGTGCGAGTATATATGGGTGCAGGAGGTGCGTCGGTGGACTTCGGGCTGGCCACAAGGTAGAGGCGCGCCCTAGGGGGTGGCGCGCCCCACCCTCGTGGGCAGCCGGGACTCCCAGTGAGCTTCCAGGTACTCCATGGGCTTCTACGGTCCAAAAACAGGTTCCGTGGAGTTTCAGGTCTTTTGGACTCCGTTTGATATTATTTTCTTGAAACACTGAAATAGGAAAAAACATCAAATGCAGGCTGGGCCTCCGGTTAATAGGTTAGTCCCAAAAATAATATAAAAGTGGATAATAAAGCCCAATATTGCCTAAAACAGTAGATAATATAGCATGGAGCAATCAAAAATTATAAATCGTTGGAGCGTATCGGGCATCCCAAGCTTAATTCCTGCTCGTCCTCGAGTAGGTAAATGATAAAAAAGATAATTTTTGATGTGGAATGCTAGTAAGTGCTTAAGTTTGATCAATGATAATTCCAATCACTTTTTGTAGCATCAATATGTGTCATAATAGCGGCTTATCTCATAAAACTTTTCATGATCAAGTAACAATCTATTCACAATGTCAAGCATGGTTCAGAAACTTCATTGAGAACTAACAAACTATAATCTCAGTCATTGAAGCAATTGCAATTTATCATAACATCAGAAAGAGTCAAGAATAGAGCTTTTCAGCAAGTCCACATACTCAACTATCATATAGTCCTCTACAATTACTAACACTCACGCAATACTTGTGGTTATGGAGTTTCAGCCGGACACTGAGAAAGATAGGGGCTTATTGTGTTGCCTCCCAACGTATTCACCTTTAGGTGATGTCAACAATAATAGCCCATGCTAACACATCAATTGGATATATATATATATATATATATATATATATATATATATATATATATATATATATATATATATATATATATATATATATATCATGATCTTTCAAACACAAGAATCTTGCCAAAGGATAAAATGAAAAAGGGAATGGTGAGGATCACCTTGACTCAAGCATAAAGTAAAACATAAAGTAAAAGATAGGCCCTTCGCAGAGGGAAGCAGAGGTTGTCATGCGCTTTTAAGGTTGGATGCACAAAATCTCAATGTGAAAGAACGTCACTTTATATTGCCTTGTGATATGAACCTTTATTATGCGATGTCGCTTTTATTACTTCCACATCACAAGATCGTATAAAGCTTATTTCTCCCACACCAATCAATCATACATATTTAGAGCAATTTTTATTTGGCTGGCATGAGGGGGAAAGGCAAGCTCAACATGTTTGGAAGGTCAATGACAATATACTTTAACTAAGATGTCGGGAAACATAAACCATTACGTTGTCTTCCTTGTCCAACGTCAACTCTTTTAGCATGTCATACTTAATGAGTGCTTCACAATCATAAAAGATGTCCAAGATAATATATTTGTATGTGAACCTCTCTTTCCTTATTACTTCCTATTAATTGCAACGATGACCAAAACTACGTTTGCCAATTCTCAACAACTTTTATGCCTCATACTTTCTATGTTGGAAGTCGTCACTAACCATGTTATAAGCATATGAAACATATATAATTTCAGGTTTATGACATTCAATTTATTCAACCATTTACTCATAGGATAGACATGAAGCATGTGAGCAAATGACAAACTTCTCCCAAAGGTATGAGTGAAAAACACTGAGTAGTAAAATTATTAACTAGCCATGGGAGGATTCTTTTTCATTCAATATTTCAGATCCAATGATTTTATTAAAACAGCAAGTAAAAAAAAGTAAAATGACATTGCAAGGATAGCACAACTCATGTGAAGAAGCAAAAACTTAGGTTCAACCTATACTAACCGATAGTTGTTGAAGAGAAAAGGTGGGATGCCTATCGGGGCATCCCCAAGCTTAGATGCTTGAGACTTCTTGAAATAATGTCTTGGGGTGCCTTGGGAATCCCCAAGCTTGAGCTTTTGTGTCTCCTTAATTCCTTTTATACGTTGGTTTCCTAAATCTCAAAAGCTTCATACCCACCAAACTCAACAAGAACTCGTGAGATAGGTTAGTATAAACCAATGAAAAACCTTATCATTTTCTACTGTAACAAATTACTAAAATTATTATTCAACATTGCATACTAAATGCCTCTGCATATTTAACACTCCTATCCTCAAATAGAATCATTAAACAAGCAAACATATGCAAACAATGCAATCATAACAGCAATCTGCCAAAACAGTATAGTCTGTAAAGAATGCAAGATTCATCATACTTACCTAAATCCAAAAATTATGAAAGAAAATTCCCACTTTAGTAAATTTATCAGAGCTTATTATGCAAAAGGTTTCAACATTTTAGCACATTCTGACTTTTCTAAGGAATTTTTGCAACAGCGGTAAACTTTCTGTTTTCAAACAGCAACATGTATACTTGCAAAATAAGCATGGTAAAGGCTATCCTTGACATTTTTATTGAAACTAAAAATGCTAACAAAAGAAAATGACGCTCCAAGCAAAACACATATCATGTGATAAATAAAAATATAGCTCCGAGTAAGGTATACCGATAGTTTTGAAGACGAAAGAGGGGATGCCTTCCGGGGCATCCCCAAGCTTAGGCGCTTGAGTCTTCCTTGAATATTACCTTGGGGTGCCTTGGGCATCCCCAAGCTTAGGGTCTTTCCGCTCCTTATTCTCCTCATATCGATATCTCACCCAAAACTTGAAAACTTCAATCACACAAAACTTAGCCAAACTTCGTGAGATAGGTTAGTATATAAAGAGCAAACCATTCACTTTGGTACTGACAAAGACAAGGTTCATAATGGTTTTCACACAATTCCTACTGTACCATATCATTTCTACAAATTATATTGAGAAATATAAGCCATAGAAACTAGAAAGCATGCAGACTATGCAGTGAAAACAGAATCTGTCAGAAACAGAACAGTCTGTAACGATCTGAACAATAACCATATTTCCGCTACTCCAAAAATTATGAAATAAATTGCTGGACGTGAGGAATTTGTCTATTAATATTCTTCAAAAAGAATCAACTCAAAATCACTCTTCTGTAAAAAATGACATCTATTCTCGTGAGGGCAAAGTTTCTGTTTTTTACAGCAAGATCACATTAACTTTCACCCGAGTCTTCCCAAAGGTCTTACTTGGCACTTTATTGAAACAAAAGATATAAAACATGATTACTACAGTACCTTAATCGTGTAAACACACAAACACAGTAAGGGTAAATATTGGGTTGTCTCCCAACAAGCGCTTTTCTTTAATGCCTTTTAGCTAGGCATGATGATTTCAATGATGCTCACTTTAAAGATAGGAATTGAAACACAAAGAGAGCATCTTGAAGAATATGACTAGCATATTTAAATCTAACACACTTCCTATTCCTAGGGACTTTGTGAGCGCACAACTTATGGGAACAAGAATCAACTAGCATAGGAAGGCAAAACAAGTAAAACTTCAAAACTTTAAGCACATAGAGAGGAAACTTAATATTATTGCAACTCCTACAAGCATGTATTCCTCCCTCATAATAATTTTCAGTAGCATCATGGATAGTAACTTTGTTCTCATACTTAATTGGAACCTCTTACAAAATAGTGGAATATTACTAGCTAAATTTGACACTCTTCCAAATCCACTTTCATAAATATCACACTAAGATTCAACACTTCCAAAATAGTGGGATCACTAATTCCTAAAGTTGACACTCTTCCAAACCCACTTTAAATGATAGTGTTATTCATACTCCAAAAGATATAAGTGAAGTTCATGGAGCATTCTACAACTAACCAATATCCAAGCTCAAAATGTATAAGTGAAGCACATGAAGCATTCTATAAAATCATACTTAAAGGATTTAAGTGATGCACAAAGAGCAATTCTATAAGATCATGCTTAAAAGATTTAAGTGAAGCACATGAAGTATTCTACAAATCAATGAAGGGATATCTCATTCTAGCATGGTTCTAAAGGAAAAAAACACAAAGGACACAAATCATGTGAACAAAGCAAAAACCAGGTATACCGATATTTGTTGAAGAAGAAAGATGGGATGCCAACCTCAGCATCCCTAAGCTTAGATGCTTCAGTATCCTTTGAAAAATTTACTTGGGGTGCCTTGGGCATCCCCAAACTTGAACTCCTGCCTCTCTTTATTCTTCTCATATTGATATCTCCTTGACCTTAGGACACTTCATCCACACAAAACTTTAACAAAAACTTGTGAGATCCGTTAGTGTAATAAAACAAATCACTACCTTTAGGTAATGTAATTAACTCATTATTTATTCATATTGGTGTTAAACCTACTGTATTCCAACTTCTCTATGGTTCATACCCCCCGATACTAGCCATAGATTCATCGAAATAAGCAAACAACACACGAAAAACAGAATCTGTTAAAAACAGAACAGTCTGTAGTAATATGGAAGTTTGCCAAACTTATGTAACTCCTAAAATTATAAACTAAATTTGAAAATTTGAAACATTTCTACATCAGTAATGTGAAAAAAGTTTTAGACCCATTTGACTTTCCAGTAAAAAATGACAATTCACGCACTACAGCCGAAGTTTCTGTTTTTGTTTTGCACATAGTAAACAAGCAATCTAATCATCCTAAAACCAAGGCATGGCACATTATTTTTATAATACAATGAAATATATACAAGGGTATAATTATTTACAGAGAAAATTCCATGAAAAATTCTACATTTTTTCCGTGAGCATGAGCACAAGTGCTCAAGGTCGACCCTCACTTCTTGAATGCAAAACCTTCCAATCACTTCTCTTTTTGAAAAACCTTTTAGGCATGAGAGGCAAGTAATATTTTTTTTATTTTAATTTTTAATTTTTTTGTATGTTTCACCCACAACTAAACAGAAAAAAAAAGGAAAAAAATCTACTTAGTGAACAAAGCAAACAAGCACACACAAGAATATCAACCCCACGCTATTGCTCCCCGGCAACGGCGCCAGAAAAGAGCTTGATAATCCCCAAGTGCAAGGAATCATCGTAGCACTTTCCAAAGGTGGAAGTGATAAGTATGGAGTGTCGAACCCACAAGGATCTAAAGGTAAGATCAATATCTCTCAAGCCCTATCTGCCACTGATACGACTCTATGTACACTGAACGTTTGCTTCCAACTAGCAACGAGAAATAAAACTATGTTGTGGGTATGAAGAGGATAACTTTGCGTGGTATTGGAAAGCTAAAATATAAAGGTAGTTGCTGTTATCATAAAGTTAGAATATATTACTAAATATTATAAATAGCGAGTGTGGAATAATGGTGGATCAGTGTGCGGAATTGTCCTAGGCAATTGTTAACAAGACCGGTAATCACTATTGCAGTTTCATAGGAGGGAGAGGCATAAGCTAACATACTTTCTCTACTTCGATCATATGCACTTATGATTGGAACTCTAGCAAGCATCCGCAACTACTAAAGATCATTAAGGTAAAACCCAACCATAGCATTAAAGCATCAAGTCCTCTTTATTCCCATACGCAACAATCCCTCTTACTCGGGTTTGTGTTTCAGTCACTCACCAACCCACTATAAGCGAATCATGAACGCATTGCAACACCCTACAGCGGGAATCCCTCACGCTTGCGCGAGACGGAGGGCACCATAGGACAGCACCAAAGTAAAACATACAACTCATACCAATCTTGATCGTCAATCAACCCAAAGACAAAACATATCTACTCAAATCATCATAAGATGGCAACACATCATTGGATCATAATATGTGGCATAAAGCACCATGTTCAAGTAGGGATTACAGCGGGGTGCGGGAGAGTGGACCGCATAAAAGAGATGAGGATGGTGATGTTGATGAAGACGATCACCGTGGCGATGATTCCCCTCTCGATGGCACTCCGGTGCCACCAAGAGAGAGGAGGAGAGGTTCTCCCCCTTGTGCTTCCTCCTCCATGGCCTCCACCCTCTGATCCTTGGCATTCATGGTGATGATGGCCCCTCCGGGATACTCCTCCATGGCCACCGGTGATGATGGCCCCCTCCGGCAGGGTGCCAGAGAGGGCCTAGATTGATTTCTCGTGGCTACAGAGGCTTGCGGCGGCGGAACTCCTTATCTAATCTCCGTTCTGGAAGTTTTAGGGTACGAGAGTATATATGGGTGCAGGAGGTACGTCGGTGGACTTCCGGGCTGGCCACAAGTAGGGATGAAAACGGAGCGGAAACGGACGGAACTGGGTGCTATCATATTTGTTTTCACATTTTTTTGCATAAGCGGAAGCGAATCTGAAACCCCGAAATGAATACGGAAGCAGATACTAACGAAAAGCATAAGCGGAGCAAATACAAAGTGAATACGGAAACAGAAATAGGCATTGATCGGAACTTAAAGACCCCTTGAATCTTAGATAAATACACACAAAAACAAACAAATTTAATGAGTTGTTAACATGGCTACAAAATAATATCATTATGTTAGAACCTTAGCGTAGTATTGTTGTAGTACCGGACAATTGTGTATGGGGTCAAGCCGAGTACATGTGTGGTAGTAGAAGTTGGGCCTCAGATCCATTCTACTAATTGTGTCATTGTGTTCTCTTTGGTGGTTGGGCTACAAAGCAGCTATAGGTCTATAGTAAAAACAGAAATTCCATATTCACGGAAATGAAAAGTTCCGTTTCCATGCATGTTCCACCGGAAAACACCATTCCGTGTTTGTTTCCGTTTGCGCATAAAAAATTCCATTTCCACTTCCGTTTTGCGAATTTCCGTTTCTGTTTCCATATTTCCTCTCCGTTTCCATTTTTCCTCCAGAAAAACGGAAAGTTTCCACTCCATTTTCATCCCTAGACACGAGGTAGGGGGGCGCGCCCCAGGGGGGTGGGCGCGCCCCCCACCCTCGTGGGCATCCCAGGACTCCCCTGGTGAGCTTCCGGTACTCCATGGGCTTCTTCTGGTCCAAAAACAAGTTCCGTGGAGTTTCACGTCTTTTGGACTCCGTTTGATATTCTTTTTCTTCGAAACACTGAAATAGGCAAAAAAATAGCAAATCTGGGCTGGGCCTCCGGTTAATAGGTTAGTCCCAAAAATAATATATAAGTGGATAATAAAGCCCAATATTGCCTAAAACAGTAGATAATATAGCATGGAGCAATCAAAAATTATAGATACGTTGGAGACGTATCAGTAAGCCGGCCCAGCCTTTGCCACGCTGGATAAGTGGATGCGTAATCCACTGGATTACGTCTTCGCTTATCGAAAGCGTATTTCTCTTCGAGCTCAGCCCAGAATGTGTTTTCGCTTCTGGAAAACGTATTTCCTTCTAATACGCTTTCTGTTTTTCTGTCCAGGCCGTGTTTGAAAATATTTCATTATCGGTCCCTGGCAGAAAACACTTCATATCTTTTTACTCACAACTCCAAATGAGGTGATTCCAAAGCCCACTTCTTTGTTTCGTCGAGCCCGTTCTGTTGGTATCACTTTCACTATGTTTTAACATTCTAAAAATGACCTTTTTGCCCTTGCTCCTAATCAGCCCCCTCCGAGAGAAAACGTTTTTTCGGCGATTCTTTTCGCAAGCTTCTCGCACTTTGTCCCGGTGATTTCTTCCACCCCAGGCAAGCCACAATACCCACTTGCATGATAGTCATGCAGTAGCCATGGTTTTCTACTTGAATATTTATTAAATGTTTGCTTGTTTAAAATATGGTTATCATTGTTTCGGTAATGATTCTTGGTTAGTGCTTACTTTCTTGCTATGTTGTTATGCACCTGGTTGTCATGCCCCTGCTAGTTGCTAGTATTCCTTTCATATGCTTATGCTTGCTAGTAGTACATGTTGATGTTGGTAATGGTCTTCGGTGCATGACTGCCATCGGTCCCGAGTACCGTTGTTATGCATGTTCCATTGCATCCAGTTGGTTAAATGCTTGCATGATGGCAGTGTTGATATGTGCTCGCATGATATTTATTGTTGATGCTAGTGGTCATGCTATGTTTCAGAGAAGTATGTACTTATGATGTTCATGCTAGTCAGTATGCCATGCTTAGTTGGATATGATTCATTGTTGATGTGGTGGATAGTTATATGGTTCTCTCATGATTATGTTGATATCATGCTCATGCATTGTAATTGCATCATGTATTTTATCATGGCTCAGCATATTTGCATTCAAGTTTAACTGGATTAAATTGAACTTGAACAACTGTTGGCTGAGTCATGGTGCCACCATATCGAACTGACCAGTGCAACCACGCTTACCTTTATGGGAAGGTCCTAACTGGGTCTATTATCGTGCCTCTCGCCGGTGCCTCCAACGAGGGAAGGTTATGGGCGTGCGGTATCCTGGCCCGGTAAGCAGACATAACCTTGTGTGCCCGTTGTTGTTGTTATGGATCCGGTCCTTGTGAGGGACGGTCCCCGTGAGGGACGGTCCCCGTGAGGGACGTTTTGGCCACGACGGTGGTCGTTGTGTCTTTGGTAGACACGGGGCCATCCAGGACTAGCCCAGTTGGGAGTGGGTCGGAGTGGCCGGAGAGTGTCATGGCAGTAGATCGGTTTTGTCGGAACGCCGTTGGTCCACCCGAATGGGAGTGTGAGGCCATGGGTTCCGTAGTGTGGGTACAGTGTACTAACCTCTGCAGAGTGTATATTAAATCTATCGATAGCCGCACCCGCGGATAAGGGCCCAATTCGTAGTTGGTCACACTATGAGTCAATAGTAGCAATAATAATAATGTGCTTAATAACAACCCCGGTTCGATCATGAGATAAGTTGGTTGTGATCGCCGGAAAGATCACCGTTTGAGACCAAGTGTTGGTCATGGTTGTGATCGCCGGAATGATCACCGTGGTATCGAGGATACCGAGTTGTTGAATATCCATGATGGTGTGCGAGAATCGTGGGTAAAGATCAAGCTCCTTGTGGTCATTTAATGATTACTACGGTATTGTTTATACCAAGCTTGATTTGATCCTGAGATGATCGTGTAATGTCCGAAGTTGGTAAGTGATGCATGTGATGGTTACGAGGTAACCCGAGCAGAATAAATGGTGCATGTAGTGTCATCATGTTGCATGCTAGTATCATCAGATTTATATGTTCATGCCGTGATCATATTGTTCTAGCGATATTATGTTCATGTTATGTTATCCTGATGATCTCATGATAATTCCTGCTTAACCTGTAATTGCCATGTTGTTGTTTGTCTTGAATGCTTCTGGTTATTGTGAGCTTGCAAGTACATTCAATGTACTGACCTAGCATGTCATGCCAGTTTGCAGGTCGTGCCTGGATTTCTTGCTTGTTTGGTGTAGTTCCTGTGTTTGCGAGCTAGGACGTTCCAGCCAGAGTCCCTGTGGATTGGAGTCCATCATCACCGTTCGTTGTTCCGCTGCCAGTAGTTGTTCCGCTGCTTTGAGTTGTTATGCTGCTTGTATAGAGCAACCGTGGTTGGCGTAGTGTCGCCGTGCCGATGTTATTCATTGTAATATCGGAACCCTTGTATTCATATTCGTGTTGTAATAGAGAGCTGGTTTGTTCTATACTAAGCAGTGCCGTATTCTAGAAGACTTCACCTCGATCTCTGGGCAGGAATACGGGGCGTTCCGGTTTTCTTTGAGCCGGGATGCCACACTTCTGGAAGAAGAAAGAGAGATGGCCTTGATCCGGTCGACCATTTATCAGCAAGACCTCCGTCGATTCCATGCCAGAAACGTGAGAGGTCGAGCATTTCAGGAAGGAGACCTTGTGCTCCGAGTGGACCAGCAACAGCCTCACAAGCTTGCTCCCGCTTGGGAAGGCCCCTTCATCATCACCAAGGTGCTCCACAATGGAGCATATCACCTTTACAATATGGAACACAAGAAAGACGAGCCACGTGCTTGGAATGCAGAGCTGCTCCGCCATTTTCATACTTAAACATTCGGACTGATGAGATATAATAAGAAGTACCTTTCAGTTTGTTTATCAAAGAAGCCGTTTTAGAGTCTCCTAAATGATTGTTGTTACATATGCATGTGTTCAAAAAAAACCAGCACGTGGCTTAGCTGCGAACCTGATTCGCCTAAGTTTCAAAAACAAACTTCGAGTGAAGAGCAACCCTCTCACTCGGGGGCTTAGCCGCGAACCTGATTTGCCTAAGTTTTAAAAATCCTACCGAGTGAAGAGCAATCCTCTCACTCGGGGGCTTAGCCGCGAACCCGATTCACCTAAGTTTTAAAAATCCTACCGAGTGAAGAGCAATCCTCTCACTCGGGGGCTTAGCCGCGAACCCGTACTCGCCTAAGTTTAAAAAATCCTACCGAGTGAAGAGCAATCCTCTCACTCGGGGGCTTAGCTGCAGTTCCGTACTCGCCTAAGTTTAAAAAATCCGACCGAGTAAAGAGCAATCCTCTCACTCGGGGGCTTAGCCGCGAACCCGAATTCGCCTAAGTTTTAAAAATCCTATCAAGTGAAGAGCAATCCTCTCACTCGGGGGCTTAGCCGCGAACCCGTACTTGCCTAAGTTTAAAAAATCCTACCGAGTGAAGAGCAATCCTCTCACTCGGGGGCTTAGCTGCAGTTCCGTACTCGCCTAAGTTTAAAAAATCCTACCGAGTGAAGAGCAATCCTCTCACTCGGGGGCTTAGCTGCAGTTCCGTACTCGCCTAAGTTTAAAAAATCCAACCGAGTGAAGAGCAACCCTCTCACTCGGAGGCTTAGCTGCAGTTCCGTACTTGCCTAAGTTTTAAACCACTCCATATCGATCCGCAAGGACGACGAGGTGCAGGTCGTGTACAACACCTAGTGCTCTTGTCCATGACCCTATCGACGGAGCTGTGTCACAAGTACAATGTCTGCTCCATCCCGATCCGCAAGGACGACGAGGTGCAGGTCATCTGCGACCCTCTCCTCAGAGCTGCGTCACAAGTACAATGTACACTCCATCCTGATCCATAAGGACGACGAGGTGCAGGTCGTGTGCAGCACCTAATGCCCATGCCCACGACCCTCTCGTCAGAGCTGCGTCACAAATACGATGTCAATTCCGAGTGAAGAATCAAGTTTCACTCGGAGTCAAGAGGAACAAAAGTAGAAAAGACAAAGACAAGCATATTCAAGTAAAAACCAAGTCCAGATAAATCCCACGAGGTTCCAAACCGCAGATAGAAGTTCTCGGGTGAGGGAGTCCTGGACTAGGGGGTGTCCGGATAGCCGAACTATCATCGCGGCCGGACTCCAAGACTATGAAGATACAAGATTGAAGACTTCGTCCCGTGTCCGGATGGGACTTTCCTTGGTGTGGAAGGCAAGCTTGGCGATACGGATATGTAGATATCCTACCATTGTAACCGACTCTGTGTAACCCTAACCTATCCGGTGTCTATATAAACCGGAGGGTTTTAGTCCATAGGACGAACAACAATCATACCATAGGCTAGCTTCTAGGGTTTAGCCTCCTTGATCTCGTGGTAGATCTACTCTTGTACTACCCATATCATCAATATTAATCAAGCAGGAGTAGGGTATTACCTCCATCGAGAGGGCCCGAACCTGGGTAAAAACATCGTGTCCCTTGTCTCCTGTTACCATCCGCCTAGACGCACAGTTTGGGACCCCCTACCAGAGATCCGCGGTTTGACACCGACATTGGTGCTTTCATTGAGAGTTCCTCGTGTCATCACCGATAGACCCGATGGCTCCTGCGATCATCAACAACGACGCGGTCCGGTGAGACTTTTCTCCCGGACAGATCTTCGATTCGGCGGCTTTGCTGCTGCGGGCCAATTAAGCTTGGCCATCTGGAGCAGATCGAAGCTACGCCCCGCCATCAGTCAGATTTGGAAGTTTGAACTATACGGCCGATGTCGCGGAGACTTGATCTTGACGGATTCGAGCCTGACCGAGCGTGCCGCCTTGTCTCGATGGGCATGATCTAGCTCGCAGCCGAGCAAAGTGCCACGGAGGCCGCACCGGCATCCGCTCCGACCCTTAAATCCGGGCGGATTCGTCGATCGAGGACGAGTGGTTGGACACCGCCTCGGGGGCTACGATCTCTATGGCGATTGAGCCGAACTCCATCCCTGTCCTTTGCAAAGACCTTGACTCCAGGGTGCCGGACTCCACTCCGGACTCCGAACCCTCCGCGCCCCTGCCAATCGAATCCGATCGGGCGCCGGTCATGGAGTTCATCGCGCGGACATCTTTCAAGACTTTTCGCCCTTTGGCGACATCCTGATTCACTAAAGTCATCTCTTTATCCGAAGAGCCATGGCGGACTACGGTCGGGAAGGTTGGGATACGGACGACGAAGAAATTCAACGCCCACCCACCACCCACTTCAGAGCTAACCGCCGAAAGCTTACACGGCGTGCTCGATTTCGACTCGAAGACATCGGCGGTATGGACGGCGATGTAGGAGACAACAATGAACCGGTGCCTATAGGATGCTGGACAACCACCTCATCCCATAGCGTATACATGGTGGATACACCTAAAGGAAATGAAGACGAGGAACAACGGGACGCCACGAAGGATAAATCCCTCGGCAGTCAAAGCGGCAACGTAAACGCCGAACCAAGTCCCGCCTCAACAAAGACCCAGCCATAGAGCAGGGCGAACCAGTGGACGATGAACATGCTATCGAGCAACCGTCTGAACAGGACAACTTGGATAAACAACCCGTCCCCGGCGAACATAACAGTCCGGACGATCTCACGCCACACAAATTGTTGGAGCAGAATAACCTCCACAAAGGCTAAATCGCCATCTGCGCGTAGCCTGAAAAAAAGCGGAAGCTCAAAACAGCGGAAGATGCACTCAGAATCAGATGGAACAAAGTATTCAACACCGTGAGATAAATCTGGCGGCGATCGCGAACAAAAGCTACCCAAGAGAAAGCTATCGCCGAATTTGATGAGGAGGCCGAGAACCCCACAATCAAAAAGTAAGAAGGCCACCGGTCGGATGGGCGACCCCACGGCAAAAAGAGAGCGGCAAATGGCGCGCACACAAGCTGGTACGCGATCCACATAAGGATTCACATCAAAAGGATGGCCCAGTTAGGTCCATCTATGGGCCGAGAAAGCAAGCTCTTCAAAGCAATGCAACACGCCAAATATCCGAACATCACGGCACGCCCAAATACAGGGGCGCCAGACATCCCCTATGTTTCACCGATGAGGTGTTGTATCATAATTTCAGCGAATTCAAACCCGTAAACATAGAGGCATACGACGGAACAACAGACCACAGATGCGGATTGAGGATTACATCCTCCACATACACATGGCTAGAGGAGATGATCTCCACGCCATAAAATACTTACCCCTCAAACTCAAAGGGCCAGCTCGGGATTGGCTTAAAAGCCTCCCGAAAATACCATTGGAAGCTGGGAAGAGCTCGAGGATGCGTTTTGGGCAAATTTTCAGGGGACCTATGTCCGCCCTCCGGATGCAGACGATCTAAGTCACATAACTCAACAGCCCGGAGAGTCAGCCCGGAAATTCTGGAACAGGTTCCTTACTAAAAAGAACCAAATAGTCGACTGTCCGGACACCGAAGCCTAAGCAACTTTCAAACACAACGTCCGAGACGAATGGCTCGCCAGACACCTCGGCCAAGAAAAGCTGAGAACAATGGCCGCATTAACAAGCCTCATGACCCGCTTTTGCGCGGGAGAGGATAGCTGGCTAGCAAGATGCAGCACCAGCGACCCAAGTACATCCGAAGTCAGGGACGTAAATGGGAAACCACGGCGCAATAAGGACCAGCGCCGGATTAAAGGGAACGGTCCAAAGAGCACGGCAGTCAACGCCGGATTCAAAAGCTCACGACAGAACAATAAAAAACTGCCCCTCAAGGACAATAGCGATGAGCTATCCAACTTAAACAAAATCTTGGACAAGATATGTCAAATCCACAGTACTCCTGGGAAGCCTGCAAACCACACCCATAGAGATTGTTGGGTCTTCAAACAGTCCGACAGACCCAACGCCGAACACAAGGGGCTCGACATGCCAAGTGAGGATGATGACGAACCCCACAAGCAGAGCACCGGAAAACAAAATAATTTCCCACAAGAGGTTAAAACAGTAAACTCACTTCACGTGATAAAAGGGAAAAATAGAGCGGCACCCACTAAAATGCCCGCCGCACACACTACCCTAGCGGAGTACCAACACTGGTTGTCAAAACCAATCACCTTCGACCATCAGGACTACTCCGAAAGTATCCGGAACGTAGGATGGACTGCCTTGATATTGGATCCTATAATCGATGGATTCCAATTTACACAAGTCCTCATGGATGGCGGCAATGACATAAACCTGATATATCAGGATACAATCCTCAAGATGGGGATAGACCCAACCAAAATTCGCCATACCAACACCTCCTTCAAAGGGGTAATGCCAGGCCCATATGCCCATTGTACGGGCTCCCTACTGCTATGTGTTCGGTTCATCCGACAACTTCCGTCATGAAAAGTTAGTCTTCCATGTCGCCCCATTTGAAAGTAGCTATCAAGCACTATTGGGACGCGAAGCTTTCGCCCGCTTTAACGCAATACCGCATTATGCATCTCTTACACTTAAAATGTCCGGTCCATGCGGCATCATCTCATTAAAAGGGAGTATTAAGTGTTACTCGAGCACGGAAGAATGCGAGGCTGCCTTGACAGCCCCACACCAATCCGGCTCCGCTAACCAAAGCACCTGAATAGGTAATTCGAACCCCGGACACGGCTAGACGAGTCCGGCGCCTACTAGCGGCATACCCCCATACAAGGGGCTGCATGCATGTACAACAAGAGACAACAAAGCTCAATTTTATTCACTTCTTCGAATCGTGCTCTGTTTATTTAATATAAAGTACATCTTTCGCATGTTCTTTTTTCTTTTAAACTAAGTTCCTCTCTTTTTCAGATGAACAAACGTGCTACACCCGTCGAGGATACGGCTGCGGAGACACAAAGCTGCCGACGCGATAGGGACCCGTTGCAAGGATTCTTTTCAGATTAAGACCTTGCGTAAACCTTTTTACTATCTCTTGTTGATATACATCCCCCGGTTTCTTACTATAACCGAGGAGGAGGCTGGCATTTTGGCATTGGCGCACTGAACTTTTTGCGCGTGCACGGACACTGGGGCTTAGGGCATTATTCTGCCCGTTTTTATAAAGACCGAATACCTTAGGGACTGTTCGGCGTCTCGAGTTAGGCCTTATATGCATCAGCTTGAATCATGTCTTTGGTCAAATGTTGGGTTTGCCGGCTCCGTGTTTTGCTGCCTTACATTCCGTTCTATCGGCTAACGGCACCGGAGAACTAATGCGATTGTGCCCGGTTTGGCGGGCGAGCACCTCGAGAGAAAAGCAAAACTGATGTCATGATATAGCGAGAGACTGGTCAACCACTCGATGACTCACCGAATGTTTAGAATTCCTCCGCATTAACGAAGGACCGGTTTCGGTCAGCACATACGCAGCCCAATTCGGGAGAGTGCGGTGCCCTGTGGGCTATATAGTAGCCCCCCTCGAACTCCTATGGCAAGTGAAAGTGATAAAGCATTATAGTCCGGTTGCCTAGTTTGCTACGCTACCACCTCCTTAATAGGACCAAGGCGTTGGATTAAGTGTGAAAAGCGCCTTCTTTGCAAACACCCCCGCACTATGTGCGTGGGGCTGAAGCCAAGGACTGCCATCTTCGAGTTATATATACATATACATCAACGACCAAGACAGGAGTAGTTTACTACTTGAACGCACAAGTATAAAAAGCTCTTATATTATATTGAAACATTGTTTTCACAAATCATACATGTCATTTAAACATAATATCCTTCGAGCACTGCGTCTCTATTAAACGAGCGCCCTGCAGGACTTCCTCAAAATAGTGCTCGGCAGGTACTCGACTTCTGTCCGAATCTTGGGATGCAGCGTCGGTGGCCTTCATCTCCGCCCAGTATGTCTTGACACGGGCCAGAGCCATCCGCGCTCCCTCAATACACGCCGACCACTTCATTGCGTCGATACGCGGTACCGCATTAAGGAATTGCTGCACTAAACCAAAATAACTCTTCGGCTGGGGTCCGCCTGGCCACAAATGGGTCATGACATGCTTCATGGCAAGTCCGGATAATCGATTCAGCTCGGTCCATTCGGCCAAACGATCGGTCAACGGAAGAGGACGCTCCGGACTATGGAATTGCGACCAATATAGCTCTTCCCTTCTGTGCCCCTTCTGGCCTAGGAAGTGCTCAATCGCGTCCGCAGCGCTCGCCGCTAAGTCCAGATAAGCATCCTCCGAACTCCACAACTTGTCCAACTGAGCATACTTCGGATCTGTCTATTTCCTCCGCAGCAGAAACGGTTTTCCAGCCGTAATAGCCCCGGCCTGACTCAGCTCCTCCTTGGCAGCTCTCAAAGCGGAACGGGCATCCTTGGATTCGGCGGTGGCCTTTTTCAGGTCCTCTTGCTCCGCTTGACGTTCTTTTTCAAGAACCCCGCAGCGGTCGGTAGCATTCTTTAACTTTATGGCCATATCAGCCATTTCCTCCTTGCTTCGGCAGTAAGCAGCCCGTTCGGCTTTTAGCTCTTCGGCCGCCCTTAAAGCGGCCGCATTACTATTTCTGGCTTGCTCCTTCGCTCGGGCAAGTTCCGCCCGCAGCTCCTCTACAACAGCGGCACCACCTGCATTAATCATACAAGTAGTAAGGCATGGGCGTCAAGCTCCCTTACCAGGTGCCCGCATAGAAGTCACATACCTTGTGACTCGTCAAATCGTTTATTGACCAGCGCGATGTCCGCATCCGCCTCGTCGAGTTGCCGCTTTAGTTCGGCATATTCATCAGTCCGGCTGGCCACCGGATGCCCCGCCACCTATTTAGGAGCGGCGATATGTTATAACTGAGATTATGATCCTTGGCACGCTGTCAATTTTGACAACATACCGAGTCTCAGGGGCTACTATCTATACAGGGCGCAATCTATATGCATAACTGTCAGAAGGTACATCATTTTTGCGTACCTCGAACCCCGTCAGCAAGCTTCTGGCGGCTTCATGCAATCCGCTCTCAGCGGATGCAATTCCTTCAATCACCGTACCCATTAGAGCACGGTGATCTTCTGAGATAGCCGCTCGCCCGAGGAGATCTTTCAGCTCCTCCGACCGCACGCCAGTTGGCGCCGGACTTCCCGGCCCCGCCAGACTTGGGGAAACCCTCCGCGACGACACCTCAGGGGCGTCCGCCTCACATGAAGGTGCGACAGGTGGAGGCGTTTCACTCTCCATTATCTCTGGAAGAAGATCCCCCGAAGACGAGCTCTGCTGAGAAGGGCTGAGATCCGAACTACAAGGTACAATTTCGGTTATCTTCAGAAATAAATGCAGGGATGTTCCTTATTTACAAGACCCCTTCTTTTTACATACGGCTCGCTGGAGGGCTGATCCCCTTGGGAAAATAGTGCGGCTGGGTTACTTCCCAGCGCCGGACTCTCTGACGAAGATTTCTTTCCCCTCTTTGAGGCCTTGACCTCTGGATCTTCCAAAGCGGTCCTCTTCTCTCCTTGGAGGGAGGGACTTTTGATCCCTCCTTCCTCAGAAGCCTCCTTCGAGGAGGCAGTTGCTTCCCCGCTCCCCCCTTCGCCTTCTTCAAAAGGCGCGGCCTTCAACATCTTGGTCAGCATGGGATCCGGCGTGGTCTCTGGGAGGGGAGCCGGACACCTTATTAACTTTGCCTTGGCTATCCACTCCTGTTCAAGAAACGGCTCCTTTAAAGGGCATATATATGATAAATGAATGAACAGCTTGTCCGGTTATAGGACTACTTACTTGAGTATCTGGGCGATTGCAGCTTAGCCCTGCGTCCTCAGTCAGGTCCGGACACTTCTCTTGTGATCCGAAGAACAGTTTATACATCTCCACGGGTGTCGTACCCACAAATGATGGAGAGCTCGTGGTCACTCTGGATTGAATTCCCACAGACGGAGGGGGCGACGTTTGTAGGGCAGAAGGTGTCGAATCAACATAACCTGCGCCACTGCGACCAGATTGATCTCTCTTTCTTGGAGGTCTCGAATACGGCCCTGCAACAGAGGAACGTCCTTGGACGGCCCCCAGTCGAGCCCCTTGTTGACCCATGACGCCAGCCGCTGTAGTGGACTGGCGAAAGGCGGGTGGCGCCACCCATTTGGTGCCCCTGGGAGCGGTGATATAAAACCACTCCCGTTGCCACAAACCAAGCTCCTCCTGAAAAGAACCCTCGGGCCACGGAGCATCAACACATTTGCTTATGACCGCCCCTCCGCACTCTGCTTGTTGCCCCTCGATCATCCTCGGCTCCACCTTGAAGGTCTTGAGCCAGAATCCAAAGTGAGGGGTAATATGGAAAAAGGCCTCACATACGACAATGAATGACGAGATATGGAGGATGGACTCCGGATTCAAGTCATGGAAATCCAGCCCATAATAAAACATGAGCCCCCGACAAAGGGATCCGTCGGAAGCCTAAACCCGAAGGAAGTGTGACACGAACACCACGCTCTCGCGGGCTCGGGAGTGGGAATGACCTGCCCCGAGCAGCAGCCAATGCGAATCTCACGGTTAGATAGCTAGCGTCTCGCAGCTTTAGCACATCTTCTTCTGTGACGGAAGAAGCCATCCATCGGCCAAGCTGGTCGGAGCCGAACATCGTCGAAGGTCCGAAGCACCTAAATCTGAAGCTTTGGGTGTTAGAACTCGAAGCGCGAGGCGAACTCGATGGAGGGTGTAAAAAGAAGAGGGCCTTGGTCTCATTATAAAGAGGTTCAATACCAAGATCCCTCCCCGTGGTCGATTAGGACTCGCCGATAGAGGAGGCATGCCAACGGCACGCGGTTGGGTTACCCACGTCCGTATTGATGGGAATCCCGGAATAAGGGGCACGATCTATGCTTTGATAAGACGTGCTGTGGAAACCGCCGCTAAACGCGCTGAGCTGGAACAGAAAAAGCGATTCATATAAAGGCTGGCCGTGGTGTGATGTCACGCCGCGGAATACGTCAGCAGATCGTGCAAAAGTTATTCTCTACGGTAGTATGTGGAACTTGTTTTGCGAGCCGGACACTATCCTTGTGTTCAAAACCTTCTATGAAGTATTCGAGGAGGAACCCGCCTTGCAATGTCAAGACAATATGCGCCGGACTCGTCGTCATTGAAGCCTCGTTCAGGCTCTTGGCGAGTCTGGACTAGGGGTGTCCGGATAGCGAACTATCATCGCAGCCGGACTCCAAGACTATGAAGATACAAGATTGAAGACTTCGTCCCGTGTCCGGATGGGACTTTCCTTGGCGTGGAAGGCAAGCTTGGCGATACGGATATGTAGATCTCCTACCATTGTAACCGACTCTGTGTAACCCTAACCTATCCGGTGTCTATATAAAGCGGAGGGTTTTAGTCCATAGGACGAACAACAATCATACCATAGGCTAGCTTCTAGGGTTTAGCCTCCTTGATCTCGTGGTATATCTACTCTTGTACTACCCATATCATCAATATTAATCAAGCAGGAGTGGGGTATTACCTCCATTGAGAGGGCCCGAACCTGGGTAAAAACATCGTGTCCCTTGTCTCCTGTTACCATCCGCCTAGACACACAGTTCGGGACCCCCTACCCGAGATCCGCCGGTTTTGACACCAACATCGGGCATCAGGCCCGAAGGATTTTAACGGTTACAAAATCACTCGGCATTCCGAGGCAAATATAATCTGGGCATAAAGTTTGTTCACTATACAGGAGGAGGGCTGGCAGGCTCGATGAACTCGTCCAGGTCGATTTCGTCTGCAATGCGAGTGGCTGCTTCGATGAAGGTCTCCATGAAGGACTGGAAGTGAAGCTTCTTAGTGTTGGCAACCTTGAGCGCTGCTAGCTTATCTTCCTTGGCGTCTTTGCATTGGACGCGAACCAGAGACAGAGCTACATCAGCACCGCAACGGGCGGATGACTTCTTCCATTCCTACACTCGACCGGGAATCTCATTGAGTCGAGTCATCAGGGACTCGAGGTCATTTTGGAACGTCTCCCTTCGCCAGAGCGCTGTGTCAATCCATGACACCACCACCTTCAGTCGTGCGAGATAGTCCATGGCGCTGGCAAGGCGAGATTCCAGTCGGAGCACGTTCATGGCAGCTTCATCTTTAAAAGGGGAGTTGATGGGGTCCAAGATCATCTCAATTCGCTCAGTCTCTTCCTTGAAGTTTCGGCAGAATTCTGCACACACAGAGAAATAATGAGTCGACAGCTATATGACGAGTCAACAACAGCAAATCAGTCGGGCAAAGAAAAGCACCTTCAAGCATAAGGAATAACTTCTTGGCGAGTCCTCCCAGATAAATCTCCAACTCGTCCCTCTTCCGAGTGAGATCTTCAACTTTGTCGGTCAGAGCCCCCTTGTCCTTCTTCAGTCACGTCACTTCCTTGTTGGCCTCGTCAAGTGCAGTCTTCAGCTTAGCGTTATCTTCTTCCAATTTACCGACTGAAGCCAGCTTCTTGTGGGCGAGTGCTGATTTCTCTTGCGCCATTTTCTGCGCGGCCGCAAGGTCAAGGTCCTTCTTCTCCAAAGCCTGCCTCATTTTTTCTAAAGGAAATAACACTCAGGTCAGAAAGAGGAAGGAAAAGATGACAAGGGAGTCAGTCGACAAGTTTTTACCTCCCATACCAGCAGTTTCATCCTTAGCCTTCTACAAGTTCTCCTTGGCCAACTCCAAATCAAGATTGAGATGGATTTGCTTCTGCCCCAAGTCAGCAAACCGAGCTCCAAGCTCACAAAATCTCTGCAGTCAGTGAACAGTTAGTCGACAGAAACAAAGATTGGTTGCTTCCGAGCGATAAAATACAAGTTCAACTTGCTACGACAAAAAGATTTCTAAGACTACTGCCGAATCAAACATTCAACGGTAGTCTCGGGGACTACACCCAGTGGGTGCACTTAGCGTGCCCCCACTGGTTCGGCTTTTCAATCGACTTGGTCCGTCCAGTCGATAAAAAAAAGATAACAGTTATTCTCAGACCATAGCCGACTGCCCGCAGTCGACTACGGTCTCGAGGACTACACCCAGTGGGTGCACTCAGCGTGCCCCCATTGGTACAGGTTCCACTCGACATGGTCCGCCCAGACCGAGTGGAAGAACTGACAAGAATTTTTTTATTCAAAGACCCCCGCCGAATCAAACATTCGACGGTGGCCTAGGGGACTACACCCAGTGGGTGCACTCTGCGTGCCCCCACTAGTTCCAAGACACACTCGACGCAACCTAGTCGACTCAAGTGGAAAAACTACTCAGCAAAAGTTGAAACACCCGGTGGGTGGATAGATACAAGGTGCAGGCTCTTGATAGATGCACGTTATGGCTCCAAAACGCTCATCCACGAACATCTTATGGATAATAAAGCAGCAGTTTTCAAGTACCATATCCTAACAGAACAAGCGTCTAGCTAAAGATCAGTCGGAAATCAACTAACCTGGACGTTAGTCTGGAGAGCTGAGCTGGCATCATAAGCAGCCTGACTGGCCTCACGCACCACCTTCATCTGCTCCATCATAAGGCCTGCTTGGCGTATAGCTTCCTTGGCACCGCTCACTTGATCTTCTAGGACGTGATGGGTGACGAAAAGCGGAGTTGGAGGAACAGTCGCAACAACCTGGGGATCTGAGGCATGGAGTTGCATGGACGAAGCAGGGACTTGTGCAGTCGACGCTGAAGGACGTTCAATCGACATAGGGTCAGCAAAAGTAACAGAAGCTCGATTGGGGTCTCCGGACTGCTGGATCACTGGTTCTGGCACGGACGTCGTCTGAGGTACCTTGCTAGTTGGCGCCCTCCTGCCTGAGGTCCTGCTCCTCCTTCCCATTGGCTTCTGAGGCATTTCTTCATCGTCGTCTGGAAGTTCAATAACATTCTGTGGCGCTGCAAAAGACTCAACCGCAAGAATTCAGTCGACCGATAAATCAATTGAAGAAATGAAGGCAAGATGGCAGAAGTCATACCCGCTTTGGAAGTGACCACATCTTCAGTCTCCTCGTCATCTTCATCTTTATAAATGGAATTCCCAGAAGTAGCGGCACTACAAGTTTCAGAACTCATTGGTCAAGCTGGAGAATGAGTCTACTGAAGTACAGAAGTTCCCAAACGACACAAAAAGCAAAGAGATAAAGCAAGATACTTACGCAGAGGCAACAGGCACGTCCACCTTGATTTCAGGCAGGGCCTTCCGAGGCTTTGCGGGTGCAACTTTGAGCTGCTTCGAGGCCTTCTCAGTTGGCTCGGGGGGAGATGTCCGAGTGCACTTCAATGCCTGTGTGCTCGGTGCGACCGCCTTGCCTCGTACGCTCGCTAGATCATGCGTTTGCATGGAGCGCTAATAACCCACAAGTATAGGGGATCGCAACAGTTTTCGAGTCTAGAGTATTCAACCCAAATTTATTGATTCGACACAAGGGGAGCCAAAGAATATTCTCAAGTATTAGCAGTTGAGTTGTCAATTCAACCACACCGGATAACTTAGTATCCGCAGAAAGTATTTAGTAGCAAAGTAGTATGGAAGTGCTTGGTAACGGTAGTAAAAGTAATATTTTTGGGTTTTATAGTGATTGTAACAAGAGTAAAGGAGAAGTAAATAAGCGAAGAACAATATGCTAAAAGCTCGAGGCATTGGATCGGTGATGGAGAATTATGCGGATGTGGTTCATCATGTAACAATCACAACATAGGGTGACATGTAACTAGCTCCAATTCATCAATGTAATGTAGGCATGTATTCCGAATATAGTCATACGTGCTTATGGAAAAGAACTTGCATGACATCTTTTGTCCTACCCTTCCGTGGCAGCGGGGTCCTAGCGGAAACTAAGGGATATTAAGGCCTCCTTTTAATAGAGTACCGGACCAAAGCATTAACACATAGCACTACCAAAAAAAGACACATCCGTGACATTTTGGGCCAAACGAATTTTTTTCTGTCATACATATGACACTTCTATGACGATAATTGTGACAAAACCCGGTATCATCATAGATGTGGTGGGCTCCGACTTCTATGACAAAAAATCATGACAGAAAATGGGCTTTTCGTCCTGGGCGGGCCGGAGACGCAGCTGCATGACATTCTTTCGGCCGTCCATGATGGAAAAAACCGTGGTAGAAGCGAGGGCGAGGAAAATTTCGTGGAGTTCTGTTACGGTGGGAGGTCGGGGGCGGCGATCGCATTTCTCTCGTGACACGTACGCTGCAGCGTGTGTGAGGCGTTAGCTCTAATCGAACCCGAAGCGAGGCGTTGGGCTCTAATCGAACCCGGCGATTAGACTGCGGAGTTACGACATTCGAACCCGGCGATCGATCGATGGCTGTTAATCGAACCCGATCGAGCGGTTCGCCGCTCTCGCTGCTAATCGAAGCCGATCGATGCTGCCTCGAGGGATGAGCGATGGCGTTGCGGGGTTTTGGATGAGCAAGTGAGTGTTGCGCGGGTTTTGGATGAGCGGTGGAGGTGGCGTTGCCTCGGATGAACATGACCCGTGGTGTGGAGGGCTGGATGAGCAGAGAGCGGTGGAGGGTGCCCGTGGAGGGGTGGTTGAACAGGACCCGTGGTGTGGAGGGCTGGATGAGCGATGAGAGCGGTGGAGGGTGGTTGAGCAAGATGGCCGGTGGACTAGGCGCGGTGGAGGCTGGATGAACAGGAGCCCGTGGAGGCTGGAGGAGGTCGACGGTGAGCCGTGGAGGATGGAGGAGGTCGACGGTGGAGATGAACAAGTATCCCGTGGAGTCCCATTTTGCGGTACGCCACACCCTCCCGGCGAACAGGACCCCGTTTGACCGTAGGAGGTCCGTTTAAATCTGCTTTTGCGGTACACCACACCCTCCCGATCAACAGGACCCCGTTTCGACCGTAGGAGGTCCGTTTCTCCGCTTTTTGATACGCCACACCCTCCCGATCAAGAGGACCCCCTTTTGACCGTGGGAGGTCCGCTTCTCCGTTCTGCGAGACGCCAGGCCTCATTTCCATCGCCTGTTCCGTCCAAGCCCTCCCGATGAACACGACCACGCATTCCGTTCCGACCCAGCCGGTTGGCTCCCATGCGTTCTGTTGCCTCCCGATGAACACGAGGCATTCCGTTGCCTCCCAATGAACACGACACATTCCGTTGCCTCCCCATGAACACGACGCATTCCGTTGCCTCCCCATGAACATGATGCATTCCGTTGCCTCCCCATGAACATGACGACAACGCTGTTTCTCCGCTCGACCCAGCCATGTACACGAGCCCCGGCCGTGCATGATGCGCGAGTAGGCGTTCGAGACCCTGCCGTATGTACACAGAGGCGTGGCGTATTTTCTTTCTTGCACCCGGCGGCATGACGTGCGTGTACATGCTACGTGCGCTCCTCTACTACGACACGCGGCGCTCTACATCGACCAAG
Source organism: Aegilops longissima (assembly GCA_021605205.1). Classification (NCBI taxonomy): domain Eukaryota; kingdom Viridiplantae; phylum Streptophyta; class Magnoliopsida; order Poales; family Poaceae; genus Aegilops; species Aegilops longissima. The sequence goes on from CM038679.1 coordinate 514,376,726, forward strand.
ATGTACGCATAACGTTCGCGCCGTAATGACAACGCCACGACGCTTCGACCAGGTGGGTCCCGTACCGGGCACTTCCTTGCTCGAAGATGTAGCTGGTGGGTCCCAGCAAGTGGGGCGAATCGCTTTTTTTGCCGGGACGCACTTCCTTGCGTGCGAAGATGTAACTGGTGGGTCCCAGCAGTCAGGGGGGCGAATCGTTTTTTTTGCCCGAGCGCACTTCCTGGTGTGGGTATTCCTAAAAAAAGCCCATTTTCTTGTTAAGCCTAATGCATCCCTCCTAGGAAAGATTTGCAGCCAGCGGGGCGGAGAATAACAACTTGACCTTGCGTGGGTATTCCTAGAAAAAGTATAGCCGGGCTAGCCATTTTCAGCTTGAAAAAAATTAATATCCGGGCTGAATATCGGCTCGGGCTAGACGGGCCACAACCCCCATTAATACCGCAGCGATGTTTTCGTTGTTGTTCGTGAGGAGAAAATCAATATCTCGGCTAAACATAAAAAAACTCTGTAGTGCTCACACCTCAAAAACACAAATACTGCTCGAGCTGCTTGCACTACAAAAAAAAATACACTTCCGTGATGATACGTGTTTGTCACAGTAGGTCGCGTTTTTTGTCATGCATGTACATCCATGACAAATTTATGATGGAATCAAGATAGTCATACCGTGCCGTCAGAGAAGTGTTCCATGACATTACCAAAATTATCATCACGGAAGTGTCCACTTCCATGACGATAAATCGCGTCACGTAAGTGCTTTTCGTCAAGGGTGACCGACGCGGCATCCACCGTAACGAACGCCGTTAAGCTATCGGGTCGGATTTTGGATCCGATAACTGTTAACAGCCCGACCAATGGGAAATTTCCACGTGTAAAATCATCATTGGTCGGAGGAAACACGTGTCGACTCATCGCTGGGATGATGTCATCCACTCATTGGATGTAGGCGCCTATGATACGCCGACACGTGGCACGGCCCATCAAGTTTAAATGATCCGCCCAACTAAAGGCCCACAAGATTTTGCGGACCATAATGGGCGGCCCATTAAAGGCCCACGAGATTTTGTGGAAATGGGTGGCCCACTAAAGGCCCACAAGATTTCGCGGGCCATATTAGGCCGGCCCAGTAAAGGCCCACAAGATTTTTGTGTGCCATAATGGGCCGGCCCAGGTAAAGGCCCACAAAATTCTTGCGGATCATAATGGGCCGGCCCAGCTAAAGGCCCATGAGATTTCGCCGACATTAATGGGCCGCCCAGCAGAGGCCCACAAGATTTTGAGGACCCTAGTAGGCCGGCCCATTAACTGGCTGCCATGTTTTGGGCCAAATGCCGGCCCATATTTGATCCGGTCCATTAATGGCCTGCCACATTCCGGGCCTAATAATGGCCCATATAAGATCCGGCCCATTAAAAGCCTCCCACTTTCTGGGCCAAATCACGGCCCAGATCAGGTCCGGCCCTTTAAGAGGCTTTGGCCTCAATTATGGCCCATATCAGATTCGGCCCGTTGACTAGATGCTATGCTTTTGGGCCCACTTGCTAAAGGCCCATTTAGTAATTCAGCCTGATATTAGTTTCGGCCTGTTAAGGGCCCATTTAACATTTCGACCCTATATTAATTTCGGCCTGTTAAAAGCCCGTCATATAGTTGGGCCTAACTACGACCGGTTTGCATCCAAACCGCTTTCACCGATATCCGATTGGGCCAAACAAGGACCGAGACAACTTTGGCCTGTTAAAATCCGTGAATTGATTCGCACAATCATGGGTCGGGGTCCATTACGGGCTGCTGCCGCCCGTGAGCTATTCGCACGCTTCGTGTCCAAATTACTTCTCAGCCTCCTAAAGCCCATTGAGTTTTCTTGTGAAAAGAGGGCCGGGGGTTACACAGCCTATTAAAGGCCCGAATCTACTAGTGGACCAGTTTGACGGGCCCCATGATGCGGGTCATACATCGTGATTGCATGACGGCCCGATTATGTACCGTAATTTTACGATTTGGCCGGTTTACTGCTAAGACAGGATATATATACAGTAAAATAACTGCAGCATCATGAATAAGAAAAAACCTAGACTATACAATAAAGAAATTACGGCATATTACATCCACTGGGCATCAATGTAACGCCCTCGATGCGGCTATATCTCCCACGTGTCGAAGCTCGACTTAGAGGCATAACCGCATTGAAAGCAATGTCGCAAGTGAGGTAATCTTCACACAACCCATGTAATACATAAGGGAAAGAGATACATAGTTGGCTTACAGTCGCCACTTCACACAATACATAAATAAACATCCATCATTCAGTTTACACTCAAGGTCCGACTACGGAACCAAAATAAAAGAAGATACCCCAAATGCTACACAGATCCTCGATCGTCCCAACTGGCTCCACTACCGATCATCAGAAAAGACACATAGTAATCGACCACGCCTCACCGAACTCCCACTTGAGCTCGGTTATGCACACCTGACCGCACCGCGCGGCACTGCAATCGTTTTGGTAGAATCTGTGAGTCACGGTGACTCAGCAATCTCACACCCGCGAGATCAAGACTATTTAAGCTTGTAGGAAGGACAGAGTTGTGAGGTGGAGCTGCAGCAAGCGACTAGCATATATGGTGGCTACATTCGCAAAAGAGAGCGAGAAGAGAAGCAAGGCACGGTCGTGAAGCTAGTAGCGATCAAGAAGTGATCCTGAACTACTTACGCCAAACATTACTCCAACATCGTGTTCACTTCCCTGACCACGAGAAGAGACCATCACGGTTACACACGCGTTGATGTGTATTTTAATTAAAGTCAACTTCGGGTTTTCTACAACCGACATTAACAAATTCCCATCTGCCTCATAATCGCGGGCACGGATTTCGAAAGATAATACCCGCAGGGTGTCCCAACTTAGCCCATTATAAGCTCTCACGGTCAACGAAGGATATTCTTCTACCGGGAAGACCCGATCAATCTCGAATCCTTGACTACAAGACATTTCGACAAAGAATAAAACAAGACCAGCAAAGCCGCCCGATTGACAGCCGATAAATCCCGATAGGAGCTGCACATATCTCGTTCTCGTGGCACATCCGGATAAGTCTAGCTACGAGTAAAACCAAGCCTCGAAGTTTCCCTGGTGGCCCCAGCAGCTGCTCGGTTCGGGCCAAGACTCAAGGAGCACCGGTCGGGGGTTAAATAAAGATGACCCTCGGCTCGCGAAAACCCGGGAAAAGGCTTAGGTGGCAAATGGTAAAACCAATGTTGGGCCTTCTTTGGAGGAGTCTTATTCAAAGCGAATCGTCAAGGGGTCCCATAAATCACCCAACCGTAAGGAACGCTAAATCAAGGAACATAACACCGGTATGACGGAAACTAGGTGGCAAGAGGAACAAAACACCGTGCATAAGGACGAGCCTTCCACCCTTTACCAAGTATATAGATGCTAATTATAGCAGATATATGGTGATATCCCAACAAGTGAACATGTTCCAACAAGGAACAACATCTCCATGTTCCAACAAGGAACAAACTTTATCTTCACCGCAACTAGCAACGCTTATAAGAGGGGCTGAGCAAAGCGGTAACATAGCCAATCAACGGTTTGCTAGGAAAGGATGGTTAGGGCTGACATGGCAATATGGGTGGCATGATAAGCAAGTGATAGGCATCGTAGCATAGGCACTGCAAAAGAGCGAGCAACTAGCATAGCAAAGATAGAAGTGATTTCGAGGGTATGGTCATCTTGCCTGCAAAGTTCTCAGAGTTGTCGAAAGCTTGATCCTCGGAAGCGTTCTCAACAGGTTCCTCGTTCACGTACTCGTCTCCCGGCTCTACCCAAAGCAAGAACACAAACAAAGGAACCACAATAAATCACGGTGCCATGACTCGTATTGCCTTGACTCGTATAACGAATGTTTTTCGAAGGTCGAGGTACACGATTTCCGAAGGTTTCTTGGTTATGTGTTGACGGATGGATACTGCTGGATCTAGGTATTGTTAGTTTGGGTGATATATTTTGTGTCCCTCAGATCCCCAACACCGATTGCATAACCAGAAAGTTTCGGAGTTTATAGGTGGATTCAAGTAGCTCTTAGCATGTCTTCCCGCAGATATTTGGTTCGTGATTGGGTAATCCTTACCACTTATTTGTTCCAACGTATCTTGTTATTTTTTCATCAACCTTTAATCAAGTGGCTTCTCACCTTAATGGACGTGGTGATGATTAGCTTTTGGAATTCATTCGCTCATCCTTGTTCGAATGTTTATTGTGAAGACTATATGTTGCAATTTCTATCCGCTGATTCTACTTATCTATCTGTCTATCAACGTGCTAACGGATGTCACCTCTTCAGATGGCTCCGCCAACGCTCTCAATCCGAACGCAATGAAGGGAGTCGGTCGAACCTCCACCTCCACCTCCGCCTCCGGAGGCATGGCAAGCTATCATGGCAGCCACCAATGCCAATGCTCAGATGATTTTGCAGCTCTTGCAAGAGCGCATCAAGGGCAAGGCAGTCAAGGAAATTAAGGTCAAGGCAACAACCAGCCGCGACTTTGCTACTCTCTCATCCGGCCTCGCTAATCAGCCAAGTCTTTCGGTTTTCGTGTCAAGGCCACCGACGCCGACGATTGGCTTGTGGACATCTCGCAAACATTTTGAATGTAGCAATGTCGACCTAAGGACTTTGTCAAGTTCGCTTGCTTCAACTCAAGGACCAAGCTGCTGAGTGGTACCGTAAATACAAAGATTCCATAGGAGGACGGTCATTACTGGGATGAGTTCCACCGAGACTTCGAGCTCACCACATTCAAAAGTGTTGTTGAGAGCAAGCGTGAGGAGTTCCGCAATCTCAAGCAAGGCAACATGTCCGTGTATCAATACAATATCCAGTTGTAAACTCGCCGCTTTGCTAAGCAAGACGCCCCGATGAAAAGAGTATGATCTATCAATTCAGAGGTGGTCTCGAGAAGATCTGCAATTAGCTCTCGTGCTTTTTGAGCCGTAAAAGTATGATGAATTCTACAACATGGCATCAAGCAAGAAGCTGCCCAGCTCAAATGTGAGGCTTCTAAGAAGAGAATCAGGATGCAGTTCAGTCTTCTTCTTCCTCTCAAGTGGCAGCTAAGCAGAAGTTCTACCTTCCTCCTCCTCCGTCCGTCAGCCTTATCAACAGAAGAACTCAGGTGGTCGTGGATCTTCCCACCCGCCCAACCCAAAGCTATCGTAACAAGTCAAATTCTCAAGCTCCAAGGTCAAATGCTCCTTACCACCGTCCGCCTCAGAGGTGACTTGCAACAAGTGTCGCAGAAGGTCACTACGCGAACAAGTGCTTCAACCAAAGGCGCCTTCCGCCTCCTCCTCCGTGAAATCTTCAAGCAATGCGGTGGTCAAGCATAATCCCAAGTCTGCAAAGGTGAACATGATGAATGCAGCTCAAGCGGAGGAATCTACTGGATGTGATAATGGGTAATCTCTCGGTTAATGATATTCCTGCAAAAGTCTTATTTGATATTGGTGCATCGCATTGTTTCATGTCAAGACCTTTTTTGCCAAGCATGAATTCACTTCTTCACATTTGGGTAAACCCATGGATGTCGTTTCTCCAGGTAAACGGTTGAGCTCCAGTTTGGTGGTTCCGGATACCACAATCAAGATGGGCGACTATAGATTTCTGGCTAAACCAATTGTTCTCGGTGACTCGGATATTGATCTTATTCTGGATGGATCGCTTTCAAGACAAAGCTCAGCTTGATTGTGCTGCTGTGGAAATTCAATTGACACACTCTTCTAATGATGTGATCATCTATGCCGCCGTGATGAAACCATTCGGTTGTTTTCTCTCAATGAGAAGGGCGAATTGATGCTATCTCTCGATTCCATTAAGCCAGAGTATCAAGATGTCTTTCCGTAAGAGCTTCCAGTGAATGCCTCCTCACCGCCGCTTGAATTAAGTATCGATCTTGAGCCCGCATCAACCCGCTTGCAAGCGCCCATACAAGCTTGGACCTAATGAGCTGAAGGAATTGAAGAAGCAGCTCGATGAACAAGAGCGTCTGGTTTGATCGCACCGAGTTCATCTCCTTGGGGTTGTGGTGTTCTTTTGTCCGTAAGAAGGATGGCACGGACCGATTTTGCGCCGATTACCGCCCATTGAATAAGAAGACAATCAAGAACAAGTATCTACTTCCCAACATCAATGAACTTTTCGAGCAACTCAAAGGTGCTAAAGTGTTCTCTAAGCTTGACCTTCGTATGGGTTATCATCAGATTCGATTCGTGAACAAGATATTCCCAAGAAAGATTCGTAACAAGCTTTGGTTCTTATGAATATACCGTCATGTCTTTCGCCTTGTCAATGCTCCTCCAACATTCTCTCTGATGATGAACTTCATCTTCAACCCCTACACCAATGAATTCGTCTTGGTCTATCTTGATGATATTTTGGTCTTCTCCAAGAATAAGAAGGATCATGCTAAACATTTGCGATTGGTGCTAGACAAGCTCAGAGAGTATCAATTCTATGCGAAGTTCTCCAAATGTGAATTTTGGCTTGATGAAGTGCTTTACCTTGGTCATATCATCTCCGCCAAGGGCATCGCTGTTAATCCCGAGAAGGTGTCCGCAGTTGTGAATTGGGGCTCCTCAGAATGTCAAGCAGCTCCGCAGTTTTCTTGGTCTTGCAAGCTATTGCCGAAGATTCGTTGAGAATTTTTCTAAGATTGCAAAGCCTCTTTCCAACCTCCTCCAGAAGCATGTGAAGTATGTCTGGTCTCCTGAGTGTGACGTTGCTTTCAATACTCTCAAAGAGAAACTCGTCACAGCTCCTGTCTTGACTCCTCCTGATGAATCCAAACCATTCAAGTTTTCGTGATGCTTCTCTTCAAGGTCTCGTGCTGTGTTAATGCAAGAGAAGAGAGTTGTGGCCTATACCTCTCGCCATTTGAAGCTCAACGAAAAGAACTACCCCACTCACGATCTTGAGTTGGCGGCAGCTTGTCCATGCGCTGATAACATGGAGACATCTCTTGTTGGGAAGGAAAGTGGACATTTTCACCGATCACAAGAGCCTCAAGTATATCTTCACTCAACCCAACCTCAACCTCAAAGTGCAGACTCGATGGGTCGAAATGATTCAAGAGTACAACCCAAGTATTGAATATACTCCGGCAAGGCCAATGTGATTGCAGATGCTTTGAGCAGAAGGCTTATCGCAACAGCTTAATCCTCAAGCCCTTCCACTGGATCTCTCGTGAAGCTTTTCAAGCTGAATCTTCAAGTTGTTCCTTAAGGCTTTCTTGCCAACCTCATAGTCTCTCCTACTTTGGAAGACCAAATTGTGAGGCTCAACTCCTGGATACCATGGTGAAAAGGTGAAACGTGGTATCGACAAGGGCATTTCCAAGTACAAGTGCTTCCACATTGATGACAAAGATACTCTTTTCTTCGAGGACCGAATTGTGGTTCCTAAGGGTGATCTACGAAAGTCATTATGAGCGAGGCACACAATTCGCTTCTATCCATTCATCCCGAAGTACGAAGATGTACCATGACCTCAAGCAGTCATATTGGTGGACTCGAATGAAGCGAGAAATTGCTCAATTCATGAATGAATGTGATGTCGCAGAAGAGTGAAAGCAGAACACCAACGACCAGCTGGTCTCCTCCAACCTCTTGCTATTCCGAATGGAAGTTTGATCATATTGAAATGGACTTCGTGACTGGTTTTCCAAAGTCCAAGCGTGGAAATGATGCTATCTTCGTTGTCATTGACAAGCTTACTAAAGTGGCTCATTTTCTTCCTATCAAAGAATCTATCACAGCAGCTCGGTTGGCGAGCTATACACATCCAGATTGTCTCCTTGCACGGCATTCAACAATTGATCTCTTCTGCACCGTGGCAGCATCTTTACCTCCAAGTTTTGGGATTCTTTAAGAAGGCCATGGGCACTAACATCTGCTTTCAAAGACAGCTTTCCATCCTCAAACAAGTGGCCAAGTCGAGCGAGTCAATCAAATCCTTGAAGATATGCTCGGCTTGTGTCATTTCCTTCGGTATGAAGTGGGAAGATTGTCTTCCATATGCCGAAGTTCTCCTACAACAACAGCTTCAAGCGAAGTTCGGCAAGGCCCCATTCGAAATTTCTATGGCGAAAGTGCCGACTCTCTCAATTGGTCCGAGACAGTGAACGCCAACTTCTTGGCAATGACTTGATCACGAAGGTAAGAAATGTGCAAAGTCATTCGTGAGAATCTCAAAGCCGCGTAATCGCGCCAGAAGAGCTATTATGATGACAAGCACCGTGATGTGGCTTTTGAAATCGGAGACCATGTCTACCTCCGCTCTCCAATGAAAGGCACTCGCCGCTCGGTATCAAAGGGAAGCTTGCCACTAGATACGTGGGTCCTTTCAAGATCATTGGCAAAAGAGGCGATCTCGCCTATCAACTTGAGCTTCCGTCCAACTTCGCGAACGCACGATGTGTTTCACGTGTCACAGCTTCGCAAGTGCTTCAAGACTCCTGAGCGCACTATCAACTTCAAGAGATTGACCTTCAAGAAGATCTCTTATCATGAGCACCCGCTGCTATTCTTGAAGAAACCGAGCGCAAGACTCGCAACAAGTCAATCAAATTCCTGAAGTGAAGTGGTCACACCATTCGACCGAGAAGCCACCGGGAGCGCGAGGATCACCTCCGCTCGAATATCCGGAGTTCTTTCAGTCCTAGATCTCGGACGAGATCCTCTTGTAGTGGTGGAGTGTTGTAACACCCCGGATGTAACTTTCCATATTTGTAACTCCAACTCTTGCCATTTTCGCATTGTGATATGATATTCCTCCGTGGTTGGGTTTTGTCTTTCATTTTGCATTTTATCCATGTCATGCATTTCATATCATGTCATCATGTGCATCGATTTGCATACGTGTTCGCCTCATGATTCCGAGCATTTTTCCCGTTGTCCGCTTTTGCAATCCGCACTCCTATGTTCCCCGCGCCCCTTTTACGCTTTTTCCGTGAGCGGTACTAAACTCTCTCGGAATGGACCGAGGTTTGTCAAGTGGCCTTGGTATACCACCGTAGACCACCGGTCAAGTTTCGGTCATTTGGAGCTCGCTTGGTACTCCAACGGTTAACCGCACCTCGCTAAGGCCTCTTTTAAGTTGCAGCCCAACACCCCTCCAAAATAGTCCAATAACCCATCTAAGTCACTTCCATGCTCTCCGTCGTCGGATCACGATCGTGTGGGCGAAAACCGCACCTCATTTGGAGCTTCCTAGCTCCTTCTACCTATAAATATGCATCTCCCCCTCCAAATCCCGGATCATTTTCAAACCCTAGACGCATCCCTCCGCGCCACGGACACGTCCGGATCGGACGACGACGCGCCGCCGCCAAGGCCCGGCGAACCAGGGCTGCCACGTGGGAACTCCGCTGCCAAGCGCCGCCCGGCCGGGCTCACTGCTTCTCCTGCCCCAAGGCCCTCCGCCCACGCCCCGTCCCCTTTCGTCATTGCCTCCGCCCGCCTCCGGGCGTCCTGCGGCCTCCTCCGCCTCGCCGGCCGGGCGCTGCCGCTGCCTCCCGCCGCCCGGCCTCCGCCTCGCCGCCCCGCGCGCGCCCTGCCGCCCTGGGCCTCTCTCAGACGGCCCGAGCTCGGCGAAAGAAGCCGAGCCGCCGCCGCCGCCGCCCGCCAGACCTGATCCAAACCACGGGTTGACTTTTCCCGCCCAAAAATCCTCCGTCATTTGTTTTTGGTGATATTTGATGCATTTTCATCGTACATAACTTTGCAGCCGTAGTCTGCTTTCGTGCGTGTAATATGTCAAAATGTTCGCCTCGATGAGTAGATCATTTCATCTCATTGCATCATTTTCATCTGAGCTCATCTTGATGCCCGAAATGCTGTTAGAAGAGGGCTATGTGATGTTAGTTTCGCTTTAATGTAACATGCACTTTTGTCATTTTTGCCATGATTGATGTGTGCACCCTATGATCTTGAGTCCTACATGTGTTTTGTAATATGCCATGCCATCTTTCCAGGGTGTATGCCATGTATTTTTATGATCTATGTGGTGACTAGCACAAGCATGCAAACTAGGCCTCATGATGTTGCTGATTTCAGCCCTGCTTTGTTGATATTTTTATGCCATGTTAACTTGATGCTACCGAGAGATCCATGCATATTTTGAGATACTTCAGAAGGATGTTTTGAACATATGGTTATGCTCTATCCATCCATGCCTTTGTTTGCAATTATGGAGGGCCATAGCTTGAGTCAATCGAGCTCTACTTTTTCTATAAAATGTTTCCTGGCAGATTGTTTACATGTTATTCAATTTTGCCAAGGTTGTTGTAGTTGATCCGTGTATGCTATGATATTTTTCTTGCCATGTATATCTTCTATGCTATGTCTTATTGATGTATGTATGATTAGTTTATCATGTAATGCTCTGTAGTGAGTGCATCGAGCTCTTAAACATGCCTACTTGTTATCTGTTTTTGTCATGCCCTGTTGCTGAATCTGTTAACGAAACTTGCTATATTGACATGGGTGCTATTGTATTTTCTGGATCCTTTTTGGCTATGGTCAGTAAGGGACTTTTGTTCTATGCTTTGAGTAGATTCATGCTATGCCTTGTTTTGCTATTATAAGTTCCTGTAGCATGTCGTTTGCTTGCTCTGAACATTGCTTCCTGATGCTGATTTTGCCATGTTCAGTAATTTCACTAAGTCTATGAAGCTGATATGTTTTGCACTTTTGCCATGCTTGATTGGCCCTGTTATGTTGTGATTTAGCCGTAGCTCAGTGTTCATCTTTTGTCAAGCATCTGGAGTAGATCACTGCCATATGCTTTGTTGCTACGTTTGGGTGCAGTAGCTTAATTTCTTGTTGCTTGCTAAGTGGTATCATCCTGTTAATGGCAGATTTGTGCCATTCTTGTTTTGCTTGTCATTTGCAAACCGTGCATCCGATTCCGGTGATCTTTATATCGATTTCAACCGAAATCATCTCATCTTTCCAGCGGCATACTTGGTTTGCCAAGTTGATTCCTGGTTCATCATTTTCCTTCCGGAGCGCGCATACGCATTGCATATCACATCTCGCATATCATGTCATGTTTTGCATCATGTTGCTTGTGCATTGCACCGTGATTTATTGTGGTTCCTTTGTTTGTTTTCTTGCTTTGGGTAGAGCCGGGAGACGAGTACGTGAACGAGGAACCTGTTGAGAATGCTTCCGAGGATCAAGCTTTTGACAACTCTGAGAACTTTGCAGGCAAGATGACCATACCCTCGAAATCACCTCTATCTTTGCTATGCTAGTTGCTCGCTCTTTTGCTATGCCTATGCTACGATGCCTATCACTTGCTTATCATGCCACCCATATTGCCATGTCAGCCCCTAACCATCCTTTCCTAGCAAACCGTTGATTGGCTATGTTACCGCTTTGCTCATTTCTCTTATAGCGCTGCTAGTTGCGGTGAAGATAAAGTTTGTTCCTTGTTGAACATGGAGATGTTGTTCCTTGTTGGAACATGTTCACTTGTTGGGGATATCACCATATATCTGCTATAATTAACGCATCTATATACTTGGTAAAGGGTGGAAGGCTCGTCCTTATGCCTGGTGTTTTGTTCCACTCTTGCCACCCTAGTTTCCGCCATACCGTGTTATGTTCCTTGATTTCGCGCTCCTTACACGGTTGGGTGATTTATGGGACCCCTTGACAGTTCGCTTTGAATAAGACTCCTCCAAAGAAGGCCCAACATTGGTTTTACCATTTGCCACCTAAGCCTTTTCCCCGGTTTTCGCGAGCCCGAGGGTCATCTTTATTTTAACCCCGGACCAAAGTGCTCCTTCGAAAGTGTTGGCCCGAACCGAGATCTTGGGGCCACCACGGGAAACTCGAGGCTTGGTTTTACTCGAGCTTGACTTATCCGGATGTGCCTCGAGAACGAGATATGTGCAGCTCCTATCGGGATTTGTCGGCACAATCGGGCGGCTTTGCTGGTCTTGTTTTATTGCTGTCGAAATGTCTTGTAGTCCGGGATTCCGAGATTGATCGGTCTTCCCGTAGAAGGAATATCCTTCGCTGACCGTGAGAGCTTATAATGGGCTGTTGGGACACCCCGCAGGTATTATCTTTCAAAGCCGTGCCCTGCTGTTATGAGGCAGATGGGAATTTGTTAATGTCCGGTTGTAGAAAACCGAAGTTGACTTTAATTAAAATACACATCAATCAAGGTGTAACTGTGATGGTCTCTTCTCGCGGAGTCCGGGAAGTGAACACGTGTTGGAGTAATGTTTGACGAAGTAGTTCAGATCACTTCTTGATCGCTACTAGCTTCACGACCGTGCCTTTGCTTCTCTTCTCGCTCTTTTTGTAATGTAGCCACCATATATGCTAGTCGCTTGCTGCAGCTCCACCTCACAACTCCGTCCTTCCTACAAGCTTAAATAGTCTTGATCTCGCGGTGTGAGATTGCTGAGTCCCCGTGACTCATGATTCTACCAAAACAGTTTGCAGTGCCGACGATGCAAGGCAGGTGACGAACCGAGCTCAAGTGGGAGTTCGATGAGGAACGTGGTCGTTATTATGTGTCTTTTCCCGATGATCGTAATGGAGCTCAGCTTGGGACGATCAGGATCCGTGTGGCATTTGGGGTATCTTCTTTTATTTTGGTTCCGTGAGTCGGACCTTGAGTGTAAACTGAATGATGGATGTTTATTTATGTATTGTGTGAAGTGGCGATCGAAGCCAACTATGTATCTCTTTCCTTATGTATTACATGGGTTGTGTGAAGATTACCTCACTTGCGACATTGCTTTCAATGCGGTTATGCCTCTAAGTCGTGCTTCGACACGTGGGAGATACAGCCGCATCGAGGGCGTTACAATCAAGTTCGCCACTATGATAATAAAGCACAAGCAGACAGCAGATTACATACACTGGGCATCAAAGATCGCCACCAAAGGCAAATAAACACGCCGACAAAATAATATACAAAACCGACAAAGACTTCAATAGAGTTCAAGAAAGGTTAGCCTCTTTGGGAGCTGCAGTACAAGCAAGCAAATGAGCAAGATGATGAGATCTGCGCTTGTTCAACACTTATATCTTCCTCACTCTGAAAGATAAACAAGGCAGACAGATGACAGGTTTTGCACATAAAAGTATCAACAGGTCGACAATTCATCACATTTCATCGATTTAATAAAGTGACATAGTTTAAAATTGCATTAACACAATATGGTATTGTTCAGTCAAGACATGGCAAGAAATGACATTGTGAAGGAGTTGGCAGCTTCACGACACCATCGGATTACGATCAAGAACTCATAAGTATCAATGGTTAGTGTGTGTCAATTTATCCCATTTCAGATTGGCAAATAAAGAGATGGTTTAATAATACTTCCTCCGTTCGATTATTTGTCATCAAAATGGATGTGTCTAGAACTAAAATACATCTAGATACATCCATTTCAATGACAAGTATTTTCGGATGGAGGGAGTAGTAGAATTTTTTTTTGCGGGTGATATGACATTGTTCAAAGTTAAGACATTGCAGAATATGACGTTGTGCTGTAGTGGGTAGGTTCACCACACCACTGGATTACGGATGAAGACATGCAGTGCAAAAGAAGATCACTTGCTCTGTATAGTTTAATTTACATGGTATGAAGAAGGAACTTGGTTTTACAACTGAAAACTTAAATTGAGAAGGATTAACTTTTGTTTATGAACTACATAATAAACTTTAAACATGCAATTTGATGCAAACACCAAAAATAAACTACTGTTGCAGTCATGCCTAACCAAATATACACAACAAAGTTTGAAGGCTTGAGAAGGACAAACTTACATTACTGGTGAAGACAGCTCTATAAAGCCCTTGTCCATGCCGATGGGGGGGCAATTCAAGAAGTTTAGCATGTAATGTTCTTCATAAGCATTCCTTTATTCTACATTTTGTTAAGAGTAAATATAGATGTGATAATATACAAAAATGTGGAATATTTAAGATAATATGAAGAGTGATGCTACATAACCAAGTAGCTATAAATGTATGTGCAGCGACAGCAAAAGGCACAGCCAAGAGCAATGCACAGCTAAACTTCTTCAGTACCAACCTTATGGTAAGAGTAAATATAGATCTGATGTGTAGAAAATGGAGGGCAAAGGAAAATAAGCTGCAGAGTGATGGTACATGAACAACTACCTGTCAATATAAGTACACTGATAAAGGACAACATGTACTTACTAGAACAATGCAGAGCTAAAAAATTCATTGGCATTGATATATTCTACACTAATGTAACCATTCATACATGTCGTAATTTGAGCTAACAATTGATAAGCAAGCTATCATGCATCTGCTGTCACATAATGAACCAGGTATGTATGCAAGTACAAAGGATACAGACAACATGTACTAACAAGAGCAAAGCAACGGGCAACATATTTGCGATATCCCGTCGTTCTTTTCAAACCAGAATTCTTCTTCGAGCCGATTTCGCAAAAAGATCCGTAAGGCACATGCGAGAAAAGTAGAAGTTCAAATTGTCATGTGATTTCATAGACAAGACCTCATCCTCGAACGAGACCAGTGCATAACAAGGTTTTTCCATTCAATGTCTTCTAAATTTAGCATCGGAGACTTCACCGAAATTGCTTATAGACTTGCCATCAAAGTGTGATTTCCTCAGTAACATCGACATCGCTGCAATGCTTCCTTGAAAAGCACAAGCAAGCTTTGCTCGTCATGACTATCCAGATTGACCCACACCTAGTTACAACAATGTAATGTAAATCATTGATGTGTTTGATCAGCAGAAAACAGGAAAATAATAACCATGAATAATAGCACTTACACGTAAGTTGGACAGGAAGATGTGAAAATGGTGTTTGTCTTCACTATAATCTTCCCATGATGGGAATATATGCACGTAGTCCCTAACAACATTGAAAGCATTGTCTTTTAAACTGGGAATAAATGGAATGGGGTTCCAATCTGCAGGAATTGGCCGCCTCTGCAGCTTGGGATAGGTCTTCGCCGGTGGACTTGTCTGACTTTTTTGTGGGAGGGATTTTTCTGTGGTACGGCTGGTGCTATGGCAAATGAAATCGGTATACCTTTTGCTGGAGTGCAGGTCCTGTGTGGTGGGGCTAGTGGTGTGGCCAGTGAAGTATGGGTACAGTCTGCTGGAGTCGGTCCTATGTTTTGTGTCACTGGTTGTACAACCAATATAAGGGGGACGCTGTCTGATTTCTCCGTCACCACCATGTTTTTCAAGGACTTTGCTGGTGCTCCTTCAGGTTCGGCAATCACCCTCTTCCTTTTTGATGTCTGATGCACAAGAACAACATTTGAGTGGAAAAACATGGTATGACGACAGATGGAATATGTATTGATAATGGATGGGCATGTCATCTCGAGTTATATGATGAGTAAACTAAGCAGATGGTGGTGCAACAAAGTAGAAGAAATGCAAGACAACATATGCAAGATACGCACAATCAATAAAACCTTGCCAAATTAGAACAAGAACCTTGATGGGTGAACATGACAGGCCATCTGACTTTGACTCCTCTAGGTTAGAATAGTCATTAGGATGATATTCTGAACAAGAATCAACATGTGGGGAGCGTACGAGTTTCATTGCTTCCAGAATGGCACTCAATGCCTTGGTGCCTATTTTGTAAGTCATTGCAGTGTTCCACAATATTCTTCTGATGCCCGGATTCTGATATTCACTGTAATTGCGTATAATATCTGAGAACCATGAAAACATAAATAGTTGTGAGATTATCTTTGTAGTGCAGATGATATTCTAATATAGGGCGCTCAGTAAACACTTATGTGCTATCACCGGATTCCGATGAGAGAGCTCATGTGTGCTGTTATATCGTGTGCATTTATATAATCCGCACAAGTACACAAAAAATAGGCTCCAAGTAAGGATAGTGGCATGATGATAGGTTCATAATATATCGTATACAGAGTTTATTGCCAAACCATGATAACAAGAGCACACAAAGAACAAGGCAGATCATAGTGTACATAATAGGGTACATCATAACCACGATATATAAATCGGAAAGTGGAACTGGCTTGAAAATACGGTGTTGTATTGCCGCTAGTAAATGAAAGCCTATCGATCACGACACAGCCAACACTATCGAACATGGTAAAGAGAGCAAGCAGATTTTGATAATAAAATGTTGGTTGCGCAAGAAGTGCCCACACAAGATGAACCAGAGCGCATTAAGAATGCGACTCCCACTATCTCTCGACCATTTCAGGTGGTTGGATGAAGATCCCACGCCTCCTAACCCTTCTTCTTCCTCGCTCTTAATTCTTCCCATAGAGAACACCCAGATGGGCCGGGCCGACCACCGCCCCACCGCCTGTGTTCCTCCACCACCCCCACCCCCACCCGCGTTGAGTTTTCTTCGCTCGACGAGGCCCCACAACCACCCGAGCCACTTGATCGCACCGCGAACTCCGCGAGCTCAAAAATCGATCGACCCAATTTTGAAATTTAGTCATCTGTGATTTAACTAGTGTGGAATATAAAAGGGGAAAACCATAAGCATTGGGAGTATAGTGTTGAGCGTGCCATGGCGGATCTGAAGGTGCAAACCGGACAAAGGCAACTTTGCAACCAAGACAAGAAATCAGAGTAAAGCAGTGGCGATCTATTTTCTTGCTGCGATAAATAAGTTGAGCAGATACGAAAGAGTACCGCCTCTGGTGCGGCGCTGTGTACGCATCTGCTGAGAATTTGACGGTGTTGCGGTAGCGATGGCTGTCGGCGGCGTGGAAGCAGATCTAGGAGGGTAGATGGTGGCGGCAGGGCGCGGTGGACGAGACGGTCATAGGAGCGGCGCCGGCAAGGTGGATGACGGGGATGAAGCGAGAGGACGGGATGCAAGGATCCCGTCCAAGGCATGGATGAGAGAGGTCGATCTTTGTAATGGACGGCAAGGCTGTGGTATCAGCTCCGCATGGTGGACGAGGACGGCGGTGGATGGGGTGGCGGACATGTGGACGGAGGAGGTGGGGTGGAGAGGGTGTTTTGGTGCCCACGGAGTACCTAATGGGGAAAAGGGAGGTAGAGAGGAAGGGGGAACCATGTATTCGTATGCCGCTTATCTCAAATGCGAGGAAATTTACAAACTTAGCCCTGCTTCAAATTTCTACTACATCACAAAGAACATTAGTCGGTTGGGGATAGGACGGTAATCTCGCATACACCAATATTTGCCGATTTAGAGTTTGTTTTTGGCGCCCACCGTATGAATATGAATAGGAGGGAGTCGATTTTGGCCGAGGGCACACTGTGTTTTGGCGCCCACCGTATGAATCCGGTGAGAGGCGGTTATGTCACGCTTGGGTGAAATTACAAACCTACCCCTATCGAAACCACAGTAAATCCAGAGATAGGCTTTATGTGGCAGGGATAGGCAGTAGTGATTTCCATCTCGCAGATTTTGGTTTCAAGCGGGTTATCATGACTTTCCCCACTTCGCTCAAATTTTGCACAAAGGCATCGCTACTATGCCAACTCAATTCAATCCCGCTTGTACTCTACTATTTTTTTCAAAGGGATCCATCTTCAATTGAATTACATTCTATATAGATCATTTTTTATATGTACTTTCAAAAGCACAACACCATTTATACATAAATATGGTTTACAAATGGCATGATCTCAGATTCATAAGGTTGTTGTCGGCGCTCGGGAACGGGGTCCCTGACTTGCTCGCTCATGCCTCATGGGCGTGGCTCAAGGAGGCCCAAGATGGCCCATCTTCATCAATGCAAGCTCAAGATACTGCTGGGCGGACGACAAGGAGCTTCTCGTGCACGGCCTCACAGCTGGCTCATGAGGAGGCGGAGAGTTCAAGGCAGGGTACTCGCGAGGTGCCCATGACGCAAGCCATGACGCACCAAGGGCGCCTGGCCGGGCGCCAGCCCAAGCAGTGTCCTCCTTTCCTCTTTGGTGCAAAGGAGCAAGCGAGGCGAGAGCATCAAGCAAAGGCATCCGCTTCGTGCAACAAGACCAAGACCAGCCCAACGGCCGGAAGGAGTCATCGTGGAGCCCAAGCAAAGGCCATCACCAGAGTTTTGGCAAAGCGAGGACCAACTTTAGTCAGATAAGTGTACCTGTTGTTCCCTTCAAATGGCTAATTGTTGGCGCCTTCCCGCCAATATTTGGGAAGAGGCCCTGTGGCCTTGCCTATAAATAGGAGTAGCCACCCCAGGCAGAGGGATCCGAATCCTCATCAAGAAACCGGTAGCTAGAGCGATCAACACCACCTAGCAGTTCATCGCACCCGCCAAGAACAGACCCTCACGAGGTTGTTCTTCCTTGTATTGTTCCTCATCAGCCCAAGAGGCAATCCACCACACCACACACTGGAGTAGGGTATTACACCACAATGGTGGCCTGAACCAGTATAAATTCCGTGTCTCTTGTGCTGTTCCGTTTAGTAGTTTAGGTCCCAGCGATTCGGCGAGGTGCGAGACGGTGGAGGGTTGGATATCCGCGCGCACCCTAGTGTTCGAACCTCAAGGGTATGCTGGAACCCGAAATCCGACATTTGGCGCGCCATGTAGGGGTGCGCGGAATCCACCTTCGCCACCTCGTTCCGTCGATCGCCATCACCATGTTCGCCACTGCTGGCAACCCAGATCCTGGGCGGCGTGGGTCGCCACAGAGCCGTCACGGGCGCACCTGCGTTCTGTGCAGCTCGGGTCCGCAGGGCGCCGCGGGCGGGCGGCGCGGACAGGCTTCGACGGCTCACGCCGCGGCAGCGCTGGTCGGCAGCAAGGGCTCCAATCACGCCGCGACCACGCCACCATACACCCGCCGGAGCAAGCGAACCGAGGGCCGCGCACAAAGGGCCCGAGAGCTGTCAGAGTGCAAAGGCCGGAGAGCGGCCGCGACGTCGTTGCCGGAGCGAGTGGCAGAGCTCCCTGGCTTCGCCGCCACGGGGCTCACCCTTCGCACCCAGCTTCCATCTCAGCCCAGGCGGCCGCGCTGGCTCCACGCGTTCGCTGGCTCCAAAGCTACTCCAACACCGGCGGTTGCCAAGACGGGCCGGGGGCGTGGTTGCCCTCGCCCCGGTCCGTGGAGAAGAAGGACTTGACGTAACCCACGGCCTGGTGGACTGGCCGCGCCACCACCCCACGGTGGGCGATCAAGTAGAGCCGCATGGCACGCTGAGCACTACGGCGTGGCCTTCGGGATGACGGCGCCAGAAGAATACGTGCCCTACATGATGGACCAAGGGCACCCGATGAGGGAGAACAAGGCTCGCCTCAGCCCGAGTGGGGGCATGAGGCGCCGTAAGCTGAGCTCTTCCAGAGCCTCGGATTGTCCCACTGGTCGCGCCGGGGCGACGACATCGGCACCGCTACTTCTCAGAGCAAGCATACGCTAATCATGGATCGCAGGAGGTGCAGGTCTCCGTGGCGAGTAGCTGCCCTGGCCCCTCAGCCTCCTACCCTCGGGAGGAGGGCGCAGGAGCTGCAGGAGAGGGGCCGAGATCCAACATCACCACCGCGGCGCTCGGAGCAAGGCATGCTCACGAGGTAGGCCCTCTCGCTGGGAGGTGCCTGTGGCCTGCCTCTGGCGGAGGACCCGTGGTCGTTGGGGAACTGGCTGGCGACCGCTCTACCCCATCGGGCGGCGCCCGGTTTCCGGTCGCCGTTGATGGCACTAGAGTGTGGCGCAAGGCGGGGTCCTCGTCTGGCGATATGAAGCAAGGCCGGTACCTGTGAAGCTCATCCTTTTTGGAAAAGGCCCAGTGCCTGTGAAGAAGGCGAATGCCTGTGAAGCTCATTTTTTTGGAAAAGGCCCAAGGCTCGTGAAGCTCATTCTTTTGGAAAAGGCCCAAGGTTCGTGAACAAGGCTAATGCCCGTGAAGCTCATCCTTTTGGAAAAGGCCCAGTGCCTGTGAAGAAGGCGAATGCCTGTGAAGCTCATCTTTTTCAAGAAAGGCCCAGAGCCTGTGAAGAAGGCGAACGCCTGTGAAGCTATCGCGTTCTGGAAAGGGCCCGGAGCCCGTGAAGCTTGCTTCCCAGAAGAAAGGCCCAGAGCCTGTGAAGAGGGCCAACGCCTGTGAAGCTCGCCGCCCCATGACACTCTCACGTAATAATGAGTGGGGTTGTACACGCCCCGGAGTCTCAGGGTGCCGCCTCAGCCCTGGGCTCCCTCCCACGCCCAAAGGGCAGCACTTAGTCTGCTACCGTGAGAAGACGCCCAAGACTAGACTAGGTGCCGGACGCGCTTTTCTTCCGCTTTCGCCTTTCCCTTTGGTTGTCGCTTCCCCACTGGATTTAAGTTGATTCAATTTGAGATTTGCATGTGTTCGGGAAGGGTGCTTAGTCTCATTCGAGCAAATCTCTCGTGTTTTGTTACCACTCCGCCTCAGCTGCCTCCCTCATGAGCCCCTCGCGAGCCGGGCCAGGCCTAGCTTGCGCTGCTGCCCAGCCTCGCCGCCAAGGCCCTCTCCGGAGGGTTTTACCGCAGATCGACGGATTCGATGAGGAGACACTGGATCACCGCAACCTCCCACCGCTATCTCTGTGGCTCATATTTAAACAAAGGTAACCGCCAACCAAAGACGTCGCTTAGCCAACCACTTGGCGCGGGCGATGGGCAATGTAACACCTGCTAATACGATGAACACAAGTTTTACATGAGGGGCTCCCTCCCAAAATGCTCACAGCCATCAGGCCAAAGCCTGAGTTCTATTCATGTAGGGTAATGGAACAGGACAATACATAATCAGCCGGATAAATCCCCCAATGCGCCCTCAGAGCACCTCCCGAGCCGCTGTCGGGCGTCGCTGGCCTCATTGCCACATCGTCTCGCATGGCCATCGGCGCGCTGTGGCTGCTCACCATGCCGCCTCATCGGCAGCCACGATCACGCCTGCCGTTGTCGAAGCAAAGGCCCCGACGAGAGCATCCACATTGTCTTCCACCCAAGGCGCCAGTCGCCCGGACGGCCTGGGAATCTGGGCGATGGCTGCGCCAAAGTCAAGTGGGGGTCCATGTTCCGAGATGGCTGAAGACACGAGAAAAGGCGCTACCAAGCAGCGCGCGCCCCGCCCTCCACTAACCTATTGGCCTCGACCGATCACAAGGCCCCCAGCGCCACCACATCGGTGAAGAATCAAGGTTGCCAACAGAGTTAATCACAGGCGGCTCGCCAACAACCGCCCGCAGATGTTACCCAAGGCTGTGTTGGCTTTTTCCCGAGCTGCAGGAGTATGGGGCCGTGCTCATGCTCCAGATTCGCCACTGACCTATCTCGTCCGTGAGACTGGCAAGACGACGGCCTCGGCCTCCTCCACCCATTGGCGAAGAAGGAGCACTCGGCCCGAGAGGTGGTTGACTCCCAGCGCCACCTCGAGGGCGGCCCAAGAGCATCGGCCCGCCGCCTCCTCCAGCTTGGCCTCAAGGCAGCAGTCCCGCCTTCAGCCTCGGCCCCGATCAACCCCAGCCTCCTCAAACTCGGCCGAGGTTCTGCTGCTGCCGCCACTCGGCGTCGACCTCCTCCAGACGCTGGCTTCCTGCAGCGACCTCATCGTCCGCCTGCCGCCAAGCGCCTCGCTCTCCAAGCGCCAGACAAGGCTGCTCGGGCGGCTTCAAGCGCGACAACGCCTCATGCTTCCGAGCTCCGCCAGTTGCCGGAGGCCACCTTCATCGACGCGAGGGCTGCCTCGCAGCAGCTCCACTTGCTCCTCCAAAGGAGTGACACCGGCCAGGAGTTCCCGTGCCGGCTCCTCCGCCGCCTCTCGCCCTGTTAGCTTCCCTGGCCTCCTCGACGGCCCGAGAACAGCCTCCCGAGAGGCTGCCACGACGCCTTGGCCTCCTCATCGCCAAGATCGCTACTGATGGCGCAAAGGGCGAGCAAGGCCCACCACGCCTCTCTGCCAGCGCAGCCTCGGCCTCAAGGCGCAAGGCCTTCATCAGCGAGCTTTTCACCAAGAAGGCTCACCGTGATCAGCCACCCTTCAAGAAACCCACAGCCGAACTCAAGCGGTGCAGACGAAGGCAAACCGGGGCCCGCGAGTGTCACTTGGCCCCAGCCTGAGTTGGGGACAGCAGCGAAGATGGCTCCGCCGCCAGGGGCTGGGCACCCCAACGCCCACGTGACAGCCATCGCCGCAAACCCCAGCGAGGGCGGGGAAGGCTGAAGTCAATTCCGAAGCCGCTGTCTCGGGCGCAGCGATGAAGCTCACGCACCCCGAGCATTGAATGGGGTTGACGAGGCGCAGAGAGAAGAAGTGGCGCAGCAAGGCAACCGAAGGAATGATGCCCGTCATTGCCTCACAAACGAATGCAAATACCGCGAGAAGGGTGATGGATTCAGGACCCAGATGCATCATATGCATCTGGTAATGGGAAAACACGGCATTGAAGAAATCTGAGAAGGGGGGAACCAGTCCTACCCAAAGGGCGTCGGCGAAGTACCGGACCTCGGTGGGAATCCTGTCAACGGAAAAGTGAGACGCAGGCCAGGTCGTCGTCCTCCCGCACTCATTGAAGATGGTGGCCAGGGCCGAGCTGACCTTGCCCAGGCCCTCTTGGTTGACTATGACCGGCCAATCGACGGCGGGGGCCACCGTCGACGGCGAGCGAGGCGGCGGCACGGGTTTCTTCCCTTTTCCCTTCCTCGTCGGGGCCATGACGGCAGGAAGGAGATGGGGAAGGTTCGAGATCAGAGTGGATGCAAGAGCTCGAGTTCGAGAGAAGGAAGGACAGGGAGCACTCAAGCAGCAGAAGGGGGAACGGATGTGTACAGCAGCGTGTCCGCCTAGCAAGGCACGAAATAAGGAGGCGTGGGGAACAGTGCGCCCACGGCCAATCAACCGCCACGCAGCGCCCAAGGTCAAGAGCTGTTAGGGCTCGCGACGCTCAGACTTGCCCTTTCGCCTCCGCCGCCAAGTTCGGGCGCGCCAGGCCCTGGGCTACTGCGGTGTTCTGGGAATGGGGTCCCCAGACTTGCTCGCCTGCGGCGTGGCTCAAGGAGGCCCAAGACGCCCATCTTGATCAATGCAAGCTCAAGACCTCGCGAGGGGCTGAGATTGCTGGGCGGACGACAAGGAGCTTCTCGTGCACGGCCTCGCCAGCTGGCTCATGAGGAGGCAGAGAGTTCAAGGCAGGGTACTCGCGAGGTGCCCATGACGCAAGCCATGACGCACTAAGGGCGCCTGGCCGGGCGCCAGCCCCAAGCAGTTGTCCTCCTTTCCTCTTTGGTGCAAAGGAGCAAGCGAGGCGAGAGCATCAAGCAAAGGCATCCGTTTCGTGCAACAAGACCAAGACCAGCCCAACGGATGGAAGGGAGTCATCGTGGAGCCCAAGCAAAGGCCATCACCAGAGCCTTTGGCAAGCGAGGACCAACTTTAGTCAGGATAAGTGTACCACTGTTCCCTTCAAATGACCAATTGTTGGCGCCCTTCCCGCCAATATTTGGGAAGAGGCCCAGGCCTTCGCCTATAAATAGGAGTAGCCACCCCTGTAAGGCAGAGGGATCCGAATCCTCATCAAGAAACTGTAGCTAGAGCGACCGAACACCACCTAGCAGTTCATCGCACCCGCCAAGAACAGACCCTCACAAGGCTGTTCTTCCTTGTATTGTTCCTCATCAGCCCAAGAGGCAATCCACCACACCACACACTAGAGTAAGGTATTACACCACAATGGTGGCCTGAACCAGTATAAATCCCGTGTCTCTTGTGCTGTTCCGTTTAGTAGTTTAGGTCCCAGTGATTCGGCGAGGTGCTAGACGGTGGAGGGTTGATCTCCGCGCACCCCAGTTGTTCGAACCTCAAGGGTCCGCTGAACCCAAATCCGACAGCTTGTATCCATCAATTTGTATTTTCAAATATTTGAAACCACTTTATGTTGAAATCCAATGTATGCATTCCTCGCTAACTGCTCCAATTAATGTGTGTTTCATGCGGTTTTTAACTTCTCAAACATGTATAATGTGTTTCACACATGCAACATATAGTTTAATCCCGCTTAGATATTAATTGCATATAAAGCATGCATTGTTTGTAATTGAAGAATCTATGGATCACCAATATTGATAAACTATATAACATTACATGTGTGCCCAAATTCAAATGAATATGCATGTTTGATACACCAATTTATGCTATGATATTGTTGATGTCGTGATCTCCAGCTTAAATATTTGAATCCCTTTAATCCAGATATTCGCCTCATATAGCTATCACTCATGCTTATATAGGACTATCTCTCCGACCTATACACGCTCATCGCCTCTCGTGCATCTCTCGTGCTACCGTATGTCGACAATGATCTTTTATCTTCAGAACACACCGACGGTACTCTCTCCTCGACCTTCATCACTCTATCTCTCTCTAGGTATATCTCGCTCCCCTGCTATGTGTCTCTAGCTATGATTCTCCATGTGGAATCTCTTTCTCTCACACAAACACAAACCTTTGTCTCCTGGGGTCTCATTTCTCTCAACTATTCCCATGTGTGCCACTCGCACACCCCTCATACAGATGTTTTTCGCTCCTTAGATATGAGAACCTACGACTCTTCCTCTTCAATCTCTCTTTCTCACACACAAACACAAACTCTGCCTCCTGTGGTCTCATATTTCTCCATTGTTCTCTTGTATGTCACTCAAACACACCTCTCTCCCTAGAGATATCTTGTGTTCCCTCATATGTCTCTCTAGCTATCACTCGCTAGAAATATCTTTCTCTCTCGCAGACACAAAACTCCGCCTCTAGATCTCATTTCTCTCTCGATATCTGCTTGTATGTGACTCACATGCACCCTCTCTCTATCTCTCTCACACCCACACACATAACCCAGCCTTCCGATCCACTCGACTCCTATCTCTAACGCACACTAGCTAGCATCTTTATCTTTCTATTTATCTGCTTCTCCATCAACCTTCTTTCTCGCCTCACTCTTGATTCCTATCACACACACTACATATGTTTCTCTCTATATGCAGCCAAGTGCCCTCTCACACACATATATAACTTCACCCTTTGAACCACCCGACGGTCATCTCCAACACCCAAACTAACGGATGTCCCTCTAGCTAGCATCTCCATCTCTCGTATCTTTCAGTAGTTTCTCCACAACATTTCTTTCTCGCACGGATTCTTGCTTCCTATCACCCACACTATTTATGTCTCTCCATACATATGCATTTATAGGTTGATCTCTTTTGCACAATCGCTATACCACCCCCTCTCGTCAGCCATAGATGCATGCTCCAGCCCACGCCACTATCTCTTAAAGACAAAACACATGCTCAATTGTAGGGCCTTCTTCCTTGCATTCTCACATGCATGCATATTGTCATACCGACTGCTCTCCCATGTCGTTGATCTTATGACTTATGTCTTCTTTCTTTTATCTCGATCATGCTGCAAGCACACACACACATCCCACGATACATGTATACCTCTCACACATGCACGCTCGAGGTCTCTATTTCTCCATACGTAGTTAATTACCTCAATCCTAACGCCACATCGAATCGCTCTCCTCTTTGTGCACATAACTTCCACTGGATGGGAAAAACATACACTCACACTTAACAATCTCCTTCTAGCTACCCCCCGCCGCCTCTCACTCTTCCCTATATCCCCAAACCAATAAGACCATCCCTTTGTTTAATTCCCGCCTACATGCACCATCGATATATAGTAGTCTTCCTCGGTGTCTCTCGAACGGACATGTTCTCTCGATGTCGACACCTCTCACGCGCACGCACCTTCTCTTCCCTCTCTACGGGCATTTTCTCTCTCGCACCCCATCGTTGGTGGCCTCTGCCATACACATCACCTCTCTATGATGAAGCCATGCACACTTAAATTACATCCGCCACAGAGGACCCCGCGACATACACACACACACATGCACACACACACACACACACGCATGCACCCCCCACACACACTAAGACTCCATCTCTCTCTCTCTCTCTCTCTCTCTCTCTCTCTCACACACACACGCACGCACCCCTCCCCCCACACACACTTAGACTCCATCTCTCTCTCTCTCACACGGACACAAACTAAGACTCCATCTCTCTCTCTCCTCTCTCTCTCTCTCTCACACACACACACACCCCACACACACACTAAGACTCCATCTCACACACACATGCTCTAGGCGGAGCATTTGTTCCTACCACCCTTCATCCAACCTTACCCGTATGATAAACAATCACCTTTATTTACTTGCATAACATGGACAGATTCCACTTTACTTTAGTAATCAGCAAACTTATCATCTGTACCCTTATAAAAAAAACGAGTTGGCGATGATGGTGTGCCTGCCATCTTGTAATACAGACCGTATGATCTATATCTGACAGATAGAAAGCAAACTATGATAATTTTACAAAAGATACCCACACCTCTCTCCACATCATTATCTCCCGCAACCTCATTGCTCAGCAATTAAAAAAGGAATAAGTCTCGAACAATCTAGCATGCATGGTGGCGCCGCCGCCACCGGTGCCGGCCCATCCCCATGCCTCCGCCCATTCCACCACCACCACCACCACGCCCACTCCTCCTCGCCTTATCTCTCATCTTTCATTTTTTCGATGACATTCTCGAGATACCAGTTTTCCGATAAAATTTCTAGATATCATTAGTTTTTACACATGGGATTACTCCTGCATGGGTCAATCGTAATGTGTTTTGTAAAGAATGCATATTGATGTTCCGTAATGCACGAGAATCTTGCTTGTAATTATATAACGCAAATCACGAAAGCAGGAAGTGACATTTTTTGACACAACCATGTTAACATGGCCACGTAAATCACGAGAAGGAAGGAGAAGGGAAGCGGCTGTGGAGTAACGTTTTTACCGCAGTTTCTTAGGAAATCGAGTGCAATAATTGAGTAGTTTGCAAACTACCATTACTACTACACCTGAAACGGTTCAAAACCTATACTCCTTGCCACAAGGCTTCCCGCGTGAAACGGTCAGCGCCGCCATGGAGCGCCAAGCGCAGACATGCCCGCCAGAGCAGTAGGCGACCTCTCACTAGCGCCGGCTTTGAAGTGGCGCGACCGCCGAGAGAGCGCCACTTCCGTGCACGCGATCGCTCAAGGCCGAGATGGCCATAGGCCCTGTTTGGATCCATGGGTTAGAGTTAGTTTGAGCTAGTTAGCTCAAATAGGCCTAAAGTATCCAAGCATGAGGGTTTAAATTGGAGCAAGTTGCACCGAACCCACCAAAAAACTATCCCACCCAAGAGGTGCTAATCGGAGATAGTTCTCATTGGGACCACCGAAAAATCACTTTTCTCTCTCCATGAAGTGCATTTATTGTCAATCTAACCTGTCAACCAAACACCTCATTGGCTACAGCTAGTTCAGGTTAGTCATGAGTTAGTCTAACCTCTAGCTAAGTTAGAGTATCAAACAGAGCAGATAGGACATGCAAGTTGCTCAAAGCATACAGCAAATTGCACGTGAAAGGATTTTTTTTATTTTTGAAAACTGAACGTGAAAGGAATTTTTTTAGAATGCTCTTGGCATGTCGCTAACATGTGATAGTTAACCGACCTCAATAGACGCAAAAACGCCAGCCCGCCGCACTTTGATAGAGACGAGGAGGGAGAAGCGATATAGGCTGCTGGATCTCTAGAGGTAGGTGTCGCACAGAAGCCAAGAAATATGGTGATAGCGTGGGTTAGCCATGTACTAGTATGATGTAACTACACTGGGCTGCTGTGTTTCGACTCTTCCAAACCATCGTGGAGATGATTGGTTAATTTTATATTGCTGAATAATATTAAATATTATGAGTGCGACGCCCACCACGAGGTTCCTTGCTCCTTCTCGGTCGTCCGAATGTATTGTTCTTCCACTCTATTTTTTCCGTGAGCTTTGTTCATCCTTTTGCCAACATGCGAGACATCTAGCATCAAGGTGCACGTGTTATGCAACGATCGCTCCATCTATATGAAGAACACATGGACCTGAACTACGAGACGGACATGTACCTGTGGAGTGGACGATGAACCTCGAGTAATGTAGTGCAAGAAGTGAAGTAGAAAGGCACAAATGGTATGAACATGCATGGCATACATTGTGTGTTTGGTTGCTCGCCTCAAAGATAGTTGTTCCTCTTCATGCATGCTCAACTCAACACCTCTTCATGCATGCTCTCTTCATGCATGCTTCTAGTGTATTTGTGCTAAACTAGTGTGGACTCATGCACCTCCATACACTCTACCAAACACCCAAAAGTAGGTCGAGAAGGGAACTCTTTAAGGCATTTGTCTCTTACTACGCACTACCACTAATGTTGTATGCAATGCACGGTGATGTTATGGAGTACGTGCTCAAGTACTCTACTACTACTATATTAGTTGGAGGCACATATTAACTTTTATATTTGTTTACGTATGCCCCGAGACCTTCC
Source organism: Aegilops longissima (assembly GCA_021605205.1). Lineage (NCBI taxonomy): Eukaryota > Viridiplantae > Streptophyta > Magnoliopsida > Poales > Poaceae > Aegilops > Aegilops longissima. The sequence continues at coordinate 514,405,193 of CM038679.1, forward strand.
AACTAGACGTGTCTTTCTCTCTAGGTCGCACTTTGTATCGCTCATACCACTAAGTACTACTACGTGTGGTCTCCCACCCGTAAGTGGAAGAAGTAGAGACGCCTACCGCTGTTTTTTTTTTACTGGCTCTACCACGCTGTTCATGTCCCACCTTTCACGACATGTGGGACATCCAAAGATGTGCTGTGTTTGGCACCCTTCGTCGACGAGTTGAAACGCTAGCATTCATCGTAAATAAAAATAATTATAAATCGGCAGTGATACTATTCTTTTGCGTAACCAATCAGCAGTGATACTATACCACGGGTTTCCTTGTTCTCGATATCGGAAAGAATACTTTCCTTCGCCAACATGTGGGATGTTGACCATCCTGGTCCACTTGCCATGCACGCAGAACTCCAAGGAGAGTCACCTGTGTCGTCACACACAAGAATAATGACTAATGAGCTATCAAATCACAGGCCCACTTCCCACTTTGAAGTTGCTCGGACTAAGTGACCATCATGACTTCGTTGAATTCCGCTTCTTCAAGAAAACCACTGCATCAAAGAAGATCGCTAGCTACATTATTTACTCCAACAGAGGCCTCCTTTCGCTCATAGGATAGGAATATGAAAATCATAGGAAGTGAGATGACATGCATCTCAATTCCTATAGAGAAAGAGATGCCATTTGATGCATAGGATAGGAATGTTTCCATTTAGTCTAGGCTAATGTACGTAATTTGCTCTAAAACTACAGAGTAACTAGTAGTACTGGTACATGCTCGCACTCGCACACAAACACACACACTAACTACTAGTACTACTACTCTCACATGCTGGCTGGTGACTGGCTGCCGTTCTCCTTCCCGGCTTTGTCGGCGACACCCCAACGTGCTTGGATCTCAGAGAAGAGCAGCTCGCAAGGCCCTTTTCTTTCTTATGGCGGCGGGCCTCTTTTCTTGAGTGCTTTCGACTTTTCCGCCCCTCTCAGGCGATTTTTGGCCGCTTTCTCTACCGCCCATTCGCCTTGGCATCTTCAAATTTCTCCCACATAGTTGTGAGGTCGCGAGCGGTGATGAACTTGGCACGGCGGGATGCCATCGCTTCCCTACTATTTTGTGTGCATTCGTGGGTGGCGAGGAACTCGGGCGGGATGCCATCGCTGCCTTACCGTTAGTGTGCGGCGCGGTGGCATGAACGACGCTTGGTGAGAGCTCTGGGTGGAGTGGCTTGACAACCGATAGTGCATTGTTTTGTCAAGAGCTCAAGGATGTAAGACGAAGCAAATTAGGATTCCCTTCAATCCTGGTCATTTATTATCGAGTAAAATGCATTGGCGGTCATCGAACTTGTCTTGATAGCTCACTTTGATCATTGTATACTTATATATGGTGATTATACGTCACCGCTAAGCGATAGTTCAGATTTGTATGTTTGACCAGTCAAACAGTCCGCGATAGCGCCTCATCAGCTCGTGTTCTTTATCTATCTACGCGAGCCTACCAAAGGAATGGAGAAAGAAATACTGTAAAAACCAAAATTATGCGTATGGGGAATCAAACCACGGACTGCCGCTGCAACGCACCTCGCCGCCTAAATTAAAATGAAATACTTCGCCGTACACTCACGCCACGCTGTCAAAGCATGCTAATTCATGCATGTCGGTGTCAAACCGTGGATCTCGGTAGGGGTCCCGAATCAAGCGCCTAGGCAGATGGTAACAGGAGACAAGGGACACGACAGTTTTTACCAGTGTTCGGCCCTCTCGATGGAGGTAATACCCTACCCCGCTTGATTAATATTGATGACATGGGTAGTACAAGAATAGATCTACCACGAGATCGTAAAGGCTAAACCCTAGAAGCTAGCCTATGGTATGATTGTTGTTCGCCCCACGGACTAAAACCCTTCGGTTTATATAGACACCGATAGGTTAGGGTTACACAGAGTTGGTTACAATGGTAGGAGATCTACATATCCAGATCGCCAAGCTTGCCTTCCACGCCAAGGAAAGTCCCATCCGGACACGGATGAAGTCTTCAATCTTGTATCTTCATAGTCCAGAGTCCGCCGACGGTGATAGTTCGCTATCCGGACACCCCTAATCCGGACTCCTCAAGAGCTCCCTAACCAGGCTTCAATGACGATGAGTCCGCGCGTTGATTGTCTTCGCATTGCGAGGCGGGTTCTTCTCCAAATTCCATATACCGCTTAATAGTGTCCGCGTTCGATAAATGCTGCGCCCTTGGCTTCTACGCCCAATAATGGCCATCTTCCATGTGTTTGAATGAATGCGAAAAGCCGTGGTATTTTTACAATTACCCCCTAGCTGCGCAAATGAGCTGCCTATAAAAGGGCGAGGTTCTAGATCTGAATCACACCATCCCCCTTCGTGAGCTTTCATCGGAGCGCCTCGACCAAACCCCATTCCATCATGGACAATCGACGAGCTCCTCCTTCTCGGCCCCAGCCCTCAGCCTGAAATTGGGAGAGATGCTCACCCCAAGATAGCGAGCTAGTTATACCAAGCCAAGGGATTTCTTCCCGGACTTCATGGTTCCGTTCGAGCCAGACTTGCCACGCATAAGGGCGGAAAGCAAGCGGAGAGTGTCCCCGATCCTCTAAAGGAGAGCGGTATGCTTCATCTCTTATCTAGTAAGAGGACTCGATTTCCAATCCATCCGCTTTCTCCGGGGCTCTTGGAGTTCTACGGCCTCCAGCTTGCACCACCTTACCCTGCTCCATCTTGCACATTGCGGGCTTCGTGGCCCTCTCGCGAACTGTTCTTGGGCCGAGGCTCATTTCGGCTGTGGAAGAGATTATTCTGCCTAGTACCCCGCTCTATGAGGGGTCAATATATCAAGTGGGCGGAGCCGAGCTATGGCGATCGCCGGACCGGATACCTATCCGGAACCCCGAAGAAGGCATCCGAAGACTGGCCTTCGGAATGGTTTTACATGGAGGACGTCCCGCTGCCGGATCCTGTTCGGATCGGCCTTCCGGAGTTCAACAATGCTCCTTTGAAGAAGCGCCTAAGCTGGCGTCCTCGGAGCCCCCGGAAGGAAAATGACCGGGATGTCCTCTATTAGATGAGCCGAATAAGGTTACTGGCTCATGCCGGATTGACCATGATCGGAGTCATGGCAATATGCATCATGATGGGAGTGCAGCCGCTCCAATATAGGGGCCACCCCATGTGGGACTTCAACGGGGAGGACGATGCCACCCGCCATGGCCGCAAAGGGCCGGGATCGGTCACCGAACTGGTGAAGATCTTGTCCGCCATGTATAAAGGGAGGAGGAGGATTTCTCCGCCAATCCATCAAGGAGTTTTCTTCAATAATCCTCAAGCTGGGTAAGCAAACATCTTTGTGATCTGTCCGATCCATGTTCCCATGGTTAAATATCTCATTTCATGGTTTCAAGCAGAACTGCGCCGGACCGTGGAGAAGATACACAGCCCGCCCCACAACCCGAGGATCCGAACGGTCCTTGATCCGACCTCCAAGAGGATCCGGATATAAAGGTGGAGTTGATCGACGGGTATTCCACCAACTTAGCATCGATAATGCTTTTGTTGCCATCACGGCCGATTACCCCGAATACTTCCCACCACAGTAATCGAGACCGCGTCCCAATATTCGATAATGACCCATCCGTGCTTATTTCTTGATCACCGATACCAATGGTGTTTCGCAGGGGTACCTTCGAGGCAGAAGACGAGCCTGCGCGGCTGGCCAACAAGGCAATACGCCCCGCTGGCTAAAAAAGGAGTGCGGTCCGAATCGAAACTCCGCCGCAAAAAGATGGCGTGTCACCATGTTCCTAGGATTGTTTTCAGAAGGCGATTAACGCCGACGCTCTTTTCAGAGAAAGAGCACTCGCCGGACTAAGTCCAAGAGGTTGTTAATCGAACCTCCGCCGCCAGGCTCCAAAGCCGGGTCCGTAAGCGAGGCGAACACGAGGCGACGCCGGATGCTCCTCCGGCAGAGGATGCCGACAAATTGTCCGCCACCAACTCCGAGGTGGAGAGTGCCTTGAATCACAGGCGCCACGGACAGTTCTTCAGGACGATGTTCCTCCCAAGAGGCCTTGAATGCCTTCAATTGGAGATGCGCACCTCCGCCGCCAAGATGGTCTACCCAGAGCCACGGAGCAGTATGTAAAGGACATACGGTAAGGAAATTTGATGCTTATATATGCCAAGAGTCTCCCGAGACTTAAAATAGTTAGAATAACTGATTTAAGGATCATTTGTTATGCAGATCTTACTGAAAAGAGTACCCGATCGTCCCAGGAGCTTGAAGAGTGCAAGGCCCAACTTGAGGTCAAGACTAGCCGCCATGGGGAGCCACAGACCCCTCCGTAATATACGCTTCAAAAGATAAATAGTTTATGAAGTGCGGCGAGTGTGTAAATATGACAAAAATATTGCAGATGGCGCCGATCGATCCGGACAAGCAACAGCTCTTGCGCCAGCTAAAGGCCGGCGAGAGCGTGCTTACGAGGGTGCGGCAGGAGAAAAATAATCTCCAGATGCCAACACCAAGCTGGGTGAGGAACTAAAAGATGTTCGTGCTCAGTTGTCCGACCAGAAGGAGAATCGGCGGCTTTCACGCGGCATTTTCAAGAAGTGCTTGAGCGAACTTTGAAAGAGTTCGCGACGAAGGCGACTAACATAAACATGTATGTAGGTTTGCTCACAGTGTCGCCCCGAGGAGGAGATGCCCAGCCTTCGGGTGATCTTCTTCCCGAATTGCGCTACCTGCACGAACGAGTCCGACAGTGATGAAAGGCATCGGCCAGTCTTGTGGCTAGCTATATCCCTGCTCAAGGCATTGGGGAGCTGGCAGAGCGGCTTCAAGGAGCACGGCGGTGCTTCCGACTATGGAAGATATCGCCTGCCGTCAAGGCGCCAGGAGGCTCGGGCCATGGTAAAGACGCTGTACACGGGTTGACCCAAACCACATGGCCGAGGTCGGACTCAGTGGGGCCTGATGGGATGGAGATCCTCAGAAGCTAGTGTACGCCAAGTAGAATTGGCCGCCAAGTATTCCCAGCAAGATTGTGAATTAGATAGCCTATTAGATGGCATTGAGGAGGAATACAATGAGTCGAGTTGACTATGTAAAAATATGACATGAAAAAATGTCTTCTAGCCGGATTGTAGATCATTTGTCATAGCGGACCTTTTCGCTTCGACCTCGTGACCCAATAGTCCGGAGTGTGTTCGAATACCTTCGTGGTTATATAAGAACCGGGTATGCATGGAGACAAGGCGAGGGTCATTATTGCTATATCGCATAAGTGCCCAACTAGTTATGTTATATTACATGGGTAGTAAGAAACATCTTCCGGGAGAATAGTTCCGTTAAGGGTTCCTTTCGCTGGGATGCATGCCCTAAAGTGCATGTCAAAGCTGCTATGAAAGCGTAAAATCATCCGGGGCAGATGGGTAAATAATTAAAATCATCTTTCAGTTCACCGACCGAATATTCCCTTAAGAACGCTAGCTTTGGCTTCACCCACCGAGGTACACATCCGCTGACCGGCAAGAATAATCGCAGAGGTGCTCCTTTACCACCTAGCCGAACAATCGGGAACGAGGGGTAGCACAGGAGCCAGCAACCCAGCTTGGCCAAAACTTAAGTCATATCGATGCATATAATGGTGAATAAAAGGTACATGCGGAAGTTTAACGCATGTGTTGGGCATGAAGCTCAGATAAATAAGCTTCTATTAAAGAAGCCCCAGTATAATGAGCGCAGACAGCGTCAAGTATGTGCTTGAAAAGCGCAAACGAGCCTCTAGAGGCTTCAAGAAGAAGGAGGAGGAATGAGAGAAATAAAAGACAGCAAAAATAGCAAATGTGGACGGAGGAAGGAGACGAACTTGGAGTCCGCGCTTAGGCGAGAATCTTCGTGAGACGGGCTGCGCTCCATGGGTTCGCTCGAGTCGGTTATCCGATGCGTTTACGACAAGATGCTCCGCCGGTCGACCTGGTCGATGATGAAGGGACCTTCCCATTTGGGCTTGAGTTTGTCCTTTTCTTGTCCGACAGCGAGAACTAGTTCGCCAACGTTATAAGCCTTGGCCCATACTTCCTCGCTTTGATATCTTCGAGCCTGCATTGCTGATAGAATGCGAACGAGATTTTGCCACGCCGCGCCCTCCTCCAATGCGTCCAACTGTCCCGCCGATCGAGCTCGGCTTCTTTCTTCATACATGCGCATGCGAGGTGAGTCATGTCTTATGTCGCAGGCAGGACTGCCTTCGCGCCGCACACCATAAAGAATGGTGTGAATCCGTAGTACGATTCGGCGAGGTCCGCAGCCCTGTAGAGTACGGAGTCGAGCTCCTCAACCCAAAGGCGTGTTAGATTCCTTGAGGGACCGCACTAGTCGGGTTTAATGCCGCCATGATTAGACCATTTGCTCGCTCGACTTGGCCGTTGGTTTGAGGGTGATAGACCGAGGCATAATCGAGCTTGATACCCATGTTTTGCACCATAATTTGACCTCATCGCCATGAAGTTGGTGCCGTTATCGTGATGATATCGTGGGGACACCGTAACGGTGCACTACCCCGATATGAAGTCTATCACCGTCCGGATTCGTCTGCTTTAACAGCTTGGCCTCTATCCATTTGGTGAATTTATCCACCATGACCAATAGGTATTTTTGCTTGTGGGTTCCTCCCATAAGGGGTCCAACCATGTCAAGCCCCTGCACCGCGAACGCCGTGTGATGGGTATAGTTTTGAGGGTGGTGGGTGGCATGTGGCTTTGGTTAGCAAAAAGCTGGCAACCGACGATCGTTGGACTAAATCCTGCAAGATCCGCCCAGCCGCCGGCCAATAAAATCCTGTACGGAAGGCCTTGCCTACAAGGGCCCTGGCTGCGGCGTGGTGCCCACCAGTCGGGCATGAATTTCAGCCAGAGATTTTGCCTTCCTCTTCGGAGATACACCTTTGAAGGACTCCTAGTGCTTTTCTTATAAAGCTCTCCTCATGGACTTTGTAGGCTTTAGATCGCCGCACTATGCAGCGAGCCTCATTATGGTCTTCGGGAGTTCCTGCCTAGTTAGGTAGGCTAGGAATGGTTCCGCCCACGGGCGATAACCGCCATTATTTCGTGAGCGGAGGGAGTTATCTCGGGGCAGAGCCTCCGTTGTGTCGAGTGTTCGGCGTCAAAAGGCGGTTGGGTCCGGATTGTTATTGCCGGACTTCTTCCCATAGTACGGATGGCTTGAACAGCCGCTCCAAAAGATATTGGGTGGGACAGCATCGCTTTTGCACCGATGCGTGCTAATATATCCGCCACCGTTGTTATCCCGGCTATATGATGAAATTCGAGCCTTCAACTGCGGCCGACATTTTTAGGACCGCATTGCAGGTATGCTGCCATTTTCGGATCTTTGGCATCAAAGTCTCCGCTTATTTGAGATATTGCGAGGTTTGAATCCTCGCACCTCTAGGCGTTGAATGCCCATGGAGATCGCCATCCGGAGGCCGTGCGTATGGGCCTCAGATTCGCCGCGTTGTTGGAGTCCGTATACATTATCTCAAGGACGATTGGACTGTGTCCCCGTTGGGGACGCCAGACGACGCCAGCCCCTGTGCCGCCAACATTTTGGAGCCCTCAAAGTGCATGATCCAATTGAGTATGCGCCAGATTTTAGGGAGTTCGCTTCAGTCCATTCGCCATGAAGTCGGCCAAAACATGTTACTTAATAGCTCGTCGTGGCATATAAGTTATGTCGAATGGAAGGAGCTCTATGGCCCATTTAGCAATCCGCCCGTCGCGTCGCGTTATTTATAATGTCGTTAAGAGGTACTTCGAGGCTACCGCTATCGAGCACTCTTGAAAGTAGTGTCGCAGCTTCCGGATGCCATGAACATCGCAGATGCTATCTTTTGATAGTGTGGGTACCGGACTTGCATGGAGTTAGGACAGGGACACATAGTAAACCGGTTTTTGAAGAGGGAACCGTGTCCGTCTGCTTTCGCTCCACAACGAACACCGCTACGACAACTTGATGTGTTGCGTGATATATATTAGCATTGGTTCGCCTATATTGGGCGCTGCCAGACCGGATTTGTTGCCAAATGGCCTTTATTTCTTCGAGTCCGCCAGGTATGCATCCGCCCACTCAAGTGTTCGGTGCACGGAGGAGGCGGTAAAGGGTAACGCTTTTCTCAAACAGGAAATAAAGCGCTTAGAGCCGCCACGCATCCCGGCCAATTTTGTATTTGTTTGAGGTCTTTGAATATCCAATTGTGACAGAGCTCGATCTTGGCTGGGTTTGTTTCAATTCCTCTACCGACACAATGAAGCCTCAGAGCTTTCCGCTGGAACGCCAAGACGATTTTTCGGATTGAGCTTGATCTCATATTTTCAAGATTGTCGAATGTGAGCCTCAAGTCGCCTACTAGAGTTTCAACGTGCTTGGTTTTGACGACCACGCCATCTACATATGCTTCCACCGCTTTTGCCGATCTGGTTTGCCGACATGTCTCAATCATGCGCCGATATGTTGCGCCATGCTTTTTGAGCCCAAAGGGCATTGTGTTGAAGCAGAACGGGCCATATGGAGTGATGAATGCTATTGCAGCTTGGTCTGCTCCACCATCTTGATTTGGTGGTAGCCGAGTACGCCACGAGGAAGCACAATGAGTCGTGGTCCTGCAGAAGGCCAATAATTTGATCAATTCGAGGGAGGGGAAGGGATCCTTTGGGAAAGCCTTATTAAGGTCTTTAAAATCAACACATAGGCGCCAGGATTTATCCTTCTTGGTACCATCACCAGGTTTGCTAGCCAGTCCGGATGTTTTATATCTCTCGATGAATCCGCTTCCAAAAGTTTGGCTAGCTCCTTCCCATGGCCTGCCTCTTGGGTTCGAAAAGCGCCAAGAGCCTGCTTGACTCGCTTGAATCCTTTTAGGATATTTAGGCTGTGCTCGCCACCGACGGGATTCCCGGCATGTCTCAAGGGTGCGTGCAAAGATGTCCCAGCTTTTCTTGTAGAAATTCTCAGAAAGTGGCGCCTACATCAGGGTTTAATTGTGCCCCAATGGAGGCCGCCTTTGTGGTCCGCTGGGTGGACTTGGAATTTGACTATTTCATCCGCTGGTTTAAAAGAAGTGGACTTGGATCTTTTATCAAGTATCACATCGCCCCTGTTCACCGTGGAGCGATCATGTGAGTTCCTCGCCGCTAGGGCTTTGGATAGTGCCTCGAGGGCTAGTGCGGCTGTCTTGTTTTCATGCCAGTGCTATGTTCGGATCACTAGCGAGAGTGATGATTCCGTTAGGTCCGGCATTTTAAGCTTCATGTACCCATAATGGGGTATAGCTTGAAAATTGTGAATGCCTCTCGCCCTAATAAAGCATGATATCCGCTGCTGAACGGGGCCACTTGAAATGTGACCTCCTCGACCTGTAATTGTCCGCAGTTTAACACTACGCCCAAAGGTGATTTTTCCTATGCAGCATGCTTCCGCTAGGGATTATTCCTCTAAAGGTTGTGCTGCTTCGCCAATGCGGTTCCAAATCTATTTCCATTTTTCGAGGGTTTCTCATAGATGAGGTTTAGTTCGCTGCCGCCATCCATGAGTACCTTAGTAAGGCTAAAGCCATCCACTATCGACTAAGGACCAATGCGGCCGGTGCCCGGCTGTTCGAATTTAGGTTCACACCGGCATTAAAGGTAATAGCCGTGGTTACCCATGGATTTATTGTTGCTACTTGGTAGACTTCGCAAGGTTATGGAGTGTTCGCTGCATGTTATTTGATGCGAAAGTCTCAAGACTGTTAACACTGCGATCCGGTGTTGCCGGGCTGATTCAAGCTTGAAGCTCTCGCCACTTTTGGCCACTGCCGAGTATCCAACATGCTCAAGGCTATGAGTTGGAGTGGCTCCTGGCTATGAATTTTGCACGGTCCGTTAGCCAACCCTCCAAGACGGTTCCGCACTTTTAGGGGTTTTGGTTTTTTGGTATTTAACCCTGTGCCTCGATAATGATGCACCTTTTATTTCGGACTAGGGATGTATTCGGGCCGGATTATCCCAAAATTTACTTTTTGGTTTTCCAGCGCCTCCATCGCACAAGATTTTTGTACTATGGTCACCAAGTCAGCAAAGCGCGTAATTTCGCTGGATGACTTATGGCGCTTAGGATTCCCTTGTCCGTGCAATTATTGCAGAAAATTGGGATTGCGCCCTCCTCTCGGTAGTCCTTATCCTGTTCATAACTAGGAGGAATCTGGCCCAGTAATGATATACTGTTTCAGCGGGCTCTAAATCAAAGTCCTGCTCATGGCGCAACGCAAACGGCGAGCCCATCACTGCGCGCCTTCGCTGCAAGGTTCGACATTACTGCTTAGACGCTTGATGGAGGCTTATGCTAACGCCGAGCATGTATTCACCTGCTCAACACCAACGGTCATACTCGGACCGCCTTGCTCATGTATATTGTCCATCACAACGACAATCTATAAAACAGCCTAAGCTAGAGAGGGTACTATGGTAGTATGGTACGGAGTATGTACTATCGTGAGGGACCGATCTTAGTGCCACTGTACACCGAAACCCCTTCCATCGCCATGACTTTGTTGAATTCCGCTTCTTCAAGAAAACTTATCGCATCTGCAATACGGCTACCACACGCCAAGACCGGACGGCACTGCATCACGCCATATCATCGAAACCCACTATGCCAAACTAGCCCGCCTAGGTCATCTATTTTGGAACGGAGGAGTACGCCTTCAGATCGCTATGATTTTGTGTTGCACGTTTCTATACTTTTGCTACGATTTTCCTACCCTATGAACCAAATGAGGCATGAATGTATGTCGACTATTGTCCGATCAATCGCTAAGCCTACAATTTTAGGAGCTGGGCTATTGGTCGATCGACGAGGATAAGTATAAGCGCATTCACGAGCTCATCAGCCCCAACGCTTTCTTCGGGTGAGTGTTTTGCAAGATTATAGCTCGCATAAAGAGCTAGCCTACTAACACCAAGAATCATCAAACAAGCCCCGCCGATATGATAAACAGTTCAAAATTACATCTAAGCATGCCATATATTACATCAAAAGCTGGTGAGGATACATCTGCTTCCATAACTCGGAGAGGGTTCGCATGATTCATTGCATGATTCACTATCAAACAAAAGTAGCAAGATCCGCCCACACAAGACAAAGGCACTAGCCCTAAGATGGTTTGATAACACGATCATTCGGTAATTAAACATGTGGCAACGCAAACTACCTCAAGGATTAGCGCGACCAACTATTTCTTGTCATCGATCTCTGCAATGACCACAGCACGGACAGCTACATGGGAATCGATTTCTGGGGCGATGTCCACAGGACTAACTACGACATCGGAATCGATCTCTGGGGCGATGTCCATAGGATGGAGAGCGGCATCGAAATCGATCTCCGGGGCGATGCCAACAGGACGGGCCACGACATCAGAATCATCAAGGACAACCACCGGCACCTGCACAACCCTAACATATTAGCAAGCACATTGCAAATAATCAAAAACCACAACTATGGTAATAATCTATTATTTTTTACCTTGTGCAGCTCACCAGGGGATCTCATCCCTCCGGGGGCCATCTCCTCGTCCTCGATGGGGCCATCACCTTGCTGGGGAATACCGCTTCAACGGCGACTATCTCCTCAAACTCGGTCTTGAGCCTCACATAGGTGGCAATCGAGTTCCCGGGTAGGCACGATGGGGCCCTTGCTGTTCTTCCAACTTTCTTTGAGGAGTTCATCCGCCAACGCCCTCAACTCTTTGGCCAGTGCTTGTTTCTTGGAGTTCTTCGCTCCATGGGTTGGCCCGCCAACATGGTAAACTCGCTGGTCGGTGCTCGCTCGAGATCGCTGTCTCTGGTTTGTCCGCCGCAACTCTTTGCCTAGTGCTCCGTGATCCATCAATGAACTGACAAACAAAAAGCAATCGAAAGGAAACCACAATCGCAATGAAAACGGGAAAAGAATAGGATGTGAGAATCGGTCGGTGCTTCACAAAAAGAAGATTATTGAATGAAAATATAGCAGCATAACTGGTTCGCCCACCTTTCCTTCGCTTCGGTAGAGAAGAAAATGGCATAAGTGAGTAGCCCGGAGTGAGGTTTTCTTCAAGAAAGGGAAGAAAGGGCTTGAACGAGCGTTCCAATGAAATGATGGTTGCTTCGTCCAGTCCAACTTGGAGGCCACCTTACCGCTGCTGGTAAAGGTGTGGGTTTTGTGATATGTCGGGTCATGACGGACACACCGGGGTGACAGGTGAGTCTCGACTGTAGCACCTCGCCGTGATTTGGTGGATGGCACGCGGGCCTGGATTGAAATGTCCCGCATGTAGATAGAGCGGCTAGTCATATAGGAGTGCTCAATATTGTGCACCGCGACCAAGGCGGAGAGGAAAACGAGAGAACTATGTAATTAATGCATGAGTTTAATTAGGGTAGTTTTGTAAAGTACGAGATACAGACATTCCTCCAATCGCAAAATGCCTTGGTTCATGAGATTTGAGATTTGAGCCCTATAAACCGGAAGGGAGGGGTAACGCACACGTGTAGTCTAGTCACTTGTTGAAATCTCTAGAAAGGCAAATACCCTTTCCGGTTTACGTATCTATACTATTCCCTCCGCCTAGGTGTGTAAGTCATCTTACTTAAAACCAAATAGTCCCAAAACACTTAGGCGTGGTGCATTAATTTCTACCTTGTTTCTTGTTTCTTGACATATGTATCAACCAATAAGAGATGAGAGGTGTGCATGCTTTTAATGACTTGCAATGGCTAGTTCATTGCATGGAATGCTATTAATTAGCAAATAAACATTGGTGACCCCTGGAGGAAACGGTGCTAAGCTGCTGGACCTATGCATAATGAGTATCAACCAATGGATAATGGAGTTTAATTGTTAAACAATAGCAATTTTGTCTCATGCAAGAGCCTGGCTAGTACTCCAAGGAACTGCACCACGCGAGCGCTCAAGAATCGCCACGCTCGGGTTTGCGCTTGGCTTTCGCTTCTTCGAGAAGACGAACAATGATGTTACTCCTACTTCTAAAGATCAAATCCATCGCTGCATGTCCGCTCCACCTCGTGCGGGAGAGATAGCGTAGAAGCGAAGTTTACTTATCGCCCCGCTTTTATGCCTATGACATGTGGGCCCAACAGGTGGTTGGCCCACCCGTCATGCATCCAAAGGCATGTACAGCTAAGGCACCGGAGCTCATCCACAGGGAGAGGGCGTCGAGTAATCAAATTTCTCGGTCTTGTACGAGTTGACGTGACACATCAAAGCACTGCACTCGATAAAAGACTTTTTACACATTTCAAATGGGCTACTTCGTATGTAGGAGTAGACATATTCTTCTTCGTATGTAGTCACTTGTTGCAATCTATAAAAAGACTTATATTTGGAAACGGAGGGAGTACAACGCATGCATGCATGTCGTGACTTTCCTTTTGATACTTGCATGTGTTGATTTGATGCACCTTGCCAAATTTTGACTATAAATTTAACTAACCAAATTTTCATGCATGTCACAAAAAATTATGGGGCTGTTTGGATTGTGACTATGTTTGTCTTATGTTGCCACATTATTTTTCCCACACTTGCCACACTTGCCTAACCTGAGTTGCTCAAATTGTTAGACACACTTTGGCTTGCCTAAGGGAATCTTGCCACAATTTTTGTGTCTATGACATGTCACTGCTAATAAATAAAAATCTTGTCTTAGGTGTGGCTAATAAAAAAGACTTATATTTAGGAACGGAGGGAGTAGAAAATATAAATAATAATGCATGTTGGGGCAACCCACGTTTCCGCTAATTTTAGTCGTTGGGCTTGTTCACAATTTTTACGAGGGGGTGGTTGTTCATTTAATGGAGGGACTTGTAGTACCAGACTTGAACGATACAAAGTGCGACCTGGCACACCGTAACACCACTTGGAACAAGCGGGTAGCTATCTCAAAAAACAATCAACAACTAAAAAAACCGCGACCTGGCATGTAGTAGTACACAATTTTAAACGATTGTTTTGATGGAGTGAAAAAGGAAAACTACCCCACTACTTATATATAGGCCGGAGCCTCCGCTTGCTTACTAGGGCTGCTCTATTCACACACTCTCATCCTCTCCAGATCTAAACAAGATAGGGTA